>NQII01003067.1:175367-293594 GCA_002778355.1 Clitarchus hookeri
TTTTTTTTTTTTTTTTAACAATTGCACCATACCTCAGGAAAACTGTATAAATGAATCAAGGAGCACTATAACCAATGGGTAATATCCGCTCCGTACTCTGGTTTGGCGACGTCCCTCTACATATGACCAAATACCTGATGGATAGAGTTTGGACTGAAGCATTTTGAAGCGTTGGGTACATACTGTTGTATTTGACAGATAAATGTTTGTTTCACGAAATCACAAGAACTGATAGATTCTGTGTGCTTTTAAAAGAACATCACTGAAACTATATTCAATACAAACAAGTCTGCAATCATAGCACAAATCAATGCAACCATTTCAAGAAGACTCAACTAATGAACTTAATCTCATGCAATTTTGAAACAGTGGAGTTTGAAATATGCAATGCTGAGGGGGATGCTGACATGGTTGTGAAGGGAGTTCTTCAGCTGACTTTACTGGGAAATACTACCACTGTGGGAATCGTGCCAGACGATGCCACTGGTTGGCAGGTTTTCTCGGGGATCTTCCATTACCCCCATCCTTTCATTCTGGCACTATTCCATTCTCCCCTTGTTTCACCCTCATTGGATCTCAAGACTTTGCTGATATGAGCCGCCCAAATCTCTTCAATCACTCACTATCACTGTAATTGCCTGTGATACAGATATTGTAGCCATAGCATATTTTTCTGGCTTTTCCCCTGGTCAGGAATAGAATGGCATATCCATTTTCACTCCATCTATATAATCACTTTCACTACTATAATACACTTCCAACTAATTAGGATCACGTAATGCATTTTGTCTATTACAGTTACTTCATGCTCAGTATCCTCATTGATCTTGTCACAATATTTTCTGTAACACACAGACCCTAATTTACACTATTTATATATTATTATTTGTATTGTCACGAGAATCATTAGGTAGTTCTGTTCCTGTGGTATTTGCAGTTTCAAAAGCAGTCTGAGACCTATTTCCTGACAACAGTATTTCTTGCACCAATCCTTTCCGCCCTGTTGCTTCATGCCATATACTGCACGTGGATTACTAGTATGAGCATATGGTGATTTTATAACGATTCTGCTACTGTTTGGCAAACTTTATTTCCTCACAGACGGTGCTGCACAAGGCTTTAAGTTTGGAAATTTCAGTTTTTCACCATAATTAACTACGTTTCATCGAACTCACATTTCAAGAAAATGCTGAGAACATAAACATGCTTCAAGTTCAGGTCTGAATTTTTTCTTGTATAAAATTCAACCCACATGGAAAACTTTAGGGAGTTTCAAACAGTCCAGAAAAACATGGAAAAATATTACAATGTGTCGATTTTCCAAATTACGAGAACAGTTACTACATCCAAACACGCTACAACCGGGCATTTTTCCGACAGTACACTCTTTCATGTTTACACTCATTACCGTATAAAACTATTAAAGGTAATTTAATAATGTTAGACACTTATCTTATTCTCAAAACTCCATTACTGAACATATCGACGACGTTAGCTCGCTACGAGACTCGTGCGAATACTACTGTGGGGTGTGTCAACAGTGGCCAGCAGGCAGCAGACAGTGGCCAGCAGGCAGCAGTCCGTGACCAGGCAAGCAGAGCCAGGTTATGGCTGCTTGCTTTCAGCTGTATTTGTTGGAAATGGGGTGCCATAAACAAAAATCAATACTGTCATAGTGCAAGGGAGACCTTTACCTTTCGTTACACCATATCTTGTGTTTTGTGTTGTGTGCTCCTTAAAGGTATTAAAATGTATAAGATTAATTCTTAAATGTCTAGAAACTGCTGAGGCAAGATTTTACCAACTGTACCTTGTGTCCACTGTCTGAAGAACCTAGTATCACATCTGTCACATCCAGCCCATCAAAGTGACGATGTGATGGAAGAGAGGCATTAGTGAGCCTCACTAGTGTTGGTAGGACATCCAGAGCTGACAGTAGTGCATTTGATGTTGAGCCAGCCTGTATCATATCACAACACTTTAAAAAACCAAACTAATACCACTACTCATATCTTTTTTGTATAGTCGAACCCTGAAGTAACAAACATGTAGGTAACGAAAACAGCAATCTAAGGTAAAGGTTATCAGGAATTGCCAAACATTACCAAAATTTAAGAAAAGAATAAAATATCCGTACTAAAATGGAATACATTGCATTGTAAACCTAATAAAAATACATTGATTGGCCCACGGCAATAATATGTAGATATTTCTCGGTAGGTACCCTTAAACCATCTAACAAAACAAAAAAAAATTGGTTAAAATCCATTTAAAACTCCAGCGGCTGTGATTTGAGTTGAGCGTGCATGCGCGTGCATCTAGCGAGTTAGACTTTGCATGATACATGACGTCACAAAGGGCTCCTCGGTTCTTCACCCCTCCCTCCCCATCACTGCCTACCCTTCCTTGAGTGCCTAGCTAGCCTCCAACCACACGCGCATAGCAACAGCAGTAGCCAATACAAATACGGGTTGCAGATCTTCCCTTTCCCTTCCATGAGTGCCTTTTATCGCGTGAGCATACTGTTGCCATATTCCTTCCTTAGGCTTTGTGTGCGGTGTTTAGCTTCTGAATACGTTTTTCAACAGTGCTGTTATAATTTTGATTTTTGGATTTTCTTCTTTGATTTTGACAACAGATTGCGATTGGAATTGACTGAATTGCCTGTTTACAACCTGCTTAGGCTATTTTTTATTGAAATAAGATTTTATTTACGATTTTTGATTTCGGTTTTGTGCTTTTTATTGAAGACTCGTTTGCATTTTTTTGACTTCGACTTTGGATACAACACATTACATCAAATATAACGGCATGCCAGCAGCGCCTGTTTCTTCTGCAACCTGCCTCATATCTGTTGCACGGGTTTCAGTTGCCCTTGAAAAGGTCATGTCCTTCGCACCAACTGTGTGAATGCATGTTGGCTGACTTTACATGTGCCACTACGGGCCGTCAGTGTGTTAGATAAAAAAAAGGCATGATGATTGCGGTGCAGCGTAAAAACAATTGTTTGTTTGTTTATTTATTTATTTCATTTTAGTGAGAAAGTTGGCCTTTGCACTGCTAACAAAATGTATGCTGGCAAAAAATATATCCATAGTACGTGCCACAATGTTTACGTTTTTGTGACGGTAAGAGGAGATCTACTGCTTTGTGGGATGTATATTTACATCCAAAAACTTCTGCTTATTGAAATAAATTTGTGTTTTGTTAATAGTTAATATATAATCAAATTTTTGTACAAAAAGGTTTTTGGAAATGGATTTCGCACTTGTTAAAAGTTAAGCGGCACACAATATGTAAACTTTATTTTCGTTAACTACAGATCATTTATGATCTTGTGGAGTACAATTTAATTTGCAGAACATCTGGCTAGTGAATTACTTTAGTATTTAATTTAAATAAAAGTGTTGCATTCTGCACAATCAATGACAAAACAATATCTTGTGAAAAAACAATGTTTTTATGAAAACTTGTTAATGTTGGGGTGTTAAAATAGGTAAATTTTAATTTAACAAAACAGTAAAATACCAAAAAGATTTGTAGGAACTATGACATTTTGTTAAATCGGGGTTCTACTGTATATTCATACCAATTTGTATGTTTTATACTTTCTTCTCTATAAAATCTGTATGGGTCTTGCCATCCATATCGATCTTGCCATGCTATCATATTTTCCTCCATGTTTCAAAAAAGTATTTCTAAAATATATACAAATTTATTTCTAAAATGGTTATTATGTTAATCTGCTTCAAAACTAAATACATTTTACCCAACTTCAAGCTTTCTGTGGTTGTGTTAACGCACAAAAAACTAGGGATGGGATTTTTGATGCTGAGATACCTTGATTCAATTGATACCTTATAGTATTACGAATAGCGTAATAATATACGAAAGTATCTAATTTTAACATTGTGCTAATGGTATTTACCATGCACGTTTTTTTCATAAAGCACAAAATCACAAAATTCCCATATTATTTGCATATTGTACTTTATTGCATAATCATTGCAGCCTTGTAACAGTCTCACAATAATTTTTAAATATTGAAAAGTGGATACAAGTCTATTCGTCATTTGTAACTCCAGCTGTTTCACAACACTTGAAACAGGCGGGAGGGGAAGAACCGAAGCTGTAAGTACCGTGACAAGTTGTACCTTTATTCTCTCAAGAAGAAATAAGAAATTGGGAAGGGTTCCTTGGTAGTTGCTAGGCAACCATTTCCCCTCTTGACAGGCGTGTTAAGGGAAGGATGCGAGCACTCGACTGGACAGAAAGAGAAAACAATAGCATTGGTTGCCACGCTTGCCACTCAATTCACTCTCGGTTATCCAACATTTCCGTAAACTAACAATACAGTAATTTCCTTGAAGTTACAAAATAAAATAAAATAAAAGAACTGCAAAATCACAAAATAAGTGCGTACTGAGCTATAATTTTTAGAGATGGTCCAATACAATAACAGTAACTGGTTTATCGGCCGATATTGCTGTTATCGGAAATATTTGTATCTTAATGGTAACATTTCAGGTGGCAAAAAAATTTTAAGTTGGACTATTGATGGAATTTTATAATTTATAAAAGATACAATGTCACAGTCATTATTAAAAATGAGACATAGCGGTAACATACATTGTGATGGGGCACTATTGTATATATTGTATAACCAGACTTCCATGTTTACATTAAAAAAACCAACACGTCCATTTGGAAAATAACATTTTTCCTTCAAATTCACATCAGAGAAAAAACATAATAAAACATGATGATTTGTTCATAAATTAACCATTTTTGTGGTAATAACACCAACTAAAAGATTAATTTTTTCTGATAAATTAAACCATGGTTAACAGGAAATGCACTTTGTGGTAAACAAAATATGACTGACTCATGGTCTACACCACAGTTTTGGCCAGCATAAATATGTTTTCATCAGATCATCTAAATTGTTTGCAAGTTCACAATGTTTACATTCTCGCTTTGTAAATTGTTTATAATTACATCTATTTCAATTTTATAAAAAAGTTAAAAAAACCAATCTGAATAATTCTTGACCCAAACAGTCTCACTGAAATTTTTTTTCCGAACTGGAATTTATTTTTACCTCTTGAACAGTAGTTTAACCAAACAGTTGGCAACTGTGCGTAGAGTTTTTTACCTTGCACAGGTGTTCACCATACTAAAGATGGCACTGTACCATAGCAGATATCTTCCATGTATTAATCCCTTATGTTTCTGCTAGATTATTTTGAACATTTTATTTCATCGATTTTAGTGTAGAATTAACGCCACAGAACTGACTAAAAGTGACTTTTCAAGTTGGCATCTTTGTAAAACGTAAATTATTATTGAATTGTGAGTGGGTAGTCAACGTGCAGCACGTGAAGTTACGGGAAAATCAAGTGCCATTTGGCAATATTTCTCACAGACAGATAAGCTATGGACAGTCAGTTACAATATCTGCAAAGCTGATGTTCCAAGGGGCAGGCAGATATCACGAATATTCAATACATCCAACATGAGAAATCATTTAACACAAACACATTTGATTGACTTAATCAGACAGTCAACAGCAGACGTGAATTGCTCTGGTGGATCCCAGAATAGTCCAACCAAGCAGACAAGCATCAAAGATGCACTGCAAAAATCACAACAACAGACAATCACGTCCTTGCTAAACAATAGTTGGCCATTTCCAAGTGATGGGAAAAGACTAAAGGAAATAATTGATGGTTTGTTTGAGGTCATAGTGGCAGATTCACAACCATTTAGTATGGTTGAAGACGTAGGCATTTAACAACTCGTGCAAATAGTAGAACCGCGGTATATACTTCCAAGGAACACGATATCTCCAGTTTGTATGTCCCTAATTTGTACAGCAAAACAAAGGACAAACAGCAGGGCATTTTGTGGGGAACGGAGAGAGTCAGTTTGACTACCAATCTATGGTCAACATAAAATATGAATGACTACTTAAGTTTGAAATGATATTTTTTAACCAAAGATTTTGAACTGAAAATTTTTTCACTGAATGCTTCTCCTTTTCCGTAAGACACTCGTACCAGTACAAATATTTCTCTCTTCATGACTACTCTGATTGAAGAGTGAGCATAAGTGACAAAGTTACAACAGTAGTATGGGACAATGCTGCTAACCTAATAGGTGGACTGGAAAGAGCACAGTTGGAAAGTTTACCCTGTGTAGCTCAAACTTTGCAGGTGGTTGTTAAGGATGGTTGTTTGAACCAAGTGCGTGTCAACAACCTTACCTTACATCCAACAGTAGAAGAGTAGTTGGCCAGTTTAGACACACTATATCTGCATCAAAATGTCTATGCAAGATGCAAAAAGAACTTATGAACAGAAGTTGCTGAAAGATTAGCCAACATGTTAGAACAGCACCTACTACATGCTGAAGAGGTTTCTAGAACAAAAGAAGGTGATAAATGATGTGTTGCTGCAGCTGAATAATCAGCTACATTTTACAGAAGCAGATTGGAGCCTCAAGGAAGAAGTAGTTTCTTTAATGCAGTATTTTGAGGAAGCAACAACAAAAGTGAGTGGCACGAATTGTACAGCAAGTGAAATTATACCACCTGTCAACAGCATTCGCAAGACTCTGCAGAGTGACAAAACAAGTCTGAAAGGTATGTGAAATGATTTGCTGTATTCACTGAACAAACAGTACACACCAGCAGAAATTGAAAAAAATTCAACCATGTCCATGGTTACATTACTAGATCCGAGGTAAGTAATGTAACAAACAGTTATTTGCATTCATATATTATTTGTGTACAAAATTTTATACAATGGTTTCTCTATTACGTTTCATTTTCCACATAAGCTGTAGCACCATAAACCCTATATAGGTTACAATTTTTTAACTTTTATTTCTTTCTTAGGGATTATGGTGGTGTAGTGGTTAGACTACTCACCTCTCACCTAGGCAAACCGGGTTCGATTCCCGGCGTAGTCACTCCCGGATTTTCGCATTTGGGAATTGTGCCAGACGATGCTGCTGGTCAGCGGGTTTTCTCGGGGATCTCCGGTTTCCCCTGCCCTTTCATTCCAGCGCTGCTCCATACCTCAATTCACCCTCATTGGCTCTCAAGACCCCAATGTTAAGAACCTTCTAAAACTAACNTCTCACTCTTTCTTTCACAATATTACTATTCGGTGCATTTATATTATTAGTAGAATCATATATCTGCATGAATTTTTCAGTTTTAATTTGTTGATGTGGTGTGTTTAGATACAAAAACTGAGTGTTCACACATGCAAATGCTAAACAAGCAATGACTGATATTCTTGTGAGGGAAGTAACATCATTAAGTGATAAACAGAGTGAACGGAAAAAGAGTTATGCAAAAATGATGATGGTCCTCCACCTAAACAAAGCAAGGCTGGTATGTTGAAAAATATAACATTATGTGCATTTTCTCTCCCTGAATTTAGTTTGCACAATTGACAATTTTTAGTTTTCTGCAAAGAAATCTATTATTAACACAACTGTGATTCCTTAAAATCTATTTTAGGAAATCTGCAGCCATCTGAGCAGATGTTAATTACAGAGATGGAAGAAGACACAAGTAGTTCATTCCAAGCTATGTCGAGAACCAGCCCAGTTATGGAGTATTTATAAGAGCCTGTTGAGGCACACGTCAGTGGCCCATTGAATTATTGGTGGTAATCCATGACAAAAAATTTGAAAATTATTGCTCAGAAATATCTCTCAGTTCCTGTATCAAGTACAGAATTAGAGAAATTGTTTAGTGCGTGTGGATTGACATGCAGAAAACGACAAACTTTCACCTGAAAAGTTGAACATGCTTGTTATTTTTTTTGTAAGCAACCTACAAGAACTTAATTTTTAGTATTAGAACTGGTTTTATTATAAGGCCTATAAAAATTTTATAGTCAAGATTTTTTATTGTTTGAATTTCTTTAGCTAACACATTAACTTGGTACTTTTGTGAAGAAAAATTTTGATTATAAGCTGTTCACGGTAAACTGAGCACTTCTGAAAGCGCTGCTTAAGATCTACTTGTACGCACATTGCGTATTCTTCCACCATAGGTAAAATTAACTTTGCAGTGGAATGTGTGCGCCGGTCAAGTAAAACTGTGAAAATATTTTTAAAAAATATATTTAATAAAATCAGAAAACAAAAGAAATCATTTCAGTATTCACGAACGTTTAAGACTTTTAATTTTATGTTAAAACATGGAACTACTCCCTCTCTGCTGTTTCCAACTTTCCAATTTCGGAATAGATCAGCTCCATCAATTCTACTGGAATTGAAGGATTCACAATCCAGTGATTTTGGAATAAAAGTTAGTCTATTGTTCCTTTTTTTTTATGTAAGCGCCGCATGCATTTCTTGACCTACCACGGTTTATCACTAGATTCAAAGCACAAATGAGGAAAATATATCTGTAACCAGCCATCGTCTAGCAAAAAAACTGGCGAAGCTACAAATATCTATTTCCTTTACGGACATATTAACATAAAACAACATTTTTCTCACCAAAAATCTGTCTCACGCCACCCGCCATATTTACCATGTTTACTGCCAAACAGTTGTACCTACATGACGTCACATTTGTGCCAATCAATACTTCCACAGCTTACACGCTACCAGAACTGTTAATTCATGTTTCTGCCACAATGATTCCAACACAGCAGCATCTGCCACGCAGTTCGTGTGCTATACCCCCCAACTAAGCTAAATAAAATATACCGGTGATGGTGTAATTATTATTACAAACAAATTTAAAAAAAATAAAATATGTTTTAGTGTTTTACAAGGGCAGCAGGGCAACATTTGGTTATGTAAAATATTTTGAATTAATTTTAGCATTTTATTTTTGGTTTTAAAAACATAACAGCAGTGAATACGATGAAATGCAGAAAATGGACATTGCTTGTAGCTGTAACAAATTCTTTGTACTTTTATTGAAAATTGATATACCGGGTTGTATTAACATACAAATTCATGGGCTCGATGTTTGTTTATGACTTCAGATGTTTTTATACTCGAAGGTCGCCATTATGTTTGTAACAGGACTTCAGATTTCATATAACGTATTTCCAAGCTGTTAAGCACGTGCGTTGCTGAGTGCATGCAAGCTAACCTTTTTCTGTTTCTTATAAATTTTATGTGAATATGACAGAAAAATCTAGATATACTTGGAACTTCTTTAGTTTAGAGTATAGCGAAAATGTGAAAGCAAAGATTAATTTTTGCAGGAGATTAATTTCATGATGAGGGTCCAGCAAATAAACTTTGAATTTACACAAGCATGCCAGAACATTTCACACCCAACAAATTCGAAAAGAACACATATGACGAGAAGTCAAGTTCCATAACTTCAACTGAGTCTGCAAGTAGACCTGCTACACTGCAAAAACAAAAAAAAATTTGTTCCAGCAACCACTGAGAATCAGGTAACCAATATTGAATCAATTTATTGACAGCAAAAAATCTTTTGCTCCAAATCTTCCCAGAGCTGAAGCATTAAGAAAAGTGGACGCTGAAATGGTTTGTTCGTTTGATGACTGTAGCTGAGCCCAAGTTTAAATGACCAACAAGAAAACATCTCTCAAAAACAGTCATTCCTGAGATATACGAAAACGTAAAATAGAAAATTAATAACATCTTGCAGCCTGCTGACTATGTCAGCATTACCACAGACGTGGTCATCAACTGCAAACTATTACAACTACTTGAGTATTACTGCACATTTTCTAGACAATAATTACAAAATGCCACATATTTGTTTAGAAGTTATTCCATTTTCCTATGAAGTACACTCTGGAGAAAACTTAGCTGCATTTTTTAGAGAGTCATTAAACAAGTAAAATTTATTAGACAAGCTAAGTTTTGTTGTGCGTGACAATGCTAATAATTTTTGTGCTGCTATGCAAAAGGCTGGTTTTAAAGATGTGCCATGCATTGCCCATACATTGCAGCTTGTGATTAAAGATAGTGTGTTTAACGAGAAGGAGATAAGCAATATGACTGCCATTTGCAGGCGGCTAATTGGTCATTTGAAGCATTCAGTAAAAGTCAATAAACAAATGAAAGCAGCTCAAGAGACACTCAACATACCACCAAAACGATTGATATAGAATAAGCCTACAAGGAGGAACAGCACCCTTCACATGTTGAAAAGAGTGCTGGAACAATGAAAACTACTTCCCCTTGTCTCTCCTAACCTGGACTGAACAAGTGGTATTTACCTCAACCCCTCCGTGGACTCTCATTCAAGAAGTAACCGAAATATTTAAACTTTTTTAAAATGCAACACAAAAATAATTTTAATAAAAAGTCTGAAAAATGACTTGCTTGCATCACTACAGAACAGGTTAGGAAACTGTGAATTTGAGCCATGACTCGCAAACTGCAACAATTCTAGATCCTCATTTTAAGACAAATTTTTTTGTTTCAAACAATGATGATGTTTCTGCCAAGCAACACATTTTGTCACACATGAAAACTCTTGAAACACACCTGCTTCAGTTTGCGAAGNGAAAATGCTACACAAAAATAATTTTAATAAAAAGTCTGAAAAATGACTTGCTTGCATCACTACAGAACAGGTTAGGAAACTGTGAATTTGAGCCATGACTCGCAAACTGCAACAATTCTAGATCCTCATTTTAAGACAAATTTTTTTGTTTCAAACGATGATGATGTTTCTGCCAAGCAACACATTTTGTCACACATGAAAACTCTTGAAACACACCTGCTTCAGTTTGCGAAGAAATTCAAAATACAGACTCAGCATTTTCTTCGCAGCAGCAGCAGCAGCCAGAAGCATGCAATGTGGAACATGTATGCTAAACTTCTAAAAAAATCAAACAGTGTTCATGAAGAATTGGAAAGTGCAGAAGATTTAATTGAAAACATACTTGAACAAACCACTTGTGTCATACGAGAGTGACGTAGTAGCATGTTTTTCTATGTTTAAAAAGTTGATAAAATGTTACCTTGCCGCTCCACCTGCAACTGTTCATTCTGAATGCTTGTTCAGTACAGCAGGTCTAATTTGTGACAAGAAACAAAATAGACTGAATCCAGAGTGTGATCAAAAACTAGTTTTTCTGCATTCTGCAATTTTAACATCTGAACATTTAAAATTTTTGTCGAGGATTTTATACTCTACTGCAAGATCAGCATTGTACTGATGGACTCGTAGAGAAATTATATGATTTGATAAGTGCAATTGTTAGGCTAAAATTGTTTTTCTACATTACAACCAAGTAGTTTTAATGGTATGTTTATTACGAATATCTCTGAGTAGGACCTACTGTTTATAGCTATAAGTGCAAGCAAAACAGTTTGATGTAACTTCCTAGCAAAGAGTACAGTACTGTAAGTATCATTTAGTCATTATTTTATTTCTATTACACTATATTGAGTAAATAATTCTTGCAGGAATCAAAATTCAAAATATTTCTTAGTTATTTCTATAAACATTTTTTTTTTGAAAATGATTAATTCTGTATTTTTCATTTGTAACATCAAGTAACCAAAATTATACTGCTCTAACAGTATACAATTTCCAGTAGTCACAATTGTGTTAGATTATTTAATTATGATTATAAATCTATAGCAAATACATGTACATAATTAAAGTTTGTTAATAAAAAAACATTTTGGTAGCTGAGATTGTAAATCATGTGTTTCATAAGCTAAGTATTAAAGTGCAAGGAATTGGAATCAGAATCTAAATCTAAGAATCGAGTCCCAAATTTGAGAACCTAAACTGGAAACTAAATATTTTAGGAATCGGCCCAACACTAGTTAAAATATATGCAGGTAGGGGCAGTGATATTTTTCAAATGTTGATTTCAGAAGTGCTCATGTTACCATAAACTGCCTTTACTAAATAAATCAACAGCATAAAAAATTTGAGGTAATTTTTTTATATCAGATTAGATTATCAGAATTGGATCTGCTTTCAGGCAATGTAATATCGAAAATATTGGGCAGATTTCCATATTGGACCATCACTAATCATTTTCCTTAATGTTTGATAACAGTTTACACTGTGGAAACAAGATTCGGGTAACAAGATTCTATAGAATCGAAAGACAGTGTTAATACTTTATCTGTTTTTTTTTTAATATAATGGTTAGTATTATTCTATTATTCAAATTAAAGGCAGTGTAAAATTTTTACAAAAGTCGTTTTGTTTTCATGTACTTTCATTAAGTTAGTCTTCTAAAATTTTTAAATATTGCAAGACCATATAGAAGCTGCAACTAGTCAACTTGTTTTGGTACTCTTAAGGTTGATTTTCTTAAAAAATTGCAATATTACAAGCCTAAGTACAATATGCACATGCTTTGTTTTGTGTTTATCTATGTATGGTTAGTCCTATTAAAACATTTAAATATTGTAAGGAAATAAAAATTTGGTGCAAAGTAGAATTACTTTATGTTCAAGTACTTTTAAAAATTTGCAAGGCACTGCAAAATTTGCAGCTAAGTCAAGTTGTTCTGAAACGCTCAAAGACAAAGGAAAGTTTGTATCCCAAGTCAAGAAGTTTTCTCTTTATATGATAGATTATCTGACAACACAATTTTTAATTTGGTATCAAGAAAAGTATCGGTATCGAGTATCGTGAGAATGTTTTGGTATCAATACTGGTATCGAGTATTAAGAAAATGTAGTTTCAACCCATCCCTACAAAAAACCATGACGTAATTCTTATAACAGAAACTTGCAGTTGTGCAACAATGTTACCAATGTCTGCACTAACTCAATGAAGAACAAAATTTGGATGATGTGGTACAACAATAGTACTATGGTAAAAGTAAAGTAACTAAATTCCAGTATGCTACTAACTTTTCTCCATCGAGTGAAGATCATGAGAGACAAGCATGATGCATAGCTAACCTGTATCACTCCAGGCCAGAACAAGATGGAAGGGACGCGATGACCACCCTCCCACACCGTAGCCTTGGAGCCAGAGCCACCCCCTCCTGCAGTTCTCTGCCACTGGGCGGTGAAGTCACCGGCAGAGCCTGCAAGCCAGCACTTGGCCTCCCATGGTCCATTATCACCTGCCATGTCATGAAATAATAAGCATGGTATTTTAGGAGAAGACATCCATCAACTCTAACCATGATAACAACGTGCCAAGTATTTTTCAGCTTCATGGAGCATCATTATTCAGTTAGTTCATATCATATCTGACTTAAGCAAATATTTTTACATTTTAAGATAAACTGTGATGTTTGGACGTAAAATGAGTGCCACATACCTACCAACTCATGGAAAAATTAAAAATTTAATGAATACTTTTAAATTTTTACAAATTTCATGAAATATCCTAATTACACATACAAACAGGCATAACAAAAATGGAAAATAAAGTAAACTTTCTCTAGCTGCAAATAACCAAAAGGAAGATGGTAAATTATATTATTAAAATTGACGCGTGATGCATATTTTGCCTAGTGTTTTTATAAACTACCTCATCTGCGGGCGATGTCACGTCACCCAAGCAGGATTTAAACCCGAAACTGCTTGCCTCCAGAGCCAACCGACACACTCCCTAGCCAGGGACAACCCAAGGAAACTGCAGTCGACCCACCCACTACACTATGCCAGACGCTACATAGTTTAGCCACCCTCCGCAAGCGACAGAAGCTGAAGTGAAGCCTGCAACGTAAGCCAAGTCTGCCTCTAAGCGGGTGGCGGATGCAACCCGCATACAAGGAAAACTACAACACTTCCAGCCTTCCCTGAGAGAATGCGGTCAGCTATTAATTGCCTCTACCAATTTAGCTACTAAACAGTGGTTACAGCTTTCATACGTATGTACATAGTAGTTTGTCAAATAACTTTTGTTGGATAAATGCATGCACGCGTGTATTTATCCAACAAAGTTATTTGATAAACTACTCTCATTGTCAATGGTTTCAAATTATTCTATCTACAAAACAAGTAGATCCTATCCCCTTATTGCATACAAAATTGTTTTTAACCAAACAACACTGCACAAGGAGTTATTTGCAACACTGCATGGCCATTATTTGCTGTACAAGCAACATTAGCAGTCAAACAGACATTCATTCACATGGATGCTTTACGAAACTGTCACAGTGATATTCATGTTTGTATTCCTCAAACACTATATATGACGACATAAAAACTGTCATTTAAGACTTGGAACGCGAATTTACCAACAGGGGTAAAAGATTCGCGCTCCATGCAGTATTCCATTACAAGTGGTCTTGCCGACATTAGAGGGGCTCCACAAGTATAACTGCTTCTTTTTGTAAAGGTGACGGTCTGCAACCAATCATTGTGCCACTCTACAACCTTATCGTACCAACACATAAAGGTTGTATCAATAAGGCCTAAAGAGCCTTCTTTCATAGAGTGCACATATTAATAGTAGGCATCCTGGATAAATTTATGATACTGTTTACGCTTAACTACAAAAGAGTCAAGCAAACTGCCAGTGAAAGGTGATTTGGAGATAGTGATCTCTTGGAAAAAACCAATGACCCACCCCCAAATAGAGATAGGCTTTTAAATCATGTTACTGTAGTTGAGGCCACACATATGGGAATGCAAAAGGAGGCCAGCAATTAAGGGTGAGAGGTTTGACGAACCAGAGTTAGTAGCCACTTTAAAAGCTGAATAGCAGTGCAGCATGTGTAGGGTGGTTTAATTGTTCATATGAAGAACTAAAATTTGCAATGTTATTTAGTCTTGTTACACTGTATAGGTTTTAATGGTTTGTTACACAAATGTTGTATGTTACCAGAATGTATATATTCTCTTGTTAACAATATCTAATTGAAAAAAAGAAATTAATGTGTTTCAGTTATTTATATATTGTTTATTACAATAGGTATGCATATGTGCATACTTATACTCATACACAGTGATAAAGCGTATACTGTCATGTAATATACTCCATCTTGGCTGCAAAGGCGTCGTTCAAACAGTTCTAAAAAATTGCATCAATGTTGTTCTCCTAAAGTATTCTTCCACCGCAACCGTTCTGACACACAAGAGCCATGCTGTTTCTGTCAGCTGCTGATATCTGTCTAGCATGGCCTAACATCTCGTCAACAGCGAGATCATCAGAGTAGCAGGAACACAAAAGGAATCAGTCATGGCCTGTAGTAAAGAACTATCCCAGCTATTTGCCATAGAAAAAAACTAGCTCTCAAACAGTGGCTGCAAGTTTTAATAAAGTCAAACCCCGAAATAACACACATGTAAGTATAGAAAATAGTGATCTTAAGTAAAACTGTCAAAAAATAGCAATAATTAAAGAAAAGAATAAAATATTTTTGCTAAAATGGAATAAATTGCAATGAAATCCTATTAAAAATACATTCACTAGGTCATGCAATATGTGGGTATTTCTCAGTAGGTACCCTTAAACCATCCACGAAACAGGAAAAAAAAAAAAATTGGTTGAAATCTATTTGAAATAATGGCTGTAGTAACTTTGAGTTGAGTGTGCCTAGCGAGATACGATCATGCAACACATGGTGNAATGGTTAAAATCTATTTGAAATAATGGCTGTAGTAACTTTGAGTTGAGTGTGCCTAGCGAGATACGATCATGCAACACATGGTGTCATGAAGGGCTCCTTTGCTCTTCAACCCTCCCTTCCCCTCTGCCACAGTCCACCACTCAGTGCATGGCTACCCTCCAATCATGCATGCATAGAAACGGAGGTAACCAACAACAGCACTGGTAACAGATATTCCTTTTCCCTGCAATGAGCACCCTTTATCTTGTGACTAGGCCTTTTTCCTATGCCTTTGTGAGTGGTGTTTAGCTTCGGATTATGTTTTTCAATGGTGCTGTTATAACTTTGATTTTCTGCTTTTTGCCTTGGACTTTGATTATAGATTGTGACTGAAATTGATTGCACTGTCTGTTGATGATCTGCTTACGCTACTTTTATTGGAATACAATTTTATTTATGGTTTTGGATATAGGTTTTGTGCTTTCTATTAACAGAGTGAGTGAAGAGATTTGGGCAGCTCTTAATGTGAAAATCTTGAAAGCCAATGAGGGTGAAGCAAGGTGAGTATGGAGCAGTGCCAGAATGCAAGGACGGGGAAAGGGGGAGATCCCCGAGAAAACCCGAAGGCCAGCGGCATCATCCGGCACGATTCGCACTTGTGAATAATCGGGGGCAACCCCGCCGGGAATCTAACTCAGTTCGCCTGGGTGTGAGGTGAGTAGCCTAACCACTACACTACCGTGGCCCCTCCTTTTTATTAACTGATGACTCGTTTAGGTTTTTTGGCTTCAACTTTGGATTTTGATTTCAAGGTATGAGTGGAAACCAGTGTTACACATAAACCAATACAAAACATAACATTAATAACAACCTCGCGCCAGCATCGACAGTTTCCGCTGCAACCCGCCTGACTTCACTCCCACACATTTCGCAGTTGCCCTTGAAAAGTAGACTATGGCATTCACACCAGCTTACGCATGCGTGCCGGCTGACTTTACATGTGCCGCTGTGGGTCATCAGTGTGTTGGATAAA
This sequence comes from Clitarchus hookeri, assembly GCA_002778355.1. Lineage (NCBI taxonomy): Eukaryota > Metazoa > Arthropoda > Insecta > Phasmatodea > Phasmatidae > Clitarchus > Clitarchus hookeri. The sequence continues at coordinate 191,910 of NQII01003067.1, forward strand.
TAAAGGCAAGATTGTGGTGCAGTGTACAAACAATTGTTTGTTTGTTTATTTATTTATTTCATTTTATTGAGAAAACTGGTCTTCCCACTGCTTAAAAATGTATGCTGGAAAAATATACCCATAGTGGCAAGTGCCACAATGATTATGTTTTTGTGGGGATAAGAGAAGGTGCATGGTATTGTGGGATGTAAATTTCTATCCAAAATATTTCTGCTTATTAAAATAGATTTGTATTTTGTGAATACATCTTCTGATTTGCACAAAATGTCATTGCAAATGGATTTCGCACTCTAACATTTAAGTGGCACTCATGTGTGAACATCTTTCTCGTCAACATGAGGTCATTTATGGTTTGTGTTAATATATTTTTATCCATAAGACTCCTTACTATTGAAATAAACTAAAACATAATTAATAAATTATCTAATTTTTGTACAAAAAGGCTTTTGGAAATGGATTTTGCACTCTTAAAGATAACAGGCGCACAATGTTTAAACTTTTATCAACTACAGATTTGGATTGTGGAGAACCTTTTCATTTTCAAAACATCTGAATTGTTAATTATGTAATAATTTAATTTAAATAAAAGTGTCATTTTTCAGATGATGAAACACTGTCTTAACATGAAAAAATATATTTTGGTAACAACTTCTTGGTGTTGGGGTGTTAAAATTGGTAAATTTGAATAAAATTAATCCAGCGTAATAGCGTAAACATTTTTAGGAACCACGAAATTTTGTTAAATCAGTGTTCTATTGTATGTGCCTGTGCTTCCAAAACTATGAAATTTCCTGAAAAATTAGAAACTGCTGCACTTATAATGTGTATTAGTAGAAATTTATAGCATTTGGAAAAATTAACAGTAAAATTAAATGAAGTTCAAAATATGTAAAGTTTTTCCCTTAGTGCAAATGTAGTTTCCAGATATGGGTACTAGCTTGTTAAATAAGTAAAAGTTGAGTTAAAAGTTACTTTTTAGCAATAGAAAATTTTTAACTTATTGTTTGTCTGGGCTCGAGAACAATGTGGACTGTATTGATGTGCCTAGGGCAACGTGTTGACCATCTAAGCCTTGCCACAGCTGCAGCCCCCCATATCAAGTTATGTTACTGTACACACCATTGTACCATGATGATGCGAGGATAACAAGCCTGTGGAGCTGCTGCCACCTATATGCACACTGCTCGCATCACACCAATGCTTGGGAGCGTGCTGCCCTACCACCCCTCCAGCTGCTGTGTGCAGGTGTAAGCAGCCGAGCACTCAGCTGCCATTGGAAGCCACCCAAGAAAGCAATCCCTTACCACCCCAGAGATATGCCCTTCTGCCATCTAGAGCCATACTGACCTCTATGGAACACCTGCTATTCACTCAAAGGCCTTACTATAGGGCTGTGCAGTATAAGACCGTCTGGCAAGCCTTGGCTCTAGCCAGGGAGGTTGTGAAGTCAGACCAGGCAGGTCTACTCCAACCGACAGGAAGAAGGTCTGCTACCCAGCAACCTTCCGCCTCAGTATCCACAGAAAGAGGATACCAGGAGGGTAACCTGTTCCAGCATCCCCAGAGCTCTCTTTCCAGTCCTGCCCATGCCATCAAAGTTGAGGTATCACACTACACCCGCCTCTGTACATGCCAAGGTGACCCAATGCCTTGTTTTCAAAGGAGAGAACTTTGCTCCGGTCCGCTTGAGTACGCGACCTGTGATTCGACCAGCGCTGCCCAAAGCCCATTGTCTTGGTAGCACCCAGGCCATACCCCTACAGACTCTCCCCATTAACGGGACTACAGCATCCTGACCCTGATGAGACGGAGGGGGGAGGAGGTGCTAAAATGTGATCTGCTTGTTGAAGGCAACCCAGGACAGGTAGGGCGCCAGTATTTTTGGGAAAACATTACGAGTTGCAACTTACCGATACGAGAACAAAGCTAAACTGGCCTTGCACATTCAGGCAGTGCCACTCCAGTGCCGATGGTGCCACCATCAGTAAAGCCACGATGTGGCGGGAAATTTAAATGAATTCAAAGAGAACACTATCCCAAACATCCTGCCTGCTTTGAAGGGTCCACACTTCAACACTAATTAGTCCAATGAACAGTATACAAAGGTATGAAACAGAACAATGTATATTTTCACAAACAGGTTCTATATACATGTATGACCAGCAGTTCTCATGTTTGTGCACTAGCTGAGGGGAGGAGGACACAACAGCTGGCCTGGTAAAGGTGCCTTGCTTGGTATGAACTACAACAACATGCACAATACCATCTGCATCAGGGTGGATCTTTACTATTCTGCCAAGCTTCCACACCAAGGGAGGAAAGTTTTGGTCTTTTGATAAAATCAAGCTACCTTCAGCTATGTTGTCTTCTCCATTAATCCACTTATCCTTGACCTGAGGATGATGGAGATACTCCACATGCCACCACATCTAAAACGACTGGTGGATCTGTTGTAGAAGTGACAACCTAGTCACCCTGTTGACTTGTTGACAACATGTCCAGTTCAGGCAATATCTTGGCTGGACCCACTGTAAGAAAATGGCTGAGAGTTAAGGCAGAATAGTCATTAGGATCAATCAACAATGGGCACAGAGATCATGAATTGAGCATTGCCTCAACCTGTGCCAAAACAGTGCTCGGTTCTTCATATGTCAGCAACTGGATCCCCACAACTTTCTCGAGAATGGACTTGACAAATTTGATACCTGCCTCCCCAAGTCCACCAAAGTGAGGAGCTGCTGGAGGGTTGAAGTGCCTGGTAACCTTATGCTCTGCTAAACTGTCTGCGAACTGGTTGTGAGTGTCACTATCAGCAAGAAATCTCTGCACTTCTTCCAGCTGACAGCTGGCTCCAACAAAGTTGGTGCCACAGTCACTGTAAATGTTGGCGCACTGTCCACATTGAGCAACAAACTTCCAAAAAGCTACTAGAAATACTTCTGTTGATAAATCTGAAACAAGTTCTAGATGTGTGGCTTTTGTTGCAAAGTACACAAACAGGCATACATATACCTGCAGCACAAGGCTTTCCAAGTTTAGCCATGGTTATGGAAAAGAGACTTCCATAATTAACTCCCGTGTTCATCATAAACGGCTTGGCCTGGCACACCCTTTCCGCTGGAAGACATCTCATGATAGGTGTGAGGGGTTTGGGATGGGTTTTAAAGCAACGTATTCATTTTTGAAGGTAACTGTGAATGAGATTCCTGGTGCCAAGTATCCAAAAATCTCTTTGAAGCAGTGACTCCAGCATCTGGAAACCTAGATGCAAAAACTTTAAATGAAGCTCATCAATCAGCACCACTGCAAGACAACCATTTTTTGGGAGAAGGGTTGGCTGTCTCTCTTTTAATTGCAATTTAGTACTCTGCAGTCGACTGCCTACCCTCAGGATGCCTTCAGACTCTACAAAAGGAGCCAGCTTCTGGATGGATGGAGAACAAAGTTGGCGCCTGGCCATATGTGCAAACTCTTCATCAAACTCTATTTGTGAGATCTTGGTTAGGATAGTCAGGGCCTTTTGCATCTCATCCAACTGAACTGGACTTGTGGTACGTGTCATATCCAGAACGAACTGCCTACCTAAATCTGCAACACAATGCAACTATTCATTGTACTTTATTTAATTTCAACTGTCTTTCCGTTAAGTCTCAGAATGGGGGCTGGGTCAAGGTGGCCTGCAAGGCTCTTAATTGCAAGTGGGGGCTAGAATCATGGATGGCATGGCTAATGCTTCTTAACTTCATAGAGCCAGGCACGTCCTGACCACCAAACTAGATGCTCGAAAAGCTGTGTAGTAGTGACTGCAATAGAGACGCAATCTGCTGGGTACTGTTCACTCGGAGCATTATGCCACCAATCGACAAAGGTGCAGCTCTGAATTTCTCTTACATAGTTGCTGACAAGGGTTTTCCATACATGTGGTGAAGCCCTAATCCATGACAGTACAACTGAAGAGTCAGTCCAAGCAGACGTGTCTTCAAAGGGCAAAATTTATGAGTACTTATCCAACACTAAACACAAGCAATGAGTCACGAGTACAGCAGCAGAGCTCAAGGCAAGGAACTGTTACTCTTTTGAAAGGAAGCACCTCTGATTTAACAAGCAGTAAATGGGTGGTGACCACATTCGAGCAAGACACTTGTTGGAGATACACTACAGCTGCATCCCCTTCTCTGAGCGTCGGAGAAACCATGCAGTTCATAGGTGGAGTCTGCACTTATAAGGGTGATACAATGAGGAATGATTATGGTGGAACAGCACAACTCATTTCAAATTGTTTCCCACTTGGTAAAAATGTCTGGAAGAGCCGGGTTGTCCCAATCAACACTTGCCAGCCACAGCTGTTGTATCAAATGTTTGGCTAAGAGTGTCAATGGTGACAACCATCCCAGTNGACAACTCATTTCAAATTGTTTCCCACTTGGTAAAAATGTCTGGAAGAGCCGGGTTGTCCCCAATCAACACTTGCCAGCCACAGCTGTTGTATCAAATGTTTGGCTAAGAGTGTCAATGGTGACAACCATCCCAGTGGGTCAAAAGCCCGGGTTATGACCGTAAGTATTCCACATTTTATCAGAACCAGGGGTCACTGTTGAATATCATAATAACCAAAAGGGTCTGAGCCAGGGTTCCATTGCAGCCCTGAACCTTGACATATGGGTCTTCATCAAAAGAATAGAATATACTTGAGAGTTGCACATCCTCTGAACACAAGCCTTTCAGCACAGCAGGGCAGTTGCTGGTGAACATGCAAAACTAGAATCCACCTTGTAAAAGTGGAGGACAATAAAATCTTTTTAACATTTTTTCTATTAATTGTTTTAACCATGTTTAGTTTGACTTTTTTATTTTATGGGTAAAATAAAAGTTGTGTGTGCATTGTATCATGGGAAGTTTTATTTTGATCCAGTAGTAGCAAGATGTATAGCGGGCGGTCATTATTTTGTGGTTGTTGGTGATCATTAAAAAGTTGTGTTTGTGCTGAAACTGCACAAGTTATGGACCCAGAACCCTGTGTGTGTGTGTTATTGTGATGTTATAACTGTGAAGTTGATACTTTAGATTGTGTTGCACGTGCCCGTTTTTTTGTTGTGGTTATGTTCCCCGTGTCATTGGCTATACATTCAAAGAAGAGTGGAAATGGAAATCTATAAATGTTTCCGTGAAGTTAGTGTGTGAAAACAACTGGAATACATGGCAGTTTCAGATGAAGGTATCTCTGAAGGCAAAACACGTTTAGGATGTAGTTACTGGAGATGACCCAAAACCAGATTAGAAAATGACAAACTTGAAGAATGGTTGGCTAAGGATTCCAAGGCTCAGGATATCATTGTTTCTCAACTTGATAATGGCCCGATTTCATATATATTAAACTGTGAAACTGCAGCTGAGATTTGGAATAAGTTTCTCACTGTGTCAGGAGTGTGTGCTGGGACAGGACGCAATGGAAAACAGTACTAAAACTTTCTTTCGGTCAACAACGGGACAAAAATCACAGTGCAGGAAGTAGTACAGAAAAATTTACCGGTGCAAGTGACAACAAAAGCAATAGTGTGACAGACAGTGCACGAAACAAAAACATGAAGTGGGACATAAGCCATCCACCGGCAACTTTGTGCCATTATTGTGACGGTCAAGAATACCATAACAAGCACTAATTAACAGGTTAGTAGCAGTCATTTGCATTTTAGTGTTTATTGACGGTCACCATTGCCACGCATTAATAGACACTGCTGCCTCACATAACTTCATACAGCCTTGTTTCGTACATCCTACAGATATCACTCCAGTCGCTCACGTAATTCGTTTACCCACAAACCAGCACACCAGCACTGCACTAGGTCAAGCCACAGTGAAGGTTCACATATTTGACGTAGAAACAATAACTACAGCAGTTGTTACCCCGGACATTAGGAAAGATGCCATACTTGATGTACCGTGGCTTACTGAGCAAAATACCATAGTACAACATGCGGTACGTGGCATCCATTTTGGCCTAAAGGAGCGACGCACAGTATATAACCTTGACCGGCAACCAGCCGATACAGCACCAGCTGTTTCACTAGTGAACTTTGACAACAAAATACCGCCTGAACACCAGGCAGCTTTTCAGCGGCTCCTTAACGAGCACCAAGATGTGTTTGCAGTACACGATACCCTTCGTCGAAACATAGTAGCTGAGCATGCAATATCGCAAGTGCAAGACAGGCCTTGCACTCCGATACGTACTTATTTTCATCTTAGAATACAGCTATCATGCGCGAATTGTTGAACAACAAATTCAAGAAATTTTGAATGACTGTGTTATTGAAACAACAAACAGTGACTTCAATTCCGCCATAACACTGTCACCTAAAAAGACAACACGTGGAGGTTTCGTGTAGATTTTCGGCCACTGAACCAAGCGACACGTGGTGCATTACCACCATACATCAGCATCAANCAGCACACGATACCCTTCGTCGAAACATAGTAGCTGAGCATGCAATATCGCGAGTGCAAGACAGGCCTTGCACTCCGATACGTACTTATTTACATCTTAGAATACAGCTATCATGCGCGAATTGTTGAACAACAAATTCAAGAAATTTTGAATGACTGTGTTATTGAAACAACAAACAGTGACTTCAATTCCGCCATAACACTGTCACCTAAAAAGACAACACGTGGNAACAACAAACAGTGACTTCAATTCCGCCATAACACTGTCACCTAAAAAGACAACACGTGGAGGTTTCGTGTAGATTTTCGGCCACTGAACCAAGCGACACGTGGTGCATTACCACCATACATCAGCATCAAAGATGCCCTCAGTTCCTTAGGGCAAGTCAAGGTCATGTCATCCCTTGACCTCAAGAGTGGCTATTGGCAAGTGCCCGTCAAGCTCAAAGACCATGGCAAGACAGCTTTCACGGCCCCCAACGGCAAGCGTTTTCAGTTCTGCGCCATACCATTCGGACTGAAGTGTGCATTGGCCACCTTCCAGGTGATGATGGTCAAAGAGTGTTGGCCAGCCTCATTGGCAAATTCACACTCGCCTACCTGGACGACGTGGTGGTATGGTCGACAAGTTGGGAGGAGCACTTACACCACCACCTGTCACTTGTACTCGAGAGGTTGGCCATCAACGGCCTCACATGCGCAAGTGCCAAATGCCACGTCGGAAAGACCAGCATCAACTTCCTGAGGCATGTCATAGACGAGGAAGGCAACAAACTCAACCCCGAACAACTGCAGCTGATTGAAGAGTACCCACCACCACGTACACGCAAGCAGTTCCGGAAGTTCTTTGGGCTAATAAACTGGCACCAGGAGCACATCCACGACTTTGCCATCATCACCAAACCACTCACAGACATGCTGTCAACCCAGCAGTGGTTTCAATGTGATGGCCCCGCCGACGATGCCTTCCAGCAAATCAAGTCACGTTTCCAACTGTGCCCTACATTGGCGAGGTACGACGCCACAAAACACCTATACCTGCAGACTGATGCCAGCCATGAAGGGCTCAGTGCAGTGCTCTACCAGTGTGACCACAAAGGCGAACGTCACGTCATCAACTTTGCTAGTGCCAAGTTTGGACCAACTGAGCGGAGGTACGACGTCAACAAACATGAATGCTTGGCCATGGTATGGGCCTTCAAGAAGTACCAAGCATAACTGGAGTAACAGCGCTTCACATTTCACACAGACAACCGCTGCTTAGTCTGGCTCCACATCATGCGCGAGGCACGCAGCAAGCTGACTCGGTGGGCATTGCTTCTTCAAGCTTACGACTTCGTCATGGAGCATGTCCCAGGCAGCGAAAACCAGCTAGCAGACATACTGTCCGGGTCACCATGCGCCAACGTCGTGGTGCAGGACAACACAGAGTGGGAGGAGATATTTCCACCAACAATGCGGGAACCACTGAGTGAGGTAAGCCTTCACCACTAACAATGACCTCACTGTACGTGATCTATACCATGACGGTGGTCCAAGCACAGCTAGAGTGCGCACTCACTCCTGAACAGAAAGACCATTGAGCCAGCAGGCTGTCAAGTGTTGAGTTGATGCGTAATAGATGGCCATTTAGAAACATGTTCACCCAGTAACCATGAAGTGTGGAAACTGTTTGTTCCTCCCACTGTGCCCTCAACCTCATAGGGGCCCTACCCCAGGTCCTCAGGGGGAAAGAGAGTCATTGTGGTGGTAACCAATAACTTCTCCAGGTGGGTCGAGGCATATCCCGTCAGAAGTGCACGAGCCACGAGTGTTGCCAAGGTCCTGCAGACCAACTTCTTCCCCAGGTGGGGATATCAGCAGAACTTACTTACCAATAATGACCCGCAATTCACCGGCAGAAAGTGGCAAAAATTGTGTACCCGTTGGGGAGTGCGACATTTGAAGACGGCAATCTACCACCCACGTGCCAATTCCCCGGAGTGCCGCAACCAGGAGCTCAAAACCCAGTTGTGGCTCCGTGTGAGCAACCAGCATAACATCTGGGCCGACCATCTACCAGCCGCCCCCTTCACCATCTGACGGTGCGTCAACGTTGCCACCGGCAAGTCACCTGCCGACGTCCTGCTGGGCCACACCCTCACCCTGCCGATGTCCTGCTGGGCCACACCCTCACCCTGCCTGGTGAGTTTGACTGCCCACGGACAGAAGACAGTGGTGACCCAGGCAGCAGTGATGCCCGGCGTGAACGGCGTCGGAGGGAGCACCAAGAGATATGCACTCACCAGCGATGCTACATCGCGTAGTAGCTGCCGACCACAACGCGACTATCACCTCAACTACAACCCGGTCAGCACTTCTACATCCGTGTGCACCCGCAGTCTGCAGACACTTCTATGCAGGATTTGCGGAAAAATGGAGCAGGCCGCACATGATGGCACGAGCAATCGGACCCACCACCTACCTGGTCCAACTCGGCACAAAGAAAGTCAAAGTGCACCAGGATGAACTGCGCCTAACACAAGATGACGTTGACAATGCCGTACCAGGTGCCTCATGACCGCAAGCTCGATGTCGAGAACCCGCGGTGACGCCACTGAGTCCCACACCAACACCAGCAGCAGCTGTACCAGCACCGTTCAGACCACCCTAGGGCCCCATATGCTCTGCGGCCCCGACGTCGTGGGACCACGGCCTGTCCCTGCGGCACCTGAAGCAGCGTGGCCCACAAACAATCTCAGCAGGTGGGGGGCGTTTGACGCAGCCCGGTGTCCTGCCTTCCAGACAGTTTACCATGCTACGTATCCACCGCACTAGTGTAGCTGCAGTGCACCACGAGTGCCACCACAAGTGTGGTACGTTTGTGTGAAAAAGCTGAGGAGTGCAGCAAAACCGTATACACCCCTGCCCCGCGGGCGGGCGATGGTGCATAATGGCAGACCCAGCGTTTATAATTTGTAGGACAATTTCAAAGTAAGTATTTAAAAGTAAAGAAAGAGTGTAAACGTTCAGAGATGCCANGCGTTTATAATTTGTAGGACAATTTCAAAGTAAGTATTTAAAAGTAAAGAAAGAGTGTAAACGTTCAGAGATGCCGCTACTAGCATTTCAAGGTTTTTATTTTGTAATTCTCAAATTCACATATTTTTCACCTCAGTTGTTTTACCCTCATTTCATGACATCCAAGTGGAGATTGTAACTGTTTTTATTCAGGGAATATTTATGTATTTATTTCGTTAATTTATCATGCAAGTGTTTATGTCATTTTAATTGTTGCAAGTCACGGGCAAACAGAAAGTAGTGCAGGGCAAGCAGAAAGTAGTGCAGGGCAAGCAGCGTGCCACCATAGTTTGCGCCGTACGTGCTCACAAGACAGTTGCCNGCGTTTATAATTTGTAGGACAATTTCAAAGTAAGTATTTAAAAGTAAAGAAAGAGTGTAAACGTTCAGAGATGCCACTACTAGCATTTCAAGGTTTTTATTTTGTAATTCTCAAATTCACATATTTTTCACCTCAGTTGTTTTACCCTCATTTCATGACATCCAAGTGTAGATTGTAACTGTTTTTATTCAGGGAATATTTATGTATTTATTTTGTTAATTTATCATGCAAGTGTTTATGTCATTTTAATTGTTGCAAGTCACGGGCAAACAGAAAGTAGTGCAGGGCAAGCAGAAAGTAGTGCAGGGCAAGCAGCGTGCCACCATAGTTTGCGCCGTACGTGCTCACAAGACAGTTGCCATCAATCATCTCAAGGGGTCGGCACGCGCCGCGCTCCGGGTGCCGTCACTTTTTTGCGCCAATCACCTTTAGCTGCAATAATCTAATGTAACGTACCGGAACCTGTTCTTTTTGCACCCGGAGACGCCACCCCTTCTTCCCCAGGAATAGCATCACCCAGGGAAGTTTAATGCACAGATAATTCACACTTGTGCACAAATGTGTATTTTTCACGGTTTTTCCTATCTGGGGGGCCGCAGGCCAGAGTCCGTATAAAGTGTTTCCCTAGAGTAATGTAGGGGCTCTTCCAAAATTTCACCTAGGGACTGTGTACGTCCAGGCGAACAGCTTGCCATATCCTGAGATTATAACAAGCAGCAACAATTGGCACATTTGGCAAATATATGGTAACACCAGACACTTGACATTTGGATCAAATGTGTATGTTCATGTACGGTGTCTGGTACCTAGTCTGGTATACAAATCCTTTAAGCCAACACCACTCAGCCTGCAGGCATTAGGCTATAAAATGGAAACAGATGGTAGTGTCTCTCAGATCCGGAATAAACATGGTGAGGTGTCTGCCACAGCATACAGAACTGGAATGTTATATAAAATGAACGTTGAAGCAACTGAAACTATTTGTGCCTTTTCTTCTAGTGATTTAAACCTGTACTCTTGACATGAAAGGATGGCACATCAGAATATAAAGCAGATTAGAAAAAATTTTTAATTCTCATGGTGAAAAATTTTCAGACGAGGCCAACATACACTGTGAACCTTATGTCATGGGAAAGTAGACGAGAAAAAGTTTTACAAAAAGTGATTCTAAGTCAACTAAGAGTGGGGGATATCATTCATGCAGACTTATGTAGTCCCATGGAAGAGTTATCGATTGGAGGATATAATTATTGCCTCTTGGTGAAGGATGATTTCTCTCACTTCAGGTTCGTGTATTTTATCAAGCACAAACATTAAGTAACTGAAAAATTGAAGACATTTCTAGCTATGGTGAAAAATCAAATTGGGGGCATCATTAAAGTGTTGCGCACTGATTGTGGAACTGAGTTTGTTTCATCTGAAGCGAAAGAAATGTTGTTAGATTTGGGTGTAATACATGAGAAATCAATACCATATTGCCCAGAACAGCAAGGCCAAATTGAACGAGAAATGAGGACATTGGTGTAATCGGCTAGAACAATGATGATGGCTAACGGTTTAGAGAAAAAGTTTTGGGCAGAAGCTGTCATCACAGCAGTTTATGTTTTAAACAGGACTGAAACGAGTACAGTTGAAAGTAAGACACCATATAATTTGTGGTTCAACAAGGACTATGAAGTAAGACATTTAGATCAAATGTGTATGTTCATGTACCAAAGGTCAAGCAAAGAAAATGGGATCCTAAATCTAAGAAAGGACATGGAGTATGCTGAAACTTCAAAGGGTTTTAGTGTTTATATACCAACTGAACATAAAATTGAACTCTGCTGCAGTGTGATATTTGCCTCCTCAGATAGTGAAACACCTTATACAGTCAGTCAGTTTCAGTTTTATCTATTAGGGGAACCACTTGAACCCGAAGAGAAAATTAAACTTATTTACCAGATAAGTGATGAGGGAAAAGAGCCTTCCCTTGGCTTTGAAGAGAACAATCGTGTTGGAGATGAAGAGTCAGGTGCTGATGAGGAAGGCAGATAATCTTCAGGTAGGAGCCTGCGTGATCGAAAGAAAATACAAGATCCTACGAAACTAGATGACTTCGAAGTAGGTATGTACTCCCAATAATGGACCAGAAGACCCTGAAACCTATGAAGAGGCAATAAATGGTGTTCATGGAGAACAGTGGAAGATTGCTGTCAATCAAGAACTGAACACTTTACTGGAAAATCACACTTGGACTGAAGTGGAAAGACCAGTTGGTGCTCCTGTTAATGATTCAAAATGGATTTTCAAGACAAAAATTAATACAGAGGGTAACAAAACTTCTTGTAAAGCTAGATTGGTTGGCAAAGTGTTTTCAACAAGAAGAAAGTTTTGATTTTTCAGATACCTATGCACCAGTGGCTAAGCTTTCAACACTGTGAGTACTTATGGCTGTTGCAAATCAGTTGAGTTTATCTGTACACCAAATGGATGTTTCTGGAGCATTTCTTTATGGTGATATAGATGATACTGTATACCTGTCTGTACCTCAAGGAGTTAAAACTACTCGAAAGACTGCAGTTCTAAAATTGAATTAATCAATATATGGTCTCAAGAAGTCGCCAAATAACTGGAATAAGAAATTTAATACTACTATTGGAAAACTAGGTTTCAGTAGATCAGAAGTTTGGCATGGAAAACTGCAAGCCAGTATCAATACCTATGGATCCTAACTTCAAAATTTGCCAAAAAGAAGCAAAAAGGGGAGACAAGTCTGTTGAGGCACTGTGTCGCAAGTTAATTGGCTGTCTGATGTATGTAATGTTGGGTTCTAGACCTGAACTTTGTTGGCCTGTCAGCTTCTTGAGCCGATACCAAAGTCAAGCCAGAGAAGGACTGTGGATGGCGCTGAAACGGATTCTACATTATATTACGGGTAACCATTGACTAGTGTTTGGTCTGCAGAAAGAATAAATTGCCAGAGCTTTGTGGATTTGTGGATGCTGATTGGGCAGGTGACCTAGAAGAAAGAAAATTGACAACTGGGTATGTCTTCATGTTGGGAAATAACACATTTCCTTAGATATCCAAGAAACAGCCCTCAGTTGCCCTGTCTTCCACAGAGGCAAAATATGTAACGATTAGTGCAGCTGTTGCAGAGGCCTGTTGGCTGAATAAACTGTTCTAGGATTTGCAATTGTCCAGCGACCAACTACTAAAATTTTTGAGCACAATCAGCAATTCATGTTGCAAATAAACCTGAAAATAGAAGACTTAAACATATAGATATCCATCATTTTGTCAAGGATAAGTTGAAGGAATGACTGAACTTCACTATGTGCGATCAAAAGACCAGTTGGCTGATCTATTGATGAAGACATTGCCTCAACCTCCATTTACAAAGTTGAGAATAAGTCTTGGATTGATATGGTTGATTGTGTGTAGGTGTTTTTATTGAAGGAGGGTGTTGAGGACAAAAAAACTTTTTAAAATTTTTTTCTATTAATTGGTTTAACCATGTCATATAGTTTGACTTTTTTATTTTGTGTGTAAAAGTTGTGTGTGCATTGTATCATGGGAAGTTTTGTTTTGATCCAGTAATAGCAAGATGTATGGTGGGCAGTCATTGTTTTGTGATTGTTTGTGATCATTAAAAAGTTGTGTTTGAGCTGAAACTGCATCGTTTTTAATCCTAGATTTATTTTATTTCAACAGAAAGCAACTATTGCACTTCCTGTCTCAGTTTCACAAAATAAGTGACTTCACTGGTCCCCATGACCACATCGACATAGGTGTCAGACAACAAAACACTTGCAACACTTGTGTAGATTTCTTTCTCATCTACTGCCAGCTGATGCAGAGTTCAGAGATCAAGAAATGGGCCACTCTTAACACTTCCAGAGGCTGATCTTCAGACTCCCTCCAAAGGATGCTCTGGTAATTTCTATGTGCATCAGAAACCAGAATTTAACAGTACAACACTTACTACTATGTCCCTTTGAAGCTTAGGTCCAGTTAACAATACATCATTCAAAGAGAAACCAGAACTGGCCTGCGCGAATGCATCAAAAGCAACACGAAGGTTGGTGGTGCTACTATCAAACTTGTGCACACAGCAGTGTGGGAAGTAAGAGGAATGACAGGAATTCACATCTGAACTGTCAACACGGCTGATATGACCGAAATTAATATAATCTTACCTAAATGAAACATAACTTGCCTTGATAACTGGTTGGCATTTAAAACAGTGCTTGCGTGTGTGTGACACCTACAGAATATAGTAGTATGGGTCCTAAGGTGGCTTTGACCACGTAATGCCCTACGTAGACTAACTAATTTATAGGTGCTGCTACTTGGCACTTACAGGGGCCTGCAGGTAAACTGCATCTTCCTGGAGCATTAGTTCTATCCAGGAGTTGCATTTACCCAGTACCTTGATTGGAGGTGCAAAAAGTGGGGTAGAGGGCGGTGGTGGCTTGGCTATGGCTTGACAGCATTCCCACTGTGCCTGTATTCTCAAGACTTGTCTATGTATTTTTGTGCGTTCACTTGAGGACGCCAAAAGTCGTCTTCCCTCCTCAAATCTCATTGCGTAGAGACAAACCCCCAAGGCGCTGCCAAAAGGACTGGTTTAGCTGGTCGAATGACGTCTCGCAGGTGGGGTAAAGAGGTTCAAGGTGGGCAGTGGGGGTTCTGCATAAGCTTGCTGCCGTTACCTTTGGACTGTCCCTCTCTCTATCCCTAATGTTAGGAGTGACTGCCTCTGAGGGGCACAGAGGGCACTTATCAGGCTCAACTGCCTTCTTATGTTCTCCACGATGGGAGTACAGCATATGGTTGGCGGTATGGTTGATGGGATGGAGAGGTGGTGGGTAGGAGAGCTGCACAGTAGCATGGTAGGGAGGTTAAAGGTGGTCCCAGACATTTGAGTCTACAATTCCCTTACACTCTCTCTGTGCAGCTGAAAGACGGAAGGATATTTCGCCCTGCCTCCAGTTCTCTGTTCCCGGCAGTTTGAGATGTGGTGAAACAAACAAAGATTGAAGAATTGGGTTATTATCCACTCTGCACTTCAGGTTGTGCCAGAGGCCTTAGGCCACGAGCTCTCGTCCTCCAATCCTCTATCCCCTGACAGTACTAGATGCGATGGAATGAACAGAGGTGGGTGAATAGAGAGGCATGACGCCTGGTTCCCTTTCAGTGTTTTGAATGTTGGTCTCCAAGTATCATGCTCGTGAGTACTGTCCGAATAATCAGAGATCAAGTGAAGACAGCCTACATGGCCACTGCACTGGGCGCCAAATACGGAAGTAAGCCCTTCTTTAGGGCACAATCACTCCCACCCCTCAATGTATTGTACCTCTACTCTTTTCCCCTCCATCTCTCTCATCAAGTACCGCCTATAGTCGATTCACGACTGGAAGAGACTTTCTTGAAGCCCTGCTAAAGATCTAGTATCAAGCCCATTTCGTATCCTTCCGCCAAAGGTAAACAAACATTGCCATGTGGCAGTCACATGGCAATTTTTACATTCAATGTTTACATTCCACTGTGTGTGTGTACATGTGTTCGTACATGCACGTACTCATTATAAAACTCATGTATATATTATTAATGGATATTCCACAAGCGTAAAGTTTTTAATCTTCAGAATTTCACACAAAAGAATATGTGATGCAAGCGAAAAACATTTCATTCTATAAACCCAAAATGTGAGTATTAACAATTTGATGTTTCATATATATATATCTCTCTCTCTCTCTCTCTCTGTCTCTGTGTGTGTGTGTGTGTGTGTGTGTGTGCAGGTTTGGGGATTTTGACTGGGGCGGTTGGGTGGGGGAGAAAAACTTTCACTTTGATTACATATTATAGATGGGGCACAATATTTTGCATTAAAATGTGTCAACATTCAAGGAGTCTATCCAACAACGTAAACATGGCACCGCCAATCTCTCATAAGCCCCCGGATGGCCGTGCTGTCACGAGGTCAGGAACCGAAGTTCCCATAACTCTTATAGTGGGTTTGCAACAAAAATGCAACCCGACAGACATTGTTCAAATAATTGAGCCGGCGGTAGGCCCCTGTGTTTATGTTTTAGTTCGGCTCCGGACCCGTATTTAATGCTGTTAACCTCTTAAAAATTATTTTTCCAAACAAAAATCTAACTTAAAACTAATACGAAAAGACATTGGTTTCACTAATATCTAATATTCAAACAATTAAATTGAAACATATTGCTAAGCAAATGCTTAAAGGAGGAACAAAATAAGTGTGCCACAGATTTTGTAAAGAAATGACAATAACAAATTAAACATAACTAAAAAATGTGGCTCCAGTAAACAAAATATTAGAGAGAACTGTTGTTTACAATAATTAAAGAAGCTGAGAATGGTGTACCCTAACATCTCCAGTTTGCATTAAGTTAAAACATCCTAAAGGCATAAGCCGCAGTACTTATAAATATTGAAGTACCGGTAATAACTTATGGATTGTAGTGATTCCTTTTGCTACAGAATTGCCATAGATAAAAACAAAAAAGTACATAAACAACTCAACGCAGCAGCATAAAAAAAAAGAAATGAATATATCCATCTCCACTCCAAAAGTTAGAAACCAATTATTAAAAAAAATGACATGCTTCAATAGCTGCTCTCTGATGTAGACTGCTACTTTACATATAATGCTATAAAGCAATGCTCAACAACATTACCCTACAATTTAACACTACACAAAAAGATTTTGCAAAAAAAGGATACAGGATGCAGTGCCTCCTGGGTGTACCCAACTTACCATCGGACTAACCATGTAGAACACCCCGGTACCTTACCCAGTGGCACTGCTAAAACATCTCAGTCATCACCTCCAGCAACCACTACCTAATCACCTATTAAACTAACCTAAACTAACAAAGGGTAGAGCTCATCACATTGTCACACATCATTTGTAAACAAACCCTTGTATGTTTTTGGTATCAGTAACTGTAGTTGACCCAGAAACTGAATTATGGTCCTTTTTAAATTATGCAAATTAGGTTGGCTATGTAGCACTGAAAGTGAAAAATATGACACTGATAATTTACAATAACTGAAAGACAATGGCTGTAAAACAGCGGTGTTGGGGAAATGCATTAATAAACAATTGTTTTCTTAAAAGATTATGACTGCGATTTCATTGATTACTATGACCTCTCGTGTTTAGTGAAGTGATACAGATATGTTTAGTAGCAGGAGAAGTTCCAGTTATATTGATTGTAATCTATTTAGTGACGTATAACAATGACAATTAATGCCGCAATGTAACTTCTAAACACAAAACAAGCAGTTTCTTCTGAATCTTAAAATGCACCATCTCTCCATAACCTATATAAAATTAATTGGCTATAACAAACTCACTATAGAGGCAATTTTCCTTACCACTGTCAGTTGTCTTTATAATAAATTTCCACTGTATATATTGAGTTGTTTATGAAGAATCCCTCGCAGGGGTACACAAATTCCAACACAAAGTAGTTTTTATTTTTAATTACACATTGTAATACCACCTTTTGGTTAGGTGATTCATACACTCACATTTGAGTCTATATTTTATAGTTAATCAAGTTCAAATAAAACGTTAAAAAGACACGTAGGCCAACATAATTGACCTTAACACACACAACTTGCAAACGCAATGGTTGATACTACAGATATTTTAACATACCTTAGCACTGTGGATCTGGAAAGTTTCAACATTTCTGCCGCTCTTTCCACGACATTGCAGGGTTTCATTTCCCCTCGCCTAATAAGTGAATAAAACGATTCGGTGAGATTAATGATGTCCTGTTGGCGTTGATGAGTGGCGACATCTCTTTTCTTCACCTTGCTAGAACTTATGACTGCACACAAAAACTATAGCAACATACAACGTAAAATATAGTAAATAAAATTTTAAGCAAACCTGAAATAAATTTAAAAAATATTAAACACGTGAGAATGCACTACGAGTAATCTCTTATACAGGTTTCAGGAACAAAAGGAATCAGTTCAACGAGAAAGTGAGCACAAATTAAAATCATACGTTATTAAAAATCAAATAATAAAGAGCGGATATCAGTAAAACAAGACAAATAAATGAATTATTATAGGTTAAACAAGATAATCGCACATATTCTCTGGCACGTGTGACAACCACACCCCGCCAACAACACAAGGAACGAAGGTTAGTAAACAAATGGCCGCGTTACTTTCACCTTGAGCGTGATCATGTGACTATACAAGAAACGTTGAAATCTAAATACGTTAGCATCACGTCATTAATAATTGGCATAATAAGATACAAGTCTTTTCGACACCCATTTGTAAGCGATAAATTAACAATTACGTTTAAACTTTGGAAATATTTCCTTTCTTTGTGCTGGCAACCTAACGGCATAACTGTATCCGCGCTCGCCGCTGTTTGTAATGTTATACGCATGTAGCTAACGGCTAGGGTGTTTTTTCAAAGGTTGATTTTCAAAAGTTTCTTCCAGTCGTGAACCGACTGTAGTATGGCTTGTGGATGTAATCAGGGTCGGAAAGAATGTGAGCGAGAACAATGTAAGGCAACGTGTTTTAGGGGTAAATTACTCTCAAACAAAAGTCAGTGAAATGCACGCACAAAATAGTCTGGTATTGCAAATTTTATTGCCCCTCTGGCAAACACAACAAACACCCATGGCACAAATTTTAATGGTGCAAAATGTCCCTGGAACAACTAATTCCTTCTACCGACTGTCTGAAACAAAAGAAAAATTACTAAAGTGGCATGGCGATCACTGTGGTTGAGGACTCTTAAGAAGTGCTGGCTGGCTCACTTTGCTAACTGGTCTCAAAGACTACGGTGTCCAGACCTTTCCAGTGGAAGATGACTCTGGAGGTGTCGTCACTGGAGATAAACTGGCATTTTTCTGTCCGCAGCGCAATATATAAGCATTGTAATGGATCAGGGATGCATAGGGTCTTGTCTTAGCCATCCCCACCTCTTTCTCGCCAGCACAGACAAGCTGCGCAGGTAACAGGGGGAGGGGGCTGTGGGTGGCATGTCTGCCTGGCCGTGTGCTCTTATGGAAGTACGAGTGGAGTGGAGAGGTTTGGGCGGCCATTAACATCGAGGTTTTGAGAGGGCGAGGGAAATGGGAGATCCCCGTTATAACCCGCCAGACCAGTGGCATCGTCCGCCACGATTGCCAGATGTAGTGACCATTTTCATCATGAGCATGGCTTTCTGCGAGCAACTTTTCAAAGATGATATCTGGTGGTGGTGGTGGTGTCGATTTATCAGTAGGCAGTTCTTCCAGTTTCCAAGGTCATTCCACAACAGCATCCAGTGATGGGCTTAAACTGGAAGCCACAAAGAATGATGAGATATGTGATGACTGCACAAGAGGTGAACTGCTGTTGATCTTTCCCATCATGAGTGTGAAGTGTCCTGTTAAGTGAGGTAACACTAAGCATCTATTGAAAATAATGTCCCTTTCTGCCACTAGATACCACACCATAAGCAACAAATAGTGTCTGAGAAAGCCCCTGAAGTGGTTGAGCTTACTTCCTATGAGGGACACCCATGCGAGATAAGCAGTTTTCAGAGATTAAATTGGCTCGACTACCAGAATCCAGTAACAAACTGATAGGTTGGAAGGCCCCTGACACATCTTGCACATCGATTACAGCAGTTGACAGCATAACCACAATACTGCTGGATATCCTTGAAAATGAGGAGCATACAGTNCTTGCACATCGATTACAGCAGTTGACAGCATAACCACAATACTGCTGGATATCCTTGAAAATGAGGAGCATACAGTCACAGTGGTACTTGTAAAACCACACAAGCTGCTATCTAGTGACTCTATGGATTGTTCCAATCCATCTGAGATGACATCCTCTTAAAAATACAGTTCTGAAAAGTGTAGCAGTGAGTGAAGCAGCGACTTGCAGGGATGACAAGAGACTGCTGAGGGGCAGTTTTTTTCACTGGTGTGAGGGTTGCAAACAGTTTAAACACAGNCCACAGTGGGACTTGTAAAACCACACAAGCTGCTATCTAGTGACTCTATGGATTGTTCCAATCCATCTGAGATGACATCCTCTTAAAAATACAGTTCTGAAAAGTGTAGCAGTGAGTGAAGCAGCAACTTGCAGGGATGACAAGAGACTGCTGAGGGGCAGTTTTTTTCACTGGTGTGAGGGTTGCAAACAGTTTAAACACAGTTCAGAGTTCTTAGAACGCTTTGCTTTCTTGCACTTTAATCAACATATGGCTAGCTCAACTGAGANAGTTCAGAGTTCTTAGAACGCTTTGCTTTCTTGCACTTTAATCAACATATGGCTAGCTCAACTGAGAGTTGCATATCTGGGATATTCACACAACACCACATGCATGCAAATAAACACACAACTACACACTTCAGGAACGTACTAAAACGTTAAATTAAAAGTATTTTACACTAAATATATATGCACACATACATACGCACACACACACACACACACACACACACACGAGTGTGCCGAACTGAACTACTGAACTGTGAAATAACAGCAGAAAGAGTTTCAGCATGACAGTGGCTCGGGTTACAGTGTTACCAGTCTTACATTTGAGCTAGGTAATAAACATATAACCAAGAATAAGTAAACTATGTATGAATTTAGGACTATTTCATATGATAACAGTACAAATTACAAGCACTCCTGCTATTTCAAATGGTACACACAATATAAGCCTCATATAACTGGCATTTTAATAACATGAAAAATATCTAAATGTGTGTTTGTATTCATTCCGTAGACAATTCACACAGGAACTTTATGACATCACAAACATTCAATGCTACATACAATAAAACAAGCTGAGCATATGGATGGAGATGTTTCAATAATATTTTGAAGTTAAATGGTGATTAAATACATATATTAAAACCTCACTGCATCATTACCACATCTAATGTTTTCCCTAAACATTATTTTGCATGATCCAAAAAAATCTCCTTTCAGAACAGTGTTGAGTCTATATTGTTCATTTCTGTAATGTAATTTTTACAAGTCCATTTTTTTAAGAGTCGGACTGATGCCCTGGTCATCAAGCTTGACTTCACCTAGTTGCCAGAAAAGTGATCACCATTAGAGTCTGAAACATGTAGCACTTAGAATTTAAAATTTAGCATTTTGGAGCATTTCAAGTGTAACATTTTATTGCATTTAACAATTACAAACCTATAGAAATTTAATTTAACAGTCAAAACTGCCTAAAAACATACCTACTTAATAAATTTTTGTACTATTAACAATATTATTATTATGATGTATAAAACGACAGAAGCACATGTACTCACAGTCTAGTACTTGTCAACAGGCACACACACAAAGAAGGACGACACATTTTTAAAGCAGTTGCATGGTTGCGCTGTTTTTCTGGCAGTACGATGGAAGAGCGCTGTTGGCAGTGAACCGCCTGGCCAGGTGGTAAACTACAGTACGGTGGGAAAATTGAAATGTTGCCAGTATAGCTATTCAGTACGGTTTTTGAGCTATTATTATATTATATTGNCAGTACGGTGGGAAAATTGAAATGTTGCCAGTATAGCTATTCAGTACGGTTTTTGAGCTATTATTATATTATATTGAGGCCCGGAGGATGCATGGATTTTGTTATAAATTGGTGAGCTAATCTCAGAGTACGAGTTTTGAGCTGTTGTTTGAAGATGGTAGGGCTCTCACAACTCTGGTACTGTAGCAGGAGTCGAAATCTTTGAGTGTGATACTGCATATGCTGCAACTAGTTTGTTTTGTAGGTTGTGGATATGACCAACTATGGCTTGNCAGTACGGTGGGAAAATTGAAATGTTGCCAGTATAGCTATTCAGTACGGTTTTTGAGCTATTATTATATTATATTATATTGAGGCCCGGAGGATGCATGGATTTTGTTATAAATTGGTGAGCTAATCTCAGAGTACGAGTTTTGAGCTGTTGTTTGAAGATGGTAGGGCTCTCACAACTCTAGTACTGTAGCAGGAGTCAAAATCTTTGAGTGTGATACTGCATATGCTGCAACTAGTTTGTTTTGTAGGTTGTGGATATGACCAACTATGGCTTGNAAATCTTTGAGTGTGATACTGCATATGCTGCAACTAGTTTGTTTTGTAGGTTGTGGATATGACCAACTATGGCTTGTTTAGTGTCTGCTCTGTGGCCATTCATTCTCTGCCTGAGTGTGTTGGTGGTGAGGCCGTTGTATTCTGCATTACAATATTGGCACTGTAGCTGATAAATCAATTTTCTGTGACACTGTTATAGTTGTCTTGGATGGGGTATTTACGGCTAGTGAGTCTGCTATGGAACAAAGTAAAGGGTTGGTGAATGGCACAGGAGCTCAATATAATAACAGATCCAAAATACTCAACAACTATACCGGCAACATATCAATTTTCCCACCGCACCCTAGTTTGTCATCTGGCCACTAGGTTCACTACCAACGGCACCCTTCCACCATATTGCAGTACCCTACAACTTGATGGTCCGATGAAGCTGACCTAGCCAGCAAAAGTCGCAACCTTGTGAAAAATGTGTCGTCGTCCTTTGTGTGTATACCTGTTGACAAGCACTAGACTGTGAGTATGTGTGCTTCTGTCCTTATGTACATTATTGGTAGCCTAGCGGTATATTTGACATCTTTTCTTACNAGACTGTGAGTATGTGTGCTTCTGTCCTTTTGTACATTATTGGTAGCCTAGCGGTATATTTGACATCTTTTCTTAAAGTATTATTAAATAAATATTACTTGACTAAAACTTGATCACAAGAAAATAAGTGGTACCTGTACCTGTTCTGGGTCNAGTATTATTAAATAAATATTACTTGACTAAAACTTGATCACAAGAAAATAAGTGGTACCTGTACCTGTTCTGGGTCAGAAACATGCTCGCTATACTTGCATACTGCTCTCTACTCATCTGACAATACTTGACGTGCTCACTGATAGGACTACACTGATGTGTACTGTGCGTGCTGCATATTTACAAACAGGAATAGCATTATAGGTGGTTCAAGATAAATTGAGCACTCTTTAAATCAACCTATGGAGAAAAAAATCACTAGCCGTAACAGCATGTATATTAACGTAAACAAAGACCGCAATACTCACAGTTAAGTTGACAGCGAACTATGATAAGTAGGTCCATGTTATAACGTCTTACTAGTACAAAGTTAAACATTTTTGTGACCTATAACTTGGTTTCTTTTTGTTTTATGCAAATAAGACTAAAATTTGGCTGATGCAACGTTCAAGTTAGATGGTTCATTTTTTTAGTATTTTTTCGAGTCCACACTTGTGTCAACAAAATAGCACTTCACCATCAATATGATTTCAAGTGTCAGTTTGTAACTCCTGAAATATTCAATAACATAAATAAATTTAAAAATTTTGTACAATGTTCTGTGCAAAGTGACAGTGTTTGTTTTTGCTTTCTGCTGTATCTCCACGTAGTTTCTTGTCCCCCGAAATTCTTGAAATTTCACATGATATGCCGACCTGGAAAATGTACTTCATGAAATTTAAGTCTGTATTTTGAAACTTGGATAAACTTGAAGAAATTTTGGATGTGTGTGTTTAGTTATATTTGTGATCCGTGCTGCAATTCTGAAAGCTTAAATAAATGTGTGTGTGTTATTTAGGATTAACGCAGTTCCCCCAGGTTACAAGTTAATACCTTGGCATGTAAGTAACTAATTTTGAAACAATAACAACATGAAAATGTTTTATACTGCACATGAAACATTCCTTGAGTGTAAGGAATACCTTAAAACAGTATTGTTAACATCTGTCAGAAATGTTTGATTTGTGCGAGCCAATATATCAAACAGCAAGTACTACCTACTATGAATAAGCTTCAAGGTAGGTCATTTGCGGCAAAATTAGATTCTTAATTAAAAGTGTGGACATAGTATCATGAAATATGAAGTTACATTCATATCACTGGACGTATTTAAATTTTCTAAGCGAAAAGTAATGTTTTTCATAAGCAAAGCAGCAGGCCTTAGCAAACGTTAGTATTGTGTGCTTTACAAACTGAGTGGCTGGAGAAATATTCACAAAACTTGCAACAAGTGACAAATATTACTGTAGAAGTATACTGTAAAAATTTTGATTAATTCTGTTCAGCCATTGAATTTCCCGACAATTGTTTAATTTACTCTTAATGTAATAGCAACGCCCGCTATTTGCTTGTGCATAGTTTTGTATGAAATATTAATTTGTGAGGAATTTATGCATTGTAATCATACTCGTTGAACATTATTTCTGTTTCATTTAACGATTGTTTAAGGCACATTGTCTTCTGTATGATGGAGTAAATACACAGTATTATTTAAAAGCGTGCTTTTCTTATGAGTATGAAACATACATATAATGGGCAAGCANGATGGAGTAAATACACAGTATTATTTAAAAGCGTGCTTTTCTTATGAGTATGAAACATACATATAATGGGCAAGCATTTCAGCATTTCACACTTTTTAAAAAGTAAACGTACAAAAAATCTTGGCATTGTTCTTATAATGGAGAAAAAGAATAATGTTTAACTTTTCTGCTATTCTGTTGACAACCTAAACCAAATATATTTTCTTATGACCTCGGAAGTGTGGACCACAGTTAAAGATGTTAATTTATATCTAAACAGAAAAGGAATCGTGAACATCAGTCAATATTCACACACCAATATTTAATTTAATTATGTAATGCATATGTGTTANACAGAAAAGGAATCGTGAACATCAGTCAATATTCACACACCAATATTTAATTTAATTATGTAATGCATATGTGTTAATAGTGTGGATTACAATAATTATTAAATATATTTAATTGTTTATATGAGTATTTAGTGGATATATGAGCCAGCTAATGTAAACACTGACTTAAAGTCACAAGGCAGTGTTAATTTTCATATATACGCAGAAAAATATGCAACCAACTTCTTATGCTTATTCATGATTGCATAAGTTGTATAATAAATAATAAAATAATGTAAATTTTGTTAAATAAAAATTTTAAAAATAATTTTTTTTTGTAGAACCGCTTAAAAATGGTAAGGAGAGTGAAAAAAAAANTTTGTTAAATAAAAATTTTAAAAATAATTTTTTTTTGTAGAACCGCTTAAAAATGGTAAGGAGAGTGAAAAAAAAAGCTATAGTACTAGCACATTAAGTTTACGTAGCATAAACAGCAGTAATCACAACAAAACAGTTTTTAGNAAAAAAAAAGCTATAGTACTAGCACATTAAGTTTACGTAGCATAAACAGCAGTAATCACAACAAAACAGTTTTTAGCAGTTATCGCAAGAAAAACAAGTGTTGGCATTTTATAGCATTTATTGTGTGACTATGAAATATTCCCATCTCTAACCACTATTCATATCTGGTGATTAACCCTGCTTTAGAAAAAAGAAGAGTGCACTCATTGCCTTTAAACATGACAAGCTGATCTACTTTCTCAGAGGCCATATGCACCTTGACTGCAGTACCAGAGAACAGGTGGTTGAACTTCAATCATTTAAACTGGTGGAATGTATACTCACTTGTAGACACTAACCACAAGAACTTAACAATTAAGATGAATATTGAATCATTCATACACAAAATCATGTAGATCAATAACATAAGGTTGGCCAGAATGATGTATCCACATGCAAAATTTATACCAGAGTATTTGAAGGGCAATGTAGAGCCACAATATTTAAAAAATTGGTCAGGTTACCAGAAACGTGTAACTGCTCATATAGTATAACACACGCCAACTAATTAAACAATGCTCACTGGTAAACCACACAAGGGTGTTGGTAAGCCCTCCAGGGCCTCTTGCGACTGCAGACAGTATTGCACCAACAAGCCAGTCAAGCTCGTACAAGGTGTCTGCGAACACTCCTTGACCAGTAACATTCTCAAACTGCGCTGCATGGGCAAGGGGCACGTGGACATGAGATGGTGCTGCATACAGGAAATATGGTCTGCTGTCACTGAAAACAAAACCATTTTCTGACAGCCAGGTGGTGTTTACATCCCCCGGACATTCATATCAAGGGTGGATCCTGACAGGGGACTATAGCCCCACCCTCCAATCAAAAGTCTAAATCCACTCCATTTTTGTATATTAATAAAATGTTTCAAAAACTTTGTATTGTACAATGATTAAAAATTAAATTCTACAGAAATCAATTAATGCTGAAATGTACAATAAAACCAAAGGAAAACACTCTTGCAATAAAAACCTCTTTTTCGTTTAAAAAAAAAAAACNATGCTGAAATGTACAATAAAACCAAAGGAAAACACTCTTGCAATAAAAACCTCTTTTTCGTTTAAAAAAAAAAAAACTTCCTGCAATTTATTTTTTTATTGATTAAACGGCATACAAAAGTATAAACAGAAAGAGGTAGAGATGCTGAAAACATTCCACCAACACTAGTAAATAGGATGTCTTGTAAATAATGGTNATGCTGAAATGTACAATAAAACCAAAGGAAAACACTCTTGCAATAAAAACCTCTTTTTCGTTTAAAAAAAAAAAACTTCCTGCAATTTATTTTTTTATTGATTAAACGGCATACAAATGTATAAACAGAAAGAGGTAGAGATGCTGAAAACATTCCACCAACACTAGTAAATAGGATGTCTTGTAAATAATGGTNGTATAAACAGAAAGAGGTAGAGATGCTGAAAACATTCCACCAACACTAGTAAATAGGATGTCTTGTAAATAATGGTGAACCCTTAAAAAGGCAATAGATCTGGTCATGACTTACGTAATAACCAAAATTTGACCTAAGTGAAAATCTCACACTGTTCGAGATAATGAGCATGTTTTTGAATTATTTGAAAATTCATATCTTTGGTCTGTATTTTGCATGCAATTGCAACTTACCTTGCCAATGAAACACTCTTAAGAAGTTTCCTGCTTAAGTTTATTAATTTTACACTTTGTCTATATACACATGTATAGTTTAACCGTTATAATCAGTTTTCCTAGTTAAGAAGCATCTTTTTTCAGTCCGTTTAGAAATGTCTTAACAGGGTTTTACTGTAATATCTTAAGGGATAAGTAAAACTGTTATAACATGTTTCCATATAAAAATGGGTGTTCTAAAATAAATTGCCAGAGTAGCCTAATACAGTTTTTATGCTACCAAAGTTTAAAGTCAGATGGCTCAAACCTGACAAGGAGCAAAGTTTCTGTAAATACCATATTCATTACTGAAAAACTTTGATGTACAGCAGAACTTCTTTATATTGACCCCATTCACTGCAACAGTTTTTCTATTTTTACTTATTTTTGAGGAACCGTAAAAAATTTGGGTGAAAAAAGTACAACATTTTAGAGAAATTAGCTAAAAGATAAATTGATTGCACTAGGATATATCTAAAAGNAGGGCCCCCAATCAACACTCAGACGGCCGAATGTTTCAGCGCAACATTACTAGTGACTACCATCACATGTTTGCCCTACTATTGTGTTCTCGCTCGGCAGATACCCTTCTGTAGTATAGTCAACTCTCAAGGGATTTTCCAATAACGACCCCATCAAAACAACAACCCTTTTCCTGGGAACCATGAAAGGTCGTAGAATCGAGAGTTTACTGTATAATTTTATTCAGAAGACACTTGTTTATTAATATCATTAATATTTTGTTCAAAAATATTTTTTTTGTTGCAAAAAGCTATCAAAAATGGAATTTTCACTCTGCAAAAAATTTACTGTCTCCAATGTTACAGTTTTTGTAATTGTCTAGCGAAAAAGGAGGTCGCAGATACCCATCTGTGGAATCATTTTATTCAGTAGACATCCGACTATTGAATTACATTAATATTCCATGCAAAAATCATGTTGATATTAGGCCAGAGACGAATGAACATGGACTTACAATGCTTGGTAAAACATTGCGCCACTATGTTTTTAACAATTTGTGTGACAAGGGGAAGCTAAGTATACATTTATCGGATATCATCTTCTTCAGAAGATGTCTGCATATTAAAATAAAATTATATTTAATTTTTAAAATGTGTAGTTTTTGTGCTAGAGATGATTGAACACTGACTTAATTTAAGAATTGCAGAATTTGACATAGAGAAAATGGGTGTATCAAAATTTCACAAAATATCTATAGCGACCATCCTGTCATAATAACTTGATATCCATTAACGGTTAGGGGTCGTTTCAGCAAGATTCTACTGTATGAATATTTGATAGTTCAACTCGGAAAAAATTAGGGAAAAACCGAATAAACACTATTCTTTATTTGTAGCAATATCTACATGGCATACCGGCAATGTGCAAAAGCCTCCTTGCATAGAGTAAAAGGAGATAGATCACAGTAGTATAAATGTAACAACACAATAACGTAACAACATGCAGTCAGCTATAGGCTATTCATGGTAAAGTGAGCACTTTTGAAAACCCTCTCATTTGGAATAATAGCCAATAAATATATTTTATTTTAGTCTTAGATGTTAATTCAGAGTGCGGTGGAATTTACACACTGTGTTTATTACTTACACTGCAATATTTATTTTNTTAGTCTTAGATGTTAATTCAGAGTGCGGTGGAATTTACACACTGTGTTTATTACTTACACTGCAATATTTATTTTAAAAAAAAGGTGGTTAAAGGATACAAACTGGCTGAAAGGAAAAAGTAACAAGGGCCTCAAAAGTGCTCACTTTATCACGAACAGTTATATCTATATGTTCACAGCAACTAATGCAGCATGGTAACCTGCATATATCACAGAATTCAACTGGTATACTGCACTTATCAGCNAAAAAAAAAGGTGGTTAAAGGATACAAACTGGCTGAAAGGAAAAAGTAACAAGGGCCTCAAAAGTGCTCACTTTATCACGAACAGTTATATCCATATGTTCACAGCAACTAATGCAGCATGGTAACCTGCATATATCACAGAATTCAACTGGTATACTGCACTTATCAGCTACCTCAGTTATGAATGGAGGTGCATAACCTCGGCAACATCCGCAATGGAACAGCTCTGATAAGGCACTGGAAGGTAGCTTATAAAATACACCAAATGCATGTGCTGTATGTAACTCCGCAGCAGCGCTCCATAACATTAAGAGTACTGCTGTTATATAGGGAGTGGGGGTTATGTTAGCCTACTGAACCAATTTGACAGGAAAAACAAATTTATTCATGCATACAAACTAGACATGACCATACACATGTGAATTTCCTGTTTTACCAGATAGTTTACAAAACAACCATAATTCATTGTCAAGTTCAAATTTGATATACCGTATCAAGATAAAGCAGGGCTGTGGTGGTGTAGTGGTCAAACTATTTGCCTCCCACCACAGTGAATCAGGTTTGATGCCCAGCTGGGTCGCTCCCGGATTTTCAAGCGTGAGAATTATGCCGGACGATGCCGCTAGTCAACTGGTTTTCTAAGGGATCTCCCATTTTCTCCGCCCTTGTATCCCAGCGCTGCTACGTAATCACCTTGCTTCACCCCCATCGACTCTCAAGAACACAATGTTAAGAGCCGCCCAAATCTCTTCACTACATTTTCAAGATAAACAATAGCAAGTTCAGGAGAAATGTCGGCCCAGCAGAAAATACAAAATTTCACTAAACCACTAGCAGCCTTTGCGGTTACACTTTGTAAAGCAAAGCATAAAAAAACCAAACCATTTGATCATTTAACAGAATTGACTGTATAGCTTATCCATGTTTAATGCTATGCTTCCAATGTTGCAAATATCATTATTAGGCAGTACTTCCTCCTCAAGGAATATCTGTGTAGCATACTGGATACATGCAACAGCCTCCCTGCATACCGTAAAGGGAGACAAGGGTAGTATGCATATAATAACAAATTAATGTAACAGCATGCACTCCACAAACTGTTCTCACAGAAACTGATACAGCAATGGTTTCCTGCACATATCACAGTCAAAACTCAACTGGCACATGTTTCTCAGATGCCTAGGTTATGAAGGCAGGCAACTTCAACTTCCAGTACAACAGCTCTGATACAGCACTGCTGGAAGGGAGGCAATAAGATGCACCAAATGTAAACACTGTATGCTCCCATAACACTGTACTGAATGCATCTTTGTAATACTGGTATCTTTGTAATACTGATGTAAGAGACACAGTATGCTGGAAGGACTCGGCTATGCATGAAGACACAGCTGTAGTTGGTGTTGGACAAGTGCCTGTTACATATTCCCGCAAGAAGATAAATTTGAAATTGGTAATGAATTATGGTGGTTTTGTAAACTATCTGCAGCAGGTTCAGGAGAATTATGTGAATGGAAAAAACAAAATTCAATCAAACCACCACCTGCTTTGGGTGTAGTTACACCTTATACAACTAAGCAGAATAAAAACAAAACCAATATACAACTCTCTTGATATGAACTTCATACAATATTGATTGTCCTGTTCAGCCATGTCAAATGCTATGTTGCTAAAAATCCTCAGTCCGTACCTATCCTCCTGGAATATCTTAACTCAGGTGGCTGATAAATGAACACCAGTTGAATTCAGACTGTGATAGATAAATGCATGCTATGTATTCTGGAAATAAGGTTAAATTTGAAAATGGCACTATGCAGTTTACTGTGTTGTAATCATGGCCTACACCGTATGCAAAGGATGTGAACAAACTAACCAACAGGTGGAACTAGAGTGACTCTAGTATCAAAATTACATATCATGTATTTAGTATCCACCAAATTCACTTTATTTTTTAAAGTGGCAACTTATTTACTTACAACCAGGTAAAGAAAAAGTTTAGTGGGGGAAAGTTTATAAAAGTCAGAAAACTTCATTGCTAGCAATTTCGGACATAGGCCATGAGAAACAGTGAAGCTACAACACCACGTAACAGACTAGCCATGCAACATGGCCACACCACCTACAATTTATGAATCGTACTTCAATTTTATCTATGATCATGAAAAAGGCTATCAAAGTTTAAACAAATAATCTGTGCCATAACGCATATGGGTTCTAGGCAATACATCTGCCTATAATAGTACGTTATCATGCTCCTATGTAATGTATGTTAATATCCTTATTGGAAAAGGTACCTTTCTCTGTTCTTGCTTGCTAAAGTAATAGAATAATTCTTGACATGGTTGCTCCGTTCCCCTAAGTTTTTTCTGATTAATGAAGTCAGTATCCCTACCCCTGCCCCAACAATGGTACCTGTTAATGGCTCTGGAATTGCCTGTGGGCCGCCCTTTCGAGGGCTGTGATCTGACTGTGGTATCTTCCCACTGAGACCGCTTCTCCCCCAAAGATTGATCCCATAGGTCTATGCAGTAGGATAGAAGTTCCTACCAACCCTAAAAACCGTGTTCCGTCGTAATTACGCTAAACTTTTGAAAACTTTTAATTAACATGACCATTCACACCGATTTACGTACAGTGTTGTCATCTTGCTATTGTTCACTGACTGGAGAAAACAAATGACAGTCACAGTGACAACGTTCCCATATAAAACAGCAAAGTCATGCAGGTTACAAACACAATAACATAATAAACAAAGATGAAGTTCCATGTAACTATTCAGATCCTTAAGGGATCACTAGACAACTGTCCTGGTGTGGGGGTGTCACTTTGTCTAAAAGCACTTGCCACGATAGATCTTCAGAATCTCCACTATGTTCTGCTGAGATGACTGTGGTAGAGGTTACCCCTGTGGGGAGACTGGCATTAGGCCTTTGGAGACCTGTGGATTGGTGTCTCGTATCCCTCAGTTCCTCTTTAGCCCTTCTAAACTGGGTGGTGTGCATCCCCGTTCTTTTGTCTCTTAGCGCTTCCAGGCAGTCACCAAAAAAGGCCTCAAAATCCAGCACACTAATGGCTCTGAAGGAGCGCTCCCATTAGTAGGCTAACTACTGGAGTTAGGAGGGGAGTAGGTTCTTGGTGCGTGCCGGACCCTTGGCCTATACACTCTACAAACAAAAATTGGGTGTTGGAGGAACATGCATCCATCGGCCAAGTGAGGTTTTGGAGGACCAAGCCAGCATTTGTGGCCTGGCCCTCTCCTCTAATTAAACTAGGACTAAGCCTGTGGAAGGGTCATGGTAAATCGGTGAGGCTGCCAGAGGAAACCCATGATGATAGACATGCTGGGTGGGTTCTCCATACCAGGAAGTAAAGGATATATTTTCATGCAGTACTTAACATGCAGTGTTACTAAGTGTGCGAAGGCAAAAGATAAAGACGGGCAGGGGGGGCTCGTTATCCAACTGTAATAGAATCTTGTCCACAGGCGGTTGCCCGAGGACAGACGAGGTTTTCCTTCAGCCTGCTTCCCCTTGCTGCCATCTGTTAGGCAGCTTGATGTAGGTGTAGTCGTCTTGCTATTTCTGGATATCTTGATGTTCGAGCGATGCAGTCAGCCAACTGATAGGTTCGCCTGTGAGGCAGAGAGCACAAAGCCATCGGGGCAGGGCCATAACATACCAGCACAGGTTCCCCCTCAGCACAACTGAAATTGGCACGAACACGGCAGCCTGCTGTCCAGTGTTGAGCGATGCAGAGACCACGTTATCAATCGCCATGGATGGGCTGTCGGAGATTAGGCGTACATAGTACACCACACTGTCCCACAGCGTGACTGTTCCTGATGCGCGAATCTTGTCAATTTCTTGTAAATACTTCTGTCTTGAAGATCTTGCAGGTATTTGGTTCCAGGTTGGCTTGGCTTGTCATTGGGTTGGGTGTATTGGCCAGTCCGGTGTAATTACACAGGCCAGGGAATTGATAGCTAAACTTAATGTATTTTTTGGTGCTAATTAAAAAAAAAATAATGAAAAATGTTTGTCACATCACGTTTTCTTGAAAAATGCATGTAATTTGGATTTTTATGAACATTTATTATAAAAAACATTTCTTGGCATTGAATTTCTTCCCTCCCTGCCTGACCATCATTCTACCATGGTGAAACCTACAGAATACCCCTCTGTGACAGCCCCCCGTTGCCGTCCCCCCTCCACATCACAATCTCTCTCTATTAATAGCGTCACGCACATTTTTATCTTGGTTCGCTGACCTCGCAGGAACGCTCACTAAACGGGCGTAATCAGCAGTCACCTTCTAGTTGTTTGAGCTTAACGGTTGCTTTTCTCTACGAGTTTCGTGAAACATGGCTTCGAGTTCCAGACGTTGTAAAAATTTGCCAGATGACTTTTATTACATATGCGGCGAATACAGTGTTATTAAAAATCGCATGAGGAACATTACAGACTATATAAGACAACTTTAAACTNATTTCTTCCCTCCCTGCCTGACCATCATTCTACCATGGTGAAACCTACAGAATACCCCTCTGTGACAGCCCCCCGTTGCCGTCCCCCCTCCACATCACAATCTCTCTCTATTAATAGCGTCACACACATTTTTATCTTGGTTCGCTGACCTCGCAGGAACGCTCACTAAACGGGCGTAATCAGCAGTCACCTTCTAGTTGTTTGAGCTTAACGGTTGCTTTTCTCTACGAGTTTCGTGAAACATGGCTTCGAGTTCCAGACGTTGTAAAAATTTGCCAGATGACTTTTGTTACATATGCGGCGAATACAGTGTTATTAAAAATCGCATGAGGAACATTACAGACTATATAAGACAACTTTAAACTNTTACATATGCGGCGAATACAGTGTTATTAAAAATCGCATGAGGAACATTACAGACTATATAAGACAACTTTAAACTCGGAGACCAGGACAAATTGTGGGCTCCTCATAGAGTTTGTATGCAGTGTCTTAATGATCCACACCTCTGGTTCAAAGGAAAGAAGACTGCTTTACGATTTGGAATTACTATGACATGGAGGGAGCCAACAAGCCACTCCGAAGATTGTTACTTTTGTTCCTGCCATCCGTAGTTATAACCNTTACTATGACATGGAGGGAGCCAACAAGCCACTCCGAAGATTGTTACTTTTGTTCCTGCCATCCGTAGTTATAACTGCAAAAATCAAAAGCTAATCTCTTATCCTGATAACATTCCATCGGCCATACGTCCCGTTCCTCATGGACCTGATGTGCCAGTGCCTTTGCCTCCACCTGAATTGTCAGTCATTTCTTCAGAGTCTTCAGNTTACTATGACATGGAGGGAGCCAACAAGCCACTCCGAAGATTGTTACTTTTGTTCCTGCCATCCGTAGTTATAACCGCAAAAATCAAAAGCTAATCTCTTATCCTGATAACATTCCATCGGCCATACGTCCCGCTCCTCATGGACCTGATGTGCCAGTGCCTTTGCCTCCACCTGAATTGTCAGTCATTTCTTCAGAGTCTTCAGACTCTGAACATCCAGAAGTTCAAGGCTCCGATACCGAATATAAGCCCTCTGGAGGCGATTCACCTCAGACCTTCGTTCAGGTAGAACTTAATGATCTGACTAGAGATCTGGGCCTTTCGAAAGAGGCAGCTGAATTTTGGGCTCCAGATTGAAAGAAAAAAAGTTATTGGCCAAAGGAACCTCTTTTTATTGGTACAGGAATCGGGAAAAGGAATTCGTTAAGTACTTTGATGAAGAGGAGAACCTGGTCTATTGTTCTGATATTCCCGGATTGATGAGCAAATTTAATATCACCTACGATAAAGATGAATGGAGGCTGTTTATAGATCCATTGAAAAGGAGCCTTAAAGCTGTCCTTCTTCATCACAGAAGCCAGTATGCATCTGTATGCATCAGTTGGACACTCGGTACATTTAAAAGAACACTATGAAAACCTGGCTCTTGTCCTCAACAAAATAAAATATTTTAATTAGTTTTAATGAAGCAGTTTGAGGCTACTGCAAAAGATGGCAATTGTTTCAAATATCTGTGCAAAAAGTTTCCAGGTTTATCCAAAGCCAAGTTGAAAGAGGGAATCTTCGTTGGTCCAGATATCCGCAAGCTTATGAAGGATAAAGAATTTGAGACTCACATGACAACAAAGGAAAAAGAAGCTTGGGTTGCCTTCAAAGATGTCGTCAGTAAATTTCAGGGTAACTACAAGGATCCTTACAATAAACCTATTGTAATGAATATGCTGGACAAATTTCAAGCGTTGGGTTGCTCCATGAGTGTCAAAATACATTTCCTTAACTCACATGTGGACTTTTTCCCCAAAAATTTAGGAGCAGTCAGCGAAGAACAGGGTGAAAAGTTCCATCAAGACATCAAAGATATGGAGCGCAAATATCAAGGAAGATGGGACAAGAACATGCTTGCAGACTACTGTTGGATGTTAACACGAGATAGGGCTGAGATTGGACATAAAAGAAGAACGTCAAAAAGAAGTTTCAAAGGAAAAAGAGTACAGACTTAAATAGAAACTGTTGTTTTGTTATGTTTTTTTTCTGTTTAAATTTGTTTCAAACTTTCATCTACACATACAATTTGCTCCTCTTCTTGTTTTGCAGTACTTGTAAGGTGCATGTGACATTTTGCTGCATAGCCCCAGGCTGGGGCTGCATATGTATTTACTGATCTTATAAGTGCTGTGTAGAGTGTAATTCCTGCTGTGGTGGCAGTTATGTCCACTGTTTAGTACGAGGTATAGCTGAGAAAGGCAGCCTATGGCCTGCCTCAGTTTAGCCGCTGTGTCCGCTCACCAAGTTAACTTAGAACCGAGTATAGCTCCAAGATATTTAACTTGGTTTTGGTAGAGTATGGGCTCTCCAAATAGCCCACGCGTGGTCAAGTTCACAGGTATTCTGCATCTCGTAAATACCACAGCCTCTGACTTGCCCACATTTATCTTGATGCGCCATGTTTTAAAGCAGTGTTCCACAGGGTCTAGTGCAGTTTGTACTTTGGCTACTGCTATGGAGGCGTGCAGGAAGGAGGAAAAGATGGCTGTTATAGGCATAGCAAGCAAGGTGTGCGCCATGTGTGTTAGGCATGTCTGAGATGTATAAGTTAAACAGTTCAGGGCCTACAAGAGAGCCTTGTGGCACCCCTGTTTGTATAGGGCATGGTTGTGATTTCACCCCAGGAACTGCTACTATAAAGTTGCGGTCACTGAGGTATGAATGTAAAAGTTGTGTGTAGCAGTTAGGTATGCCTGCTCTGTGTAGTTTGTAAACAAGTCCCATGTGCCAGACTCGGTCGAATGCCTTCTCAATATCTAAAAACACTACGGCTGTGTACGATGGTCGAAACCATGAGTAATGTTCCACAATGCAAACCAATTGTGTTCTGGAATATTTGTTGCAGAAACCAAACTGCTCATTGGGCAGAATATTTTTTCTTTCTGTGTGTAACTATATTCGCCTAAGAATTACATGCCCAGCGATTTTTGACAGTATGTTAAGTAGACTGATGGATCTGTAGTTCTATGGTACAGTGGGGTCTTTTCCAGACTTTGGGAAAAGTATGACCTGGGCGCATTTCCACTGTGCGGGAAAGTAATGTTTGCACATTATGCTATTTATACACTGGACTAATGCATCATGGGTGTACTAGGGCATGTGTTTTAAAACAACTGCTTGTATTTCGCCATATCTCGAGGCTTTGTGTGGCTTCAAACTACGCACAATTTTCTTCACTTCTACCCCATTGTGAGAACAGGAAGCGACCTCAGGACTGTGGCCATTAGGGCCTTGACTCACTGGTCAATATCTCTAATATGTGCTGGGTCAGAGGGATCCATGTTAGGTTGGAAGGCAGTCACTATGTGGCATATGGTCTATGGGAAAATATTNATATCTCTGCCAGCAAGTCTACCTTCTCTGATAGAGTGTAGGCTTCGTGCGCTAGGCCCTTAAGCAGGGGCATGTGTGCTGGTTTATTAAGAAGACTAGTGGCTCTGGGATGCAACGAACACAATACAGCGATCCAATAGCTCCAGGACGCAAAGACACAATCCAGTTGCTTCACCTCAATAACCCTATCTAAGGCCCTCACTTTGCGCTTCTGGATGTAACTCCTCACAGATTAAGCACTCCACTGGTATCTGGAAGCTAGAGCACAATCAAGCATTCTCCCTTCACAGTAGGATGCATGCATGATCTAGCATGACACTGGCTCTGGGCTGCAACTTGCATAATCCAGCATACCAATGGCTCCAGGATGTGAAACCACATTTTTCCAATGTATGTGCTTACCTTAGAGCTCCCTACTAGGTGCTGGGAAAGCATGACTCATGATCCCCAGCATGCTGGTGAATCTAGGATGCGACAAACACACTCCAGCATGCAACCAGCTCCGAGACAAGAAAGCATGGCCCAATCACCCTATTGTTGTTCTAGATTGCCAGAATGCCATCCAATCCTTCTGTTTTGGGAGAACATAGGATTCCTTACCCTCCTTGAAACTAATGCACTGGATGCTGAAGGCAGTCTCTGTGTGCTGACAGGAATTACTTGCTAGAACAACTAAACTTCAAATTGCCAGAGCACACCACATCTGACTGTGGAGATAAGCAGTTTTCAGTGAAAGGTAAGACCTTAATAATATTTCTTTCTTACATCAGGCAATGTCTTACAATAATGTGGCATATGGTCTATGGGAAAATATTTAATGCTGTGTATTAAATGAGATGCATGGCATCTAAAATTAACTGTGNCCTTGACTCACTGGTCAATATCTCTAATATGTGCTGGGTCAGAGGGATCCATGTTAGGTTGGAAGGCAGTCACTATGTGGCATATGGTCTATGGGAAAATATTTAATGCTGTGTATTAAATGAGATGCATGGCATCTAAAATTAACTGTGNATGTGGCATATGGTCTATGGGAAAATATTTAATGCTGTGTATTAAATGAGATGCATGGCATCTAAAATTAACTGTGTCCAACTTTAATGTGCGTAAATGTGAGGTACTGGTGTAAGCAATTGGTTGAGATTCAAAACACTAAAAGGTCTAAAAAAATTTTTCGAGGGCCTAAAACTGGTAAGTATCTAAATTTTGAAGCAGAAATTTGGCAGTAGAGCACATGAAGGAAATAAGAAAAGATGGCTTCGCAGTTTCGCACAAAATGATGCATTTTAAAGTGCACGGAAAACTGCTACAAAACTTGGTATCAGTTTCATTGATTTCAAAGTTAGTTGAGGACGGATGACTGGGTTTATAAAGCAGAACCACCTGTTGCTTTGACGGCACACACCGTTATGTCAACAAATTGCAAGGAATCACAAAAAAAATAATTGACTTCCATCATTATGCAATTAAAAGGAGATAATGGCACAAATACATTTTGTCACAGATGGGAAATGTGAATCAGACACAACTCAATTTCGACATACTGCAGAGCTAAAATGTGGACAAGAAGAGGGCGTCTAGTGTTCTCATACGCACCACTAGATGTGAGAAACAGAGATCTACAACGATGTTTACCATAACTGCAGACAGTAGAAAATTA
This sequence comes from Clitarchus hookeri, assembly GCA_002778355.1. NCBI lineage: Eukaryota > Metazoa > Arthropoda > Insecta > Phasmatodea > Phasmatidae > Clitarchus > Clitarchus hookeri. Next base: position 230,110 of record NQII01003067.1, read on the forward strand.
CCACTCTACTTTGTTTATAAAAGGAAAATGATGCAGAAAGTGAAGTTTCTGCATGGCATTTATGACAGGATACAGGATAATGGCTGGAAGGATCATACTCATTAATCAAGAACGGAAGTTTGAAGGATGACTTTGGGGGCGCCCGCCCCCTTTAAGGGGTAGAGTGCTGGAACAAAGTTTGTGCAAACCTTTAAACCTTCCCCTTTTGATCCCCCCCCCCCCCNCCCCCCCCAGGGAGGAGATGTGGAGACTGGAGGGGTACGTTTTCAAAAATTTTCGCCTCTGGAAGCCGCCATTTTTGGTGATTTCGCCAGGATTTGAGGGAGGGCTATCTCTTTGGACCTTCCCTCGGCCGCTGTGGGGAAGGGGGAATTTATGTTTTTCGGCTCTTGGAGCCACAGTTTTCGGCCGATTGCGGTGGGATTTGAGGGAGGGCTGTTGTCTTTGGACCCTCCCTCAGCCGCGGGGTAATTTATGCCCTTATGGAAAAATGTCTGTACCCCTGGGGGGAGGGGGCATTTATGTTTTTCGGCTCTTGAAGCCACAGTTTTCGGCCGATTGTGGTGGGATTTGAGGGAGGGCTGTTGTCTTTGGACCCTCCCTCGGCCTCTGAGTAACTTATGCCCTTATGGAAAAATGTCGGTACCCCTAAAGTATGGAGGGGGGAAATATGTTTTAAAGTCCTAGGAGAAGCAGTTGTCGGCCTATGTCGATGGGATTTGAGGGAGGTAACTTACTTAGGCCCTTTTCGATTAATGTCGGTAAACCTGAGGGTGGTTGGGGGTTCTATATGGTTTTTTTTGTCCCTGGGAATAACAGTTTCTGTGTTCGATAGCTATGGGATTTGAGGTAGGGAACTTAGTTAAGCCCTTTTGGATACTTGGTTTAGACGATTGAAGCAGAGATGATATAGAATGTGACAGAGATCGCGTGTATCAAAGAAAGGAGACATTTTTGGCTTGGCTACTTTTTAGCTTCGGCTGATACAGAACGTGACGGAGATCATGTGTATCATTGTGCCAAGTGGTTTGGGACAAAATTGCAACCACGGCTCTCGTACGCCTTAATGGGACTTCTTTAATGCAGCCTGTATCACATGTGGCCACATATGTGATGTTGCCGGTCCCAAGGCGGATAAATGCAAAGGGGGTGTGTTTGAGGTGTAGGCGTACATCTCAAGCACATCAATAGGTACGTGTTGTATACGGTCGTGCTTTGTGGAGGGTGTGCCCGTGGTGGTGGTCACCCTCCGTGGTTCTGATGCAACCTTGACACATGGGTGAGCCTGTGGTTATGGCCGCCCACCCGTATACAGACGTGCCGGAGGGTGTACCCGTGGTGGTGTTCACCCTCCACGGTTCCAATGGAGCCTTACACATAGGGGTGGCTTTGGTGATGGTCCCCTACCAGCCTTGGCTGGATATTACACACGGAGGGTGCGTCTGTGGTGAAAGCCACCCTACGAGGTTCAATACGGGCCTTATGCATGGGCGTGGCTATGGTGCTGGCCTACGTCCATGTATACAAGAAATGTCAGATGTGTGGAGGCTGCATCTGTGGTTATGCACACCCTCCAAGGATGGCTGTGTCACATACATGTGGTCTGTTTGCAGTGTGTCATATGTTACCGATGGGTTTCTTTTTGTTACAGATGGTGCGTAGTTCGGTGTGACCACTGAAAACTGTGTTTGTGAACTTTAACATTGTGTGACTTTTGCAAGTGTTACTTGGAAAATCGCATTGCGATGCCCAAGATTAAGAAGAGGCGAAGTCCTGCCACCCGGTCTCAAAAGGAAAAGATGCGCATAAATAAGCGTTTGTCAAGAGCAAAGTGTTCTGAACCATCAGACAGTGTGTCAGGTGCATCTGAGCCTGTACCATCACAGGTGACAACCCCTGTTTCTGTGAACATTGACTTTGTGAAATAGTAGTTTGGGAATTCGTGTGTGTGAACATTGACTATGTGGATTTGTAATTTGGACATTCGTGTCACGACGCCAAAGGTTAAGAAGTGGAAAAGTCCGACCACCCGGTCACAAAAAGACAAAAAGCGCCTCAATAAGCGTTCGTCAAGAGAAAATGTGTCTCAGCAATCAGACAGTGTGTCCGGTGGATATGAGTCTGAAATATCTCAGGTGTCAACACCTGTGTGGACGTCAACAACCATCTGAGGAGTGCGATCTCCAACAATATTTCACGACAGCCATGTGGCAGGGCCTTCCCACGCCTCTGATCCACCTGTTGTGCAAACAAGGCCAAGGCGAAAAAGCGCTCGCCTGTGCGGACGTCAACACCCATCCGAGGAGTGCGACCTCCAACAATATTTCACAACAGCCAAGTGGCAGGGCCTTCCCACGCCCCTGATCCACCTGTTGTGCAAACAAGGGGAAGGCGAAAAACACGCTCGCGTGTAGCCTCTGATGCTGGGCATTCACATGCTCCTATACCTCCTGTTGCTGTGCCTTCTGACACAAGCATCTTAACAGAGTCAATCATGTTGGATGACGAAACAACCAAGGGTTTGCTTGGGCCCTTTTACAAAGAGGAAAATGCACCTGTGCTCATCCTCCAAGAGGAACAGGTGGCTCTTACAAGAGCAAGTCCAAGAACGTATCATTCACAGCACTACCATGCTGCCCGTAGAGGTGGGTCAGTTGCTGTCGAGGCACACGACATGGGCCAGATGGATAATAAGTGTAGGCATTGTGGCACCCTCTTTTTTGCAAGTGAAGGCATAAAACGCGATGGCGTGTTCACCATGTGTTGCATGAGGGGCAAGGTCCAGCTACCTCCTCTCGGCGAGTGTCCTGCTGTCCTACGGGAACTTCTCACGGGCGATTCAGATGAGAGTGCTGATTACAAACAGTTCATCAGGAAATACAATGCAGCATTATCGTTCGCCTCATTCTGTGCAGACGGCTTCGTTGAATCCCCTAGCCGATCTGTTTATACATTTCAAATTCACGGACAAGTGCATCATCTCACCTCTAGGGCTGCACGTCCAGTGGCAGGCACAGACCCTCGGTATAATCAACGTTACTTTATCTATGTGGATGCAGCGAATGCCTGCCCGGGTGCGTCAGCACAATCCTTGCCAGCTTGGAATTTTGGAGAAGCTGGAGCATCTTGGTGAGATCAATCCTTTGGCGCAGATCCACAAGTCGATGCATCAGGTGATGGTGTCTGAGGAAGAGGAGTCAAGGTAGATGGGTCGCCCTTTAAGGCAGGTCACCTTGACGATCAAGCTGGGCCTGCACAAGGATCTCTACATATACAACCTTCCTGTTGCTCTAAATGAGGTAGCAGCGATTTTCGTGGGTGATGTGCCACCCTTACGAAACGATATCAGGATTTATCCTAAAGATAGGCCTGTGCACACAATAAGTCACATCAATGCCTTGGCAGACCCGATGACTTACCCTCTCCTATTCCCACACGGAGAACATGGGTACACCTGTGGCCTCGGCCACTCTTTCATTGTGAGCACGACTCGCAACACAGTAACCTGCAATCAGTTCTATGCATATTGCATAATGCTGAGGCGCGGGTTTTCAACCCTGCACCATTCCGGAAAACTGTTCCAACAGTTTGTCGTTGATGCTTACTGTAAGGCAGAAGCCTTGAGGATATGGTACATAAGGCAGAACCAAGACAAGCTCAGAGTTGAGGAATACCTGGGTCTTCACGAGCACGTGCAGAAGAAAGCTGAGGCTGCTCATGTCAGAGTGGGCAAAGTTGTGATACTTCCTTCATCTTTCTATGGGTCGCAAAGACATATGTATCAATGCTATCAGGACTCTGTAGCTATCATGCGCCACTTTGGCAGACCAGACATGTTCATTACTTTTACTTTCAATCCGAAGTGGCCGGAGGTTGTGCTGTCGCTGGAGGGCCACCAACAGGCATGCCATCGTCCTGATGATGTATGCAGAGTTTTCAAATGTAAACTNTTGTGCTGTCGCTGGAGGGCCACCAACAGGCATGCCATCGTCCTGATGATGTATGCAGAGTTTTCAAATGTAAACGTGATGCTTTAATGGATGACATCCACAAAAAGCAAGTGTTTGGCAAGGTGGATGCCTTCACTTATACAATTGAATTTNTGCTTTAATGGATGACATCCACAAAAAGCAAGTGTTTGGCAAGGTGGATGCCTTCACTTATACAATTGAATTTCAAAAGCGGGGACTGCCCCACTCTCACATCCTGCTCATTTTGTCAAAAGGCGACAAGTTGGCAATGCCAGAAACTTCCGATGCCGCTGTCCGAGCTGACATTCCAGACAGAGAGGTGGAACCTGAGCTAAACGCATTGGTGAAAACCCACATACTGCACACCAAGTGCAGGCCATCTGCACCCTGCTACAGGGATGGGGGTTGCAGGTTCCACTTCCCGAAGGCTCCACTTCGTGGCTTTGTCCAATACAGAAGACCGGATAATGTAGCTTCTGCTACCATCGGCACCAAGGTGTACANGCTCCACTTCGTGGCTTTGTCCAATACAGAAGACCGGATAATGTAGCTTCTGCTACCATCGGCACCAAGGTGTACAACAACAGGCACGTCGTGCCTTATAACCCATATCTTCTTTTGAAGTATCAGTGCCACACTAACGTTGAAGTGTGTTCCTCGCTTCAAGCGACAAAGTACCTATACAAATACATCCATAAAGGACACGACTCTGCAGTTCTACAAGTCGGAGACATTGTCCATGACGAGGTGACATCTTACCTCGATTGCAGGTACGTCAGTTCACCAGAAGCATGCTGGCATTTGTTGTCGTACAAAATGGCAGACAAGAACATAATTGTGTTCAGACTCAAAATTCATCTTTAGAACAGGCAATCAGTTTTCATTGCCGACAATGATGTAGCTGGCGCATTGGAGAGGGCGCGTGAGAAGCACACGCACCTCACAGCATTCTTTCTGTATAACTCTGAGCACAAGTTGCATGACCACCGTGGTGGCGGTGAGTGTGGGGCAAGGCCGTGTCCACTACACCTGACATATGCCCAGTATCCAAGCCACTTCTGTTGGCTCGAGAAGTAGCATATCTGGAAGGAAAGAAAGAAGGGTGGATTCAATACAATTTCTAGGATTCATCAAGTAAGCCCTCAGGCGAATGAGGAATTACTTTGCCTTAGGCTGCTTCTGCACAATGTGAGAGGTCCCACCTCCTTCGAAGACCTTCGCACTGTGCGGCATACTGTACATCCATCGTACAAGTTGGCATGTCTCGACCTGCTCCTGCTTGACAGAGANTAGCATATCTGGAAGGAAAGAAAGAAGGGTGGATTCAATACAATTTCTAGGATTCATCAAGTAAGCCCTCAGGCGAATGAGGAATTACTTTGCCTTAGGCTGCTTCTGCACAATGTGAGAGGTCCCACCTCCTTCGAGGACCTTCGCACTGTGCGGCATACTGTACATCCATCGTACAAGTTGGCATGTCTCGACCTGCTCCTGCTTGACAGAGACGACATATACCAGGTCACCATGCACGAAGCTGCAAGGTGGAGCGTTCCTGGGCGTTTGAGAGTTTTGTTTACCCACATTCTCATTAACTGCAACATAACAGACCCACTGCTAATGTTTAACAACCTTAAACCATATCTGCTTGATGACACATCTGACGATGTAGAGGCACCTTCCAAATCCAGTGTTCAGCCACGGACAGCTGTATGTCGCACTGTCCCGTGCTAAGAGCTTCGACTCTGTGTTGGTGCTGGCTAAACCATCATCAGGCATCGTCCTGCAAAAACATCACCAAAACCAAACATTCACTATGAATGTGGTGTACCCGAAAATTCTGGGCTAACCTCTCCTAGAATAAACCACCTCTTCCTTCTTATAAAAAAAAACCTTTCGCATCCTTAACAAAACAACTCTTCTTCAAAAAAACACCTCTCCTTCACGTTCTTCAAAAACATCTGTCCGCCTGCTCCAGACAAATTAACAAGTACTTTTCTGCTACTCAACATCGAATGCTTTGACCTCCTCAGTGGCACACGATTTGCCGAAGACTTGACTTTGATCAAGTCTGTCGACTCTTCTGTGTGCTGGCCAACGGCATATGGAAGGGTCATCGCCACTGCAGCTTCATTTTCTACAATAAGTGCGTACATATACCTTTCCCCATTTCCGTGACAGAACGCACTCTCTTCTTACATCACATGCACAAAGTATTAAATGTTCACTTGCCCACAAACGAATACACATTACAACACTTCATTCATCACACGTAATGCAGCCTGCATCACTGTATGTTAGCATGGTTCGCACGCGGTGATGTTGCCGGTCCCAAGCCTGGATAAATGCAGAGGAAAGGTGAAGCTAATGCGCCATGAGATGCGACGTTAGCACACCATGGAGGTGTGGCAATGGTTTTAGCCCTCCATAAAGTGAGTTCAGACGTGGTTCCTGCTCATCTCAAAGTCCCTTTAGCCTTAAGGCTATACAATTATCATACAAGGGGGTTGGTCTTGATACCGACTCGGACGAAACAGACCCTAACCAATCATATTATAGAAAACGTTTTGTGGTTCTTTCCTGGGTCTGTAAGTTCAGTGTTTGGACGCGCCCTCCATAAGATGAACTCAGATGTGGTTCCTGGCTCACCTTCACCCTTCATTAAGGTTTGGGTGCATGTAGACAGATGTGGTGCCTGTTCTCAATCGTAAATGTAGGCGACTTTGAGTGCAAGTCGCAAACAAGAGTGTGAGCTGGCACACTTCGGAGGGCTGACTAAGACTCTTTTACTCAATAAGGTGTAGTAAGAAGTGGTTCATTCTCACATAATGTCTTCTCCAAGGTACTACCAAAGACATTCATTGCCTAAAATGTTGTCTTTGTAACGAGACACAAAGGAGTACCCACGGCCGTTGTAGCCCACTGGGAAATGATTAATACCATCTCCCTCAAAGAATGTAGACCGATGTGGTTCCTGTCCTACACTTATACTTTAAAAAAAAATACTTCAAAAGGTGAAGTTAGAAGTGGTTCCTTCTCACCTCATGTCTTCTCCAAGGTTGTTCCAGACAGGTTGTTCGTGGTTGTTCTATCCTTACACATTGTCTTTGTAATCAGACACAAAAGGAGAGATCACTACCATTGCAGCCTGCTAGGAAACCATTACACCATATGTATATACTAACAACTCAACTCTTACAACAAAACAAATTTTCACCAGGTACCTGCCTCACCCAAGGATAGTGCACTCGCGGATTCCGCGGGCCGACCCCTGGTGCTATATTAATGAACAACTGGATTCGCAGTGTGGGGTATCAAGCTGGTGCACTACGGTGACGTTCATTTCATTTAGTGCTCAACAATTTTCGGGGACCTGGCAGAAAAAAACTTGACAGACATGAAAATCAACTTGGCAATAATTCCTGCTAGGCTGATGGCTGTATTACAGCCTTTAGACGTTTCTGTGAACAAGCCCTTCAAGAACAATGTTCACAAGCTCTACCAAATCTGGATGGCTACCGATACACACAAGTTAACTCCTGCCAGAAAATATTAATCTTGTCAGTAGAGGTTTTGTGTGAGTGGATAGTGCAAGCATGGAACATGATTTTGTCAGATGTATTCTGAAGTTTAAAAAAACCTGGAATTTAAAATGCACGTGATGCAACTGAAGATGATTTACTGTGGGAGATGAGTTCAGGAAGTCACAGCAACTATTCAAGCGGCAACAAGTGATAGTAGTAGAGATAAATAAAACTGGTAACCGAGACAGACTTTGAAAGAAGTCGACGTAGTGGAAGCAGCCAGCAATCATTCATAACAATAGGCCTCATTNCACACAAGTTAACTCCTGCCAGAAAATATTAATCTTGTCAGTAGAGGTTTTGTGTGAGTGGATAGTGCAAGCATGAAACATGATTTTGTCAGATGTATTCTGAAGTTTAAAAAAACCTGGAATTTAAAATGCACGTGATGCAACTGAAGATGATTTACTGTGGGAGATGAGTTCAGGAAGTCACAGCAACTATTCAAGCGGCAACAAGTGATAGTAGTAGAGATAAATAAAACCGGTAACCGAGACAGACTTTGAAAGAAGTCGACGTAGTGGAAGCAGCCAGCAATCATTCATAACAATAGGCCTCATTNGGTAACCGAGACAGACTTTGAAAGAAGTCGACGTAGTGGAAGCAGCCAGCAATCATTCATAACAATAGGCCTCATTTCAGCGTTAACACATACGTGCCATACACCCTAATTTCTTGCATTAATATTAAGTAAAATATGGTGCAAAATATAGTAGTTAATCACCTCTTTCCAAAAAAAACTTTGCTAGTTAAACTCTTTCTTGTTCCTGCACATCTATCGGCATAGTTAACACTATGCCGATAACACTGGGGTAAGGTGTTGCATTTTTTGGATTTACAAGTCAAGTCAACATCTAATAATTGTCTGCATGTATGTACCTTTCTCCCCCCCCTTTTTCCTAATAGTTACCTAAAAATATGTATAGAGATTCCACTTTAATGCTTACATTTTATGCAGGTAACTACTCAAGTGGTAACCTACACATTAAACAGAACCTGAACTTACATTTTAAAATAGCACACCCTGACTTACCTGCGATACAACTAAAGTTCCTTGCACCTAGGCTGGCATCCCAACCAACACTATGGAACCTGGCTAAAATGTAATGTCTCTCTGAAGCTTATAAAACTGTTAAGTACTAAGTAAACTGGACTATAAAATCAGTATCTGCAGGGAGAAACTGTGTACTGAAATCTAAAATATCAGATATGTCCCATATCTAAAAATTACCTATCACGTATAAAATCTTCTGCAAAAGAAGCATATGCTGTTGAAAGTTCCTGGAGAGAAGCTGGTTGATGCAATACTGTTCTATTGCTGTACAGAGGCAGCCCAACATAATCAAAGGGGCACATAGTGTTCACCTCTGAGAACTGATTAATGCTGTTACCTAGAACAATATTCAATGGCATAGAGTTAAAAATACCTAATCAATAACTACACGGTAAATTGCCCTGTTACATTTTTTAATAGTGTGTTAGATGTTTAAAATTATAGTAGATAAACTGCCAAGTAAAGAGCAAAAACAATCGCCAATGGATAAAAAAATGCAGGACTATTTACACAGGTATAATGCCCATCCCCCCTATAACTCCTCCCTTTTTTTTTNCCAATGGATAAAAAAATGCAGGACTATTTACACAGGTATAATGCCCATCCCCCCTATAACTCCTCCCTTTTTTTTACATTGTTTACCAGAAAAAAATTTGGGGCTGTTTCTACCAGTAACAGTAGTCCCTTGCCTAATTCAAGNTTTTTTTTACATTGTTTACCAGAAAAAAATTTGGGGCTGTTTCTACCAGTAACAGTAGTCCCTTGCCTAATTCAAGTGTTTACACAGTGCTTCCTTTTCCTCTCGCCAACAAGTGCATGGCTACGGCAAGGATGGTGTGTTAGCCACGTTATTGACGGAAACAAAGCAAATAATTGTTATTATACGTTGCAGTCGGAAGGTGGCTTTCAGGCTGATCCGCTAGCATGCAACTAAGTGGGCGAGTGAGCAGTTGCGCACAATTGTAGCATAAGAGATGTAAGACACACATTCACAACATTAGGTTTATATTAGGGATGGGTCGAATAACAAAAAATATCGGTACAGATTCTAAAATTTTAATATTGGTTCCAGTATTCAGTTCCACTTTGAATACTTGCATTTTGCTTGCAACTTCATTCAACCAATGCAGGTAAAATTCATTAAATGTTTTATTTAACCTACCGAAGAATAGAACAATAACAAAGTGTGAAGATAAGATTTAATGTATACAAATTAACTTGTATTAAATTTATTTAAGGTTAGTAAATATGTAACATTATTATTCTTTTTCTTTTACATTAATAGGTGATGATTGTGATATGTTTGGAAAATACTTTAACTAAATAACTGGCAGTGCTAAAAGCAGTGACTTTAACCTATGGTCATTAAAAGAATGTCAACAACTCCAGTGGGCGACCTGCTTCCTTTTCCTTTTTACTTCTTTTACCAGCCCCTTCCTTTTTCTTTTTGTTTCTTTTGTCTGCCTGCTTCCTTTTTCTTTTATGTGGTGACAGGGCGGCCCTTTGTTTTTTCTTTTATGCAGTGATCTGCTGGTTTTTTTGCTCTGTTGGAATGCCACACCTCTAAAAAAAAACGTTGCTTCTTCCTTTCTCCAGCCACCTTGACTATGCTATTCTCTGCCTTACAGGGAAACAAAGAACGCGTGGAGAAATGTATCGATCGGCTAGCAGTGTGGCTTACAGGGGCGGGCTGAGTGAAAAAGACAGAGAAGGGAGAAGAAAGTTATGACTACCACTCCTTAATTTTTTTTTTTTCATGTATGGCAGGCACCCCAGAATTTTTTTCGTTTATTTTTGGGAAAAAGGGAGCACTATACAGGAGGTAGTTATTTTTGTAAGGACAGAGTTTTGAAGTAAATTTATTGCTGTGTAGAAACGAGAACAGAGTAGTTGTTGTTAACATACAACCGGTTCAGAGTCAAACCTCAAGAACCGGTATAAATTGGAACCAAAGAACCAAACCGACCCATCCCTAGTTTATATTGAAAAGTTATTGACAAACAAGTTGAGAATTATGTACAGGAGAAGAAGTTATATGACCAAATTCAACTTAGGAGTTGTGAACTATACGCAGGAGCATAAGAAACATGCAGCTGCAAGAAAATATGGTACAGAAGCTGCAAGTGATACCAGTGCAACCAAACACTTAAAGATGCTCCAAAAGATAAACTAGCATTTCATGGCCATAAATACAAATACTGTACCGTGGAATAGAAAAAGCATTCTTCGAGTCATGATATACATTCAAACCTCATTCATACTGCACCCGGTTCACATGGAAACCTTGTTCGCAAGGACAGATTTTCTATAACCGTTTAAAACAGAAACCAATTTAGTCAAAAAATTTTGTAAACAAAGAAATTTACACACAATTCTATTAAAACACAGTTGCCAGTTGCAAGATTTATAAACAATAGGTACTGAATGGACTCTACCCTCACGTAATGCATCACACTGTGAAAATAAAAGAAATTCAGCAGAAATACATTAAAATTGTAGTTGTGATCTCAGCCTGCAAGCAAGGTTGTTGACTTGTCAGTTGTTACACTTTGCAGCGCGGCACTGGCCTCCGCTGGTGAAGTTCTCTTTTCCACGCTATACTTGCCTGCCAAGATACGCATGCACAGCGCAGCACAGCACATTCCACGCCCCGTCCCGTGGCAGCTGCACAAGTCAATGTTGCCACTGTTGCGTGCTGTACGGTGTGAATAAAAGAATGCCTCTGCCTTATCCTAATTTTTTCTTCCTCGCATGTTCCACCCATCTTGTTCCTGTAAAAGCCCCTTTTCTTATATGTAAATACTGTTATGAGACAGTCAGATGCCATAATGTGATCACATGTTTACCAAATAAAATAATTTACCTTTGAATAGAAGGATCTTTTATTTTTCAGCGATAATATGTTTTAAAATGTAATTTGCTACCAAGGCGATGTTTTATTTGAGATTGCAACACTGTGTTGCATTTTTTCTAATATTTTTTGTTCCATATGATACGTATACACTGACGGAGTAAGGTTTTGAAGTGAATATGTCAACATGTTAAAATACATAAGTCCTCGGAATGGGCATTTGTTTAATGGACACGTATTTGTGCCCCTAGCAGGCGGGAACATTCCTGGGTAGCTTTTCCAAGCGCTGCTTTGTGTTAACATGTGTAGCATTCTTCCGTACACCTGACAATGCATTTTGGCTCCCCCCTTAACTGGTGACCTACTTTTCCACACAGGCACACAACCATTTTTTTTACTCTCTCGAAAGAAACCCCAAGTAGTTCTGTAACCAGCCATTGTTCTTTTGACATGGTGTGTGGCCGGAGTTATATTAAAAATAAATCTAGTTATCTGTCAAGGTTTGCTTTTAGTTTGTTGTGGCATGTTAAAATTTTTTCTCAATTAAGTTTAAATTATTTTTTATGTTCATAGTTGTAATCTATGCAGTGCAGTAGAATAGCAACGAAACAGATTGGACCTGCTGCAAAGAAAAGAAAGTGGTCTATTCTCTCACCAAAAACTGGGCATGGTATGGTGCTAGTCAGGTCATAATAATATTAGTTTGCTGGTTTTTCTAATAAAAAATTGTTTACATGTTTTAGGTTTTTATTGCGCAATACAACCTTTTTTGTGCAACTTGTATATGAGTGAACAACTAACCACATGACTCGGGACATGAAAATTGCAGTGGCGAGAAAAATGGTCAGAAAACAATTTATAAAGAGAAAATTTCTATCTCAATCATCTCTAAATGCAATGAAACATTAAAATAACATGATTTATAGGCTATAAAATTTTATAGTGTTAAGACAAATACCATTACAAAGATTTGGCATGGATTAGTTATTTGCGGATATATTCTAAACCATCGGAGATACTGACATTTTTGTAGAGACCTTTAAAAATGTGAATTAATTAAGGGATGTTTTGCATAATCTAACACTTAGAAGGAACGTAACCTGTCCATTAACCAAATCCTTACTGCATTTTTTTTTTATTAATGTAAAAAATTACATTTCCCCTACGGGGCCGTAAGACTACTATTTGTAACATTGTGGTCCTGTTTTTTCTTACTCAGTGGTCGTTTCTGCACAACTGAGGTGTCATTTAGTTTAGAATACACCACCATATTAACTTAATTTATATTTCATCAATGAAAGCAATATAAAATGTCCCATTTCCTTGCCAAAAATGTTAAGATGAGCCGTATTGCGGCGGGTGTTGTGTTAGGCATATGTGTTATGTTGCGATCTGCTATTTTAGCTTACTCTATGGGGTACTATTTTACTCAGACTATATTATCCTAATATACAAATTTACATTTAATTAGTAAAAGTGCATAATTTTTTTGTTAGAGATGGTGTGAACATAATTTCATGTACCCAGTTAGCAAAATATCGGTTTTTGGCCACAATCTTTATGTTTAGAAGGTATGGGAGGGGGGGTGCACATAAGTCGAAATTTAGCCGTATTAGTTCATGTGGCCAACTCGAACGTACTGACAAATTTTGGAAAACCTTGAGTGTGTGTAAAATTGAGGTTTGACTGTATATACAAAATTCCAGATATACAGTGAGCATAGATACGCTGCAGTGAGAGGCAAAACAGGCTTGCAAAAATTCTTTAATTTATTGCTTTTAAAAATGCAATATTAATTTGAGAAAGGAAAATATAGTACGACTGTTAAGATCTTTAAACTACAATGCTAAGTGNTTTAAAAATGCAATATTAATTTGAGAAAGGAAAATATAGTACGACTGTTAAGATCTTTAAACTACAATGCTAAGTTACAGAAAATTACTTGAGGCTCATTAACCCATGAGAATAAATGTTAATTCTAATGATTAGGTTTAATTGTATCCAAAATATAAATATACACAGGGTGTGTAGGCAAGTTGACAATGTGAAAAATATTGAAATTCTAACTTTCTTCACACAGTATATCCTCCATTCGAGAATGGCATACAGTTTCAGCCATTCAAAAAATATAGCACCTGTAATATATGACTTCTTGTTCACTCAGTAGATACCTGGATGGTGATCTCTCTTTCAAGCATGTGGATTTTGGATTAGCTCATTTGCTAATAAGGAGCAGCTTTATTTTATAATAGCCAAATGCATTACTGCTTACTAACAGTCACCTTAAAAGGGCAGTTTTTGGTTCTTGTGAAGTCAGTCCTTGAAGGCACTCTTTTTCCAAAACAAACTTACTAATCCACATTAAAAACGTGTTTGGGTGAATACATGCATGTTTCAATTATGGTTTGCAGCTCAGAAGGCTTCCGCCACTACTCTGAACTTAGCCTCACCAGTCACTTTAATATTGTGAAAGTTGAATTATTTTTTGGAACAGTAAAACCATTAGAGCTGCCGAGGGATCCTTGTGAGCTNATATATGACTTCTTGTTCACTCAGTAGATACCTGGATGGTGATCTCTCTTTCAAGCATGTGGATTTTGGATTAGCTCATTTGCTAATAAGGAGCAGCTTTATTTTATAATAGCCAAATGCATTACTGCTTACTAACAGTCACCTTAAAAGGGCAGTTTTTGGTTCTTGTGAAGTCAGTCCTTGAAGGCACTCTTTTTCCAAAACAAACTTACTAATCCACATTAAAAACGTGTTTGGGTGAATACATGCATGTTTCAATTATGGTTTGCAGCTCAGAAGGCTTCCGCCACTACTCTGAACTTAGCCTCACCAGTGACTTTAATATTGTGAAAGTTGAATTATTTTTTGGAACAGTAAAACCATTAGAGCTGCCGAGGGATCCTTGTGAGCTTCTGACACCTTGTTCTTCAACTATGTCAGTGTATGTAAAAGGATAGCTAAACTTATAGGAGTGCTACACTAGTTCAGTACTGAAAAACCTTACTAAAATGTCTCCTCACTAATTTAAAACAGTTGTTACGGAGGAAAGGTGACTTTATATATTTTGTGAAATTCTGGACCATCTTGACCCACCCCCGACCAGCAGACATCTTCCTGAAAAAATAATGCCCTAGAAGAATTTGCTTTGCCTGCTCGTGTCTCCAAAAATGTTAAAAACTTGTGAGGATTTACAAAGCATTGTAAGTCCATTTTCAATCATCTCTGGTATAAAATCAACATGATATTTGCATTGAATATTAATTTAATTCAATAGTCAGGCATCTTTGGAATAAAACGATATCGCATACTTGTGTACTTGCGCTCTCTCTGTCATCATGCACGTACGTTTAAATATTGCACAGCAATGAAGCACGAAGTACATTTTCAGTGGCCATTTGCAGAAAAATCAGAGGATGTGTTACTTTAATATTTATTGGTTTCGATAGACGCAAGTCTTCTGAATAAACTACTATCCTAAAAGGGCATATAAAAACCCTATTCATCACCAAACAATGTGTAAGCACCGAGCACCTGTAACTCATAGCAAGTGCAAAGTTGAGTTATTAATTACTGAAGGTCATAAAGAAACCAATTTTTATGACTGTTTATTCACCACTGTCCCAAAAATTGCAAATTCAAATATCATTATTTACTTTAAAATGTGAACGTAGGGGTTGACAAGGTTCAATTGCCATTAAGTAAAGTTGCTAGTTGTTTCACATGCACTGGATCTGGACAAATTGGGGGGAGGGGTGGGAAGTCACCCCTAATTGACTGCATGTGCAATCAATACTGCTTTCCTGGCACGTATAACCACACCCATGGATTGTTTGCATGATCAGACAAAAATGTACAAACACTGCAGTGAACATTTGATACATCTGCAGATATAGTTACAATCTTAATACCATGGACGAATATGATTTTCCTACTACTCAACCAAAATCAAACACACACGTCACTACAAAACACTTCACACAAAAAAAATGTCTTACTTTTCCAGTAGGCCTGCTGTCTATTTCGAGTACAAACTAAAATAAACATATATCATGTACCACTTATCTCCAATATGTACTCCACTTTTTTTATGTTTAAAGATNAACATATATCATGTACCACTTATCTCCAATATGTACTCCACTTTTTTTATGTTTAAAGATAAACTGGGAAATATTTCCGCACCCAATAAAAGTGACACACACACAAAAGAATCATTTTTTTAATCGCTTCACGGCCTATGGTGCTCTCTTTCAGAAACTTGTATCAGTCATACTCTGATAGATACTCAGTATGCGAATCTGGTACGACAACACACTCAGAATATTACCCGCTAGATGGCATTATATGTCTTGCACTCATTCACCATGTATGCATCTGTTATTTATACTCATTTCATATTGTATCTGTAACTAACTACAAAAGAGTGAATACGAGTAGTGTACATGTAGCAAAGGCTACATATGCAACAGTACACACACAGAACAGACACACAGGAGTTGAATGTGCATTACAAACATGAGAACCTAACAGAAAAGGAAAGAATTTGAGTAGAATAATTATCTGCATCTAGACATAATGGTCAGGCGCCGGTACCGGCCACCTGCTATCTTGTTTCAGATTGCCATATTGTCCGTCATTGTATTTGTCATTTGTTTATTTATTGACGTACATCTTTGTTTCTCTCGTCGTCCGTTAGAGTGCACCACTAGTGCCAGTAATTATGTTTATTGCTGCTAGAGTGCACAATGTAGCCGATCGCTCCACACATCAGTGTGTAGATTTATTTATGGATGAAGTGTTATTTGCCATTTATGAGGTGTAAATAAGGCATATAAATATTTAAATAATCAAACAAACTTAGAATTCTTCAGATTTATACATGTAATTTTTAGCGAAATCAAATGTACAACAGGCAAGACCCCAATCACACTTTCGACTGTTAATACTATGTCTATAAAATAGATTTTTTTATTTTAAAAAGTTTGAAAAATCATTTTTTAGTATAATTTGATTGTGCATTCCAGCTAGAACATTGTAAAAAATATTCACATTTTAATACTTTTGTTTTTGAAAAAAATTAATTAAATCAATACTTTTTTTAAGATAAATATTTGTATTTTTTTAATGCTATTTTATGAAAAAAGGAGGTAACCATACCCTCCAGTTACTAGCCTCGTGTCGTCGTGCATTATCGCTTTGTGTAAACACCTTGCCACAAAACTAGCACTCAGTCCATGATGAGCAACACTGACCTCCAGAGTCTGCAAGCATTTGCGGCATCCCCGTTGATGCAGCCAGTGATACATAAGACCAGTCTTAAACAATTGATTCTGTCTTCATATTGTAACAGTTTATGTTGTCTCATTAGATGATTCTAGTTGTAACGATCTACTTTCCACCATGCCTATCAACCAAGTGACAACCTTTTTACAATNGTCTCATTAGATGATTCTAGTTGTAACGATCTACTTTCCACCATGCCTATCAACCAAGTGACAACCTTTTTACAATTAACACTACATGTCAAACAGTTTATGTTACCAGTCTCGGGTTGCCTCAGTAGATGTCTAATGGCTGTGCAGCTCCAAAACAGCTTGGTTGCTGGACTGTAGTGATGACCCGATACTGAAAAAACCTGATACCGATGAAGGTTCCGATATTTAGGATTTTACTGATCCGATACCTGTAAACCGATATTTTCATTTATCATACTGTAAGCAGACATTTGTCACTAAAGTGTATGAGAGATAACTGCTGCCTGGAAAAGTTTTGTTTGCAATAAGCTAAATAGACTTGCTGTTAAGAGAGATTTACTTTATGCCTGGTACATCAAAGCAGCAAAAAAAATAGTTTACCATTATACAAAATTATAGCTCACTACAACATATTACAAAATTAAGTTAAGGTTGCAAGTAGGTCGTCGCTAGTCTACAAAAAATATGTAAAAGGACAGGAATGAAAACTAAGCTAACAAGCCACGATCATTTTGTTTACATTGAGAAACGTACGTCGAACATAAGACTGCTTTACCAAAAATAAAAATGTAATCCGTGAAGTGAAAAATAATGATGGGCACATTCTAATTTGTTTTTATCATATTTTTTTTTTTTTAATTATTGCATATCGACATTTTAAATTAATTATGTTCTTTTTAGTTGTATTGTTGCAGCCTGATGTTAAGAGTTGAGAAAATTAAGTGTGCAGCAGAGGAGAGAAAATACTTGAGGTTAGAATGACCATTACCGATGTGCCGATATTTTAGTGCCGATCTCCGATAATGGTAAATGTACCGATATCCGATACCGGATATCGGCTATCGGGCCATCACTACTGGACTGTAATATGAGGTTTAATCAGGCCGATCACTGTCTAGTCTACTAAGTCTCCACTCAGACCATCCAAACTTTTTTACAGTTGTCCATCCTTCAGTGTTGGATGCACCTTTTTCCTCTTGCTGCTCCAGCACTCTCCCAACGTGCCTTACACTGGCTCCTAGAATGTGTTGTGTCCCTAACCATAGAGCATCCTTGAAATCACTCTATGCATGAGAGACAGCAGAGAATCTTTTCGTCCTGTTGCAGATAAGCAGGTAGATGTTTGCAGACACATTCTACAGTGGAACCGCATTATAAAGATAGTCGACAATGGCAAAATAAATTATCGCTATAGCGAGTTATCGTTATACAAAATTTACTGTGCCCAATATTTTTTTGTTATTGTATTTTCCCTTGTAGATTCTGTGTTTAGCAAATGCAATAAACTACATGTATGCAGCGACAAGTTAATACAAAAAATTGAGATGTCTGACAGCGGTATCATGTAACGACCGGCAGGCGCGACCTTGCTTTCTCCACCATTCTTCTTCCCTTCCTCCAAGTTTGTGGAAGAGGTATGAGGGAGTTAGNGGCAGGCGCGACCTTGCTTTCTCCACCATTCTTCTTCCCTTCCTCCAAGTTTGTGGAAGAGGTATGAGGGAGTTAGTTGCCTACCAAGCAGCGTACTACTTCACTCAGCAGCATACTACTTCACTCATTGCCTCTCTCTCTATGTCTCACACATACAAAGCCTGGAGATAACTGAACTACTCTCCCTACTTCGCCCTCCCTCCTTTTCTTTCTACTCCTGTCTCTCGCCCCTCTTCCCACTCCCCTTTCTCCGCCTGTCTCATGCCCCTCTGTCCGCTTCCTTTCTCATCCTGTCTCTCTCACTCCTCTCTTAGTACGCCACACCACACTTCTCTATCTCTCATGTTCACAAAGCAAACAGCAGATCAATAACACACTTCCTCCAGTCCAATGTGTAGATACTGTAAATTTTTGTAACGGGAAGGGCTTGCACCATGTTTTGTAACGGGAAGGGCTCGCACCATGAACAGATGTTACTTTCCAGTTCTGTTCCAGCCCGCAGACAACAAACCTATCTGTTCAAACGCAAACAAATGTAGCTTTATGGTAGTTTAGAAAAATATTTGGACCAACAGGAATAATATTTTGAGGAAATGAAAAATTTTAACATTGAAAACAGACATTTACAACAAATGAAAAACTTAGAATTTTAACTTGTTTTACTGTAGAAAAGTGTGAATTACCGNTTGAAAACAGACATTTACAACAAATGAAAAACTTAGAATTTTAACTTGTTTTACTGTAGAAAAGTGTGAATTACCGGCATATGTTTACAATTTGTTTACTTAATTAGGCACAAAATTAACATTACCTTTATTTTTACACTACTTTTATTGTGCAGAATTCACTGTTTTGTAAAGTTCTANTTAGGCACAAAATTAACATTACCTTTATTTTTACACTACTTTTATTGTGCAGAATTCACTGTTTTGTAAAGTTCTAATAAAACCTCATAATAGTACTTCCCAGTTGCATACATGCCATATTGATAGAAGCCTGAAAAAGTAGGTGTTATTTTTCCAAAAAAATATGTGTTATTTTTTTTAAGAATAGGTGTTATTTGTGTCAAAAATAGCAGTTAATTTCTTGCTACAAAAATGCAGGTTTCTACATGAGAATTGCTCCATTTTTTTCATGTCCTTTTTATAATGACATACATAATTTGAGAAATATCACTTTATTTGTAAAACCTGAAATTGGCAATTGTTATTCCTATTGAAAAGCACTGCTTTTTAACAGTTATTTCCTTGCAAAAAAAAACCTAACTTCCAGAGAAAATACAGCCACTTTTTAAGACAAAACCACTAATTTCCTTTACCAACAGACAACATTGAAAACAATTTCACATTTTCTTACTTAAGATTTTGTATTCTGCCTGACACCTGGAACACCGGTCACAGTGCACTGACAAGGGCATACTGTTTCATGAAGAGACTAACGTAAACAATTTATACACAATTATAAAAGCACTGTTTAAAAAATAATAATAAAAGTGCCTTGTACATCTACCTTTATGTTTTTAACTATCAGAACTTTCAACAACAGATTTTTTCGTTAGGCCCGCTAACAAAACCTTTGCTTGTTCAAAACGTGTAATTTTGTACCGCACATATTAACAGAGAATATGTATGATAAAAATTCAGTTAGCTGGAAGATACAAGATTAAAATACGTGATAATTCTATTTTCAAATATTTTCCACATAAATAAATGCATAAAAGCACATTTTTGACCACCGTGCTGCTTTATAAATAATAAATAATTATTTAATAAAACGTGAAGCTGGTTTGAATGTAAACGAACTCGGCGAGCTAGTTGGCAAGAATTTCATAGATAACATGGTGCTTGGTATACGTGAACACTGCAACGGCTGAATTTCATAAATAACATGGTGCTTGGTAGACGTGAACACTGCAACGGCTGGGTTTCTTAGTGAGCAAATAAACTTTTGCAGGGCTGTGCACTAGAATGTTCACTCAATGTGGAGCATCATCACCTGTAGTCATTGTAATTAAGACCGTAAACACACGTTAGAGAAAGTAAAACATGTTTTCATTTATGGTGATAAATCGAAGAAATCTACGGACCACGTCTGCATGCATTCGTATTCGAATATGCAAAAACACAAAATACGTCGTAAGAAGCAACTATGTGACATAAAACAATAATTTGCAAAAAANCGTATTCGAATATGCAAAAACACAAAATACGTCGTAAGAAGCAACTATGTGACATAAAACAATAATTTGCAAAAATACTACAGGATTTTGTACAATTCGAGAATTACAGCTAGAATTCTCTAAAATCGTAATTTTTCATTTTTTATNAAAAATACTACAGGATTTTGTACAATTCGAGAATTACAGCTAGAATTCTCTAAAATCGTAATTTTTCATTTTTTATGTGAAAATTTGCATTTATAGCGTTTGCTAAATTTTCAGGTCTCTACAGAAGTGATGAAAATTTCATCTTAATTCGTGCGCTAATTTACATTCTGATTTCTTGTCAAATATTCTCTAGCCGCGTGTATTCTATGGTCTCAAGGCCTTGTAATAATTCCCACTACCTTAACGGTAACACTTTTGTTTGTGGATTATTATATTTTTGAACTGTATGTGTGAAAAAAATTATGAAACGGGTGTGTCGTTCAAAGAAAGCTACAAAATGTGATCCACAAATTATTGACACCTAAATATTCAAAATTTTTAACACACAAAAATAACTAGTTGCGGCAACGAAGACGGCGGACGTTTGGTAAACAGTGCAACAAGTATTCCTAACCTCAACCACAAAACGTGATATTAACATTCGTTGCGTGTCTGTGTGCATTTATTTTTTTGCAGTATTTAGTTAGCAAAGCAACAAAACCGATCATTGTGTAACACTCATTCCACGAATATAGGTTTAGTTTCAAGTAAAGGTCGGTGTAAATTTTCAAAATAGCTTTATTTGAAGTAAAACGGGAAAAATCGCTTTATTCTCACTAAAATGCTAAAATTTGCATTATTTTTCATTTTATCTCAAATGCTATTTTTTTTCAGGTCACTACCTATTCATATTTCTGCTCAACTTAACAGTATAATTCACACAACAGTCTGTAGGCTACTATAGCTGGTTGCCATTCCGAATTTGTTTTATTTTTGTTATGACCACACAATATACTAGTTATGGTTCTGTTTATTTTATTGGTGGTGTGTGGAACTCAGCGTCTTTCGTTAAGGTATGATTGTTTTGCGGTTCTTCTTATGAGAGTGTGTTTTGATGATGCAGTGGAAAATTGTGTTTGTACGGAAATAAAATTCCCTTTTAACTTCATTGAAAGAACTAAATGCTGTAAATGGGTCACTGTTTGTACCAATGCGGGAAATACTCAACACACCAATATTGTTGCATTTTTTATATAATCAACGACACTAAAAGGGTGTTTATTTAGGCCACGTACATTTGAAAACCTCGTATATGATTTTGAACTTTGTTGCAATGTCAAGTGTTATTCTTTTATTAGTACACATCATAATTTAAACAGAACTAAGGTTTACAAAAACCATAACACACAAAGCTACGCTCACGATTTAAACCTGCTCATCATAAGATGCAAAAAATGCACAAACCATCATAAACAATGTTACATTGTCAATGTGCATTGTCTAGCAACTGTTAGACGTAATCATACTTTTCCCCTTACACGCCTGATACGTGTAGAACTGGCACTGCAAGCGGCAGAGTCTTCCTTCACTCACAACATAGGAGTGGTAGGCAGATAGCATTTTGCCACCTCTCCTACATTCCACAGTACGTACCATTCCCCTCCACCCCCTCCTAGTCTTTATCCAACGTACCCCCACCTTTCTTGTACTCTACTAGCTCTACTTCCGATCGTACCTCTCCCCTTCGTACCCTTCCTCCTTCTCCCTCACTACACCCGCATGCACCTCTTCCCACGCTCCTCCATCTGACGCGAGTGACGCCACATGACACAGACTAACAAAGGCTGGCTCGGGCATGGCAAATGGGCGGATGTCACTTGCAATGCGACGTGTTAAAACATTTTCAAAATACAAGTTTACAGATGTTTGTATCACTAAAGTGAAAGGCTTCATTAACAGACTTGCGTTATAAACTAAATTAATTACTGTTCAAATAATAGGGCAAATGACGGTGCATTTAAAAACTATTTCAATGGCGGATGTGATGCTATAGGCCATACCTGCAATAACGCAGTTCCACTGTATTTCATGTCGTGCATATGTTAGAAGGAATTCTTTAGGCAGGTATGCCAGCTCAGTCTCTTTGTCAAGTGCTGCAAGTGATTTAAGCTTTCCATATATCAAAATAGCTGATAAAATTTTTTGACAGCCAGAACAGCACGCCATTATATTCACCATATCCTTATGACGAGAGGAAGAAGTTTTTTGGATGATCTGTGGTGGTACAAGCTGCTTTTATAGACCTAAAATGATGCAACTAACTTGTAAGTCACACTCAAAGTCAGAGATAGAGAGATATAGATACAGAGATATATAGAGGTAGATAGAGATAGAGAGGTAGGTAGAGATAGAGAGGTAGATAGAGATAGAGGGGTAAGTATATAGATAGATAGAGATATAGATAGATACATAGAGATATATAGATAGATAGAGAAAGAGAAAACTTACTTGAACGACAGACAAACTGCAAATGTGTCAAAGAGCTTGTGCGTCTGCTTATATACCCTCGCTTTCCCTCCACTCCACGTCCTTATCTGCTGCATGGAAATGGATAATAATAAAATATGGATGTATTTCATATTTTTAAAATGTAAAAAATATGGGAGCATTCTAAGAAAACTCACAGACTCATCCCCCTGAAGAAAACATAGATACCATCACATATGTATATATATATTTGTATGTATGTATTAACATATAAATATAAGATAGGAATATACACAATTATGCATAAAAAAATTTGTATTTCTATCTTTATAAATTAATATGCCTACAAGTATATTTAAATAATATGTTATGTTGCTGTTGCAATTTACTGATATAGGTTTATAATGTACACATCTCATTTTGTATATAATTACGGCGTTTAACACTGCTTAAATACTACCACCAAACCGTGTGCATGTGTTTATTAAAATACAAATTATAATAGCCACGGCAAACTCATATCCTAGTTACTGTGTATACCACAATGGCCACAGAAACGAATATTGACAAACCAAATACTCGACTCCTATTGGCAACACAGATTCACGTACACGGAAGAGTTGGGAGTTGCCCAACTTTCTTACATGTATCAGTATGATATCTGTGTCTGCATGCTACTTATTGTAGATTCAACACAGACTGTGTATAACGAGCCTTTGGCAATGAATTCAAACTTCTAGACAAATACCTTATTCAAGAATTTTACTCTCACTAATAACTACTTTTCTTTTAGACTTAAGTCATTATGCTTAAATTAAATATTTTCCTGCAATCAAATACCTCTCCCAATTTTTTGAAATTAGTCCAAAAAAATAAAGATAAGTTAAGCCTCCAGATTAAATTGGCATGATACGGGTTTCATTAATAAAGAAATATTTTTAACATAGGTTTATATAATGGGCTTGAACAAGAGCATATAGCTTCAAAATTATGAAGCAGTTATTTAAAGATAACATTATTAGAATTTATTTCAGACATAGGACGTTTTCGTATTTTATTAACAAAGTGCAAAACACATACGTCTCATATAGTGTAAACCACATAAGTTTTTATGAAATGTAAAGGTAATTTCTTGTTGGCCATACAGTCAATGCCTTTAAAATAAAGATTACCGTATCGCAAATTAGGGTGCAATTACAATAAGAAAAAACACTTACTTAACACTGACATGAGCTTCACACACAAAACATGTGTTTTTGTCGCAAATTGTCTAATGTTTTACGGCTCTTAACTTTAACGTAAACATGTGGAAGTTCTGCTTTGAGGCGTGACAGGTTTCAAAGAGGTTGAAGTGGAGAGGGGTAAGACAGGAGAAGAGAAGAGATAGGTGAAAGAGAGAGACAAGGAGTGAAGTAGCACGCTGATTGGTAGGCAACTAACTCCCTCCTGCAACCAGAAAATTTGGGGGAGGGAAGGAAGAATGGAGGAGGAAGCAACATCGCGGGCGTTTGCTGGTCGTTACATAATGCTGCTGTCAGACGTGGATTTTTTTGTACTAACTTGTCACTGCATACGCGTAGTTTATGGCATTCTTTAAACACAGGATCTACAAGGGCAAANTGTCTGTAGGTGCCTGGTAAGTTATTGATTGGGTGTGCAGTCAGCTGGAAGTGGCCGCCTCCTCCCAGCCCCTGACTCGTCCAGCACAGCACATGTGAAACAAATAGCAACATTACTACACAGCAATTGAACCTTGTTGACCCCTAAATCACTTTTTGAAGTGAATAACAATATTACATTTTAAAAACTTGTAATTTTTTAAGACAGAGACAAATTAATAGTCATTAAAACTGGTCTCTTTACAACCTTCATTAACTAATAATTCAAACTTGGCACTGGTTGTGTTATGGGTGCTCAGTGATTACACATTGTTTCGCGACAAAGAGGTTTCACACATGCTCTTCCGCGATATCAGTTTATTCAGAAAATGTGTGAGTATTGAAATAAATAAAAAATAATTCATTAACAAATCCTCTGACTGTCGCAAGAAGCCACTGAAAATGTACGTCATGCTCGGTTGCTGGACAATATTTAAACATTTATGACGACAAGGGAAGGTCAAGTGCACAGGTCTGGTGTATCATCTTATTCGGAAGAAATCTGATTATTTAATTAAATTAATATTCTATGTGAAAATGGTGTTGATTTTATGCCAGAGACAATTGAACATGGACATACAATTCTTAGTAAAACCTCATGCCACTCAATGTTTTTAACATTTTTGGAAACAAGAAAGGCCTCTCTGGCATCATTGTTTAGTCTGCCTATTAAAATTAAATCTATATTTAATTTTTAAAAAAGTGTCATTTTTGCAATAGACTCTATTGAACATGGGCTTGCAATGCTTGGCAAAAACCTTGCGCTGCTCAATTTTCAGCATTTTGAGAGACAAGGGGAGGCTAAGTATACACCTCTAGGGTATCATTTTCTTTATAAAATGTCTGCCTATTAAAAAAAATTTTATATTTCATAAAATATAAGTGTGATTTTTGTACCAGAGAAGATTATACATGGACTTACAATGATTGATAAAACCTTTTGCCGCACTATGTTTTTAACATTTTCGTTGACAAGAGGAGGCTAAGTATATGCCTCTAGGGTATCATTTTTTTCAGAAGATGTATGCCTTTTAATATTAATTTATATTAAAATAAAAAACAAGTAATTTTTGTACTAGAGACGATTGAACACCAACTTCATGCAAAAAAATGCAATTTTGATGTATTGGGGGGNAACAAGTAATTTTTGTACTAGAGACGATTGAACACCAACTTCATGCAAAAAAATGCAATTTTGATGTATTGGGGGGCGAGTCAAATTGATCAAAAATACCTATAGCAACTTTCCCACCACGACGACAGTATTTCTAGAAACCAAGACATGTTTTGCCCTGTTTATGATATTGCTGTACCATACACATTTTGTAACACATATGCCCTTGGCAGTTTTCCCAGACCCATAAACACACCATTTCATATTCCATATTACACTGACGCGTGACGAGTACATAGGGTAGGAATTCCACTGTATTCACACCCTGAGAAATACCCCTGGGGATGTCCCGATATATAAGGATGCGCGGGAAAGAACCAAAACGAGAGAAAAACAGGGAAAGTCCCGAGAATTAGCTGATATAAACCCTCGGCGAAGGAAACAGGGTAACCCCCGCCGAGAATTACTGCAGACACAGCTGCCAGGAATCCCCGAGACGCTTGCCGCACCCCTCCCTCCTCCCTAGTTTGAGCGAGCGAGCCGCTGACGAGACCGAAATCCTATACAAAAAAGTGCGTGAGTTACATGGGGGAAGTCCCTATTTTGCTCTAGAAGAAACTGCTGACAGCCAAATTGAATATATCGGGAGACGGGTTAAATTTGGGAGCAGCCAAGGTTCGTGGTCATTCAGTTGTCAGTCAGTCGTGATCAGTCGTGGACGATAAGTTATTCGGCAGCCGCGATGCGAGACAGAGAAGGCAGTTAGGCGAGAGGCAGTCGTATCAACGGGCTGTTCGGGCCCGGCCCAGGCAGTAATGTACAATCAGTTGTTTGCAGTCAGTTGTTCAACCGAGATGGGAATTTTTCGGCGGTACAGCCGCGAGACGAGATAGATGCAACCGAAACAGGAGAAACCGGAACGGGAGTAAACAGTCGTGTGACGAGAACAGTGCCGAGAATATGAGTAAATTCCTGGAAATGAGTGGTAGCCCCAGTCCGAGTGGCGCCATCCCCTGAGAAGGCGTAGTCATGCGCCATATGGCAACGAGGCGAGCAGTCAGTGAGTGAGTCAATAGTAACGTCACCGAGGAGAGAACACAGGAACAGCCGAAACTTTGTGTGTAAATTCCCGAGACAAACCCAGTAAAAGTACCAAGAACTTATGAGTTAATTTCCGAAAACGTAGTGGCAGTCTTCGCGGTGAAAAATGCAGAAATGCGATAGCCGGAAGCAGGCCGAGGAGGACGCACTCTCCAACCAGGAACGCCAGCCGGGGTCGCAGGGAAAGTACAAGTCACAAGAAAACCAATCCCGGACTTCAGAGAGAGACCGTCAAAGCCGCAGGAAAAAACCAACTTAGTACAGCACGCCAACGAGAGCGAGTCCGAGGGTCTGAATCAGGGCCACCCAACTCACCATGTCTCAACTACCAACGAAGACAACTCGCCAAAAGCCGCAGTCACAGATAAGTAGAGAAACGTCTCCCTTCAACAACCTTCCCCGACACATAGTATTCAGCCCACCAGCCCTTCAGGCTTACGACTAGAGGGGGGCTCAGTCTCGCCAGTGTGTGTAAATACCTATGTGACCTTCAGACCAATAAAATCCTGGTGTGTTAAATAAAGGAGAAGACAAGTATTTGTTTACCCCTAATGCAACCACCTCAGGTGCCCTTAGTCTGCACCAATAAAATTTAACTATATAAACTACTGGCCACCACCCTGTATAACTCAGGTGGCCTAGTAGCGACAACACGATTTTGAACTCAGCTTGAACAAAGACATGGATTATCCTGGTACTCTTGACCATTTATTAAGCATTATTTTATAAATATGTACTCAACCAAATGTTCCTCACTTCAACACTTAAAATGGCTGTAATTTATTTCATATAAGAAGGCCACATTCTGACAGTCTGTGAGTGGCACTTGATGTATTCAAAACAAACAACGTGCCATTTACAAAATCCTGTATCAGCTGATGCACAAACGAACAAAAGTTAATATTACGTTTGCTATTCTGAGTGCACTGCCGACGCACATTCAACCGGCCAAAAATATGTGATTAAAAAAAAAAGTTCCAAGGTTAATTAATACATTTTATTTTACGTGGTCATAAAACAGCGGTTTTTAGTGTTGAAAACTAAACTTCGTCCTAAAGTAGAAATGTATAGGTGTTCAAAATTAAAGTCACATTAAAACTATCCATATCCAAATGAAACGCAATTTCAAAAACTTTTTTCACGTCTTATTCCTCTCCAACATGGCTTTCCTCACGTGTTTGATATTAATTCTAAAAGCATACAGAAATATTGCATAATATTGTTGGATTATTTTTTCTAATAATCTGACAAAAAATATTTCAAATTCCTTTCGTTCTGAGCCAGTAACAGAACAGTAAACGTCACAAAGGCGCTACCTCTTGAGAAAAAAATGTTGCTCAGAGCACGCGCTGAAATGTTGTGCGCGCCTTCTGTGAAGTCCTTTTCAAAGTATAACAAGCCAGAAGAGAATAGCTTTCGTTTGCTTTATATAATAAATTTACAAACATATACCAATAGTTTTATTTTTCGCGAGCTCTACATAATTTTTAAAGTAACATATATTTTGTGTACAGTGTTTACGAATGAACCTACACACGACGTCCTCAAAACACACTCGCCGCCTGCCGCGCCTACCCAAGTAGTTCACCAATTGCCGCACGAAGCAGCACGTACTGGACGCGCTGACTCGTCGCACCTAGTTAATGGCGAATGGATACATAAACGTAAAGTAAACATTGGCGCGGTGATTGTCAACTGTCAAAATGTGGCCTTCGTATATGGTACACAGTATACCATGTTGTAACCCAATGTAGTTGCACAAGGAACACTGAATTAAAAGGCACAGCTAATGAGAAATGGGAAATGAGTTGAAATGGATCAACATAGTCAAAAGCAGACAGGGTATATTAGACATGGGATAGTAACAACAAAACAGTTCACTGGTTGAATATTTTCTTTTTGGGAAAGAAATACTTACAACCTAGAAAAACAACAAAATTTTGTTCAGATAATTGTTACTCTTATTTTGCCACCAAAATTTTAAAATTCCTGGCTTTTCCCTGAAATACTAGTGTCAGCATTAAATTCATGGCATTTTCCCGTATTCCCAAAATTTTCTGCCAAGTGGCCATCCAATATATGCATTCTGTCCTATAAATTTGTGTTTCAATGCACAGCTGTAACACAAACTATACATATATAACAGTAAAAGATGGCACAAAGAGGCTCCCACTTTTTGATAAAATAGGCACCTTGGGAAAAAAAATGGGGGGAATTACATTAGCAAATGATGCTGTTTTACTTCCCAATGAAGCATGCTGCACCTTGCCAAGTGATGGATAACATGAGTGGAAGGTGTCAAGGTCAGCAGGCACAGTTTTAGCACGACATTAATACATAAAACCATACAAAATATTAAATAAAACTGTAATATC
Source organism: Clitarchus hookeri (assembly GCA_002778355.1). Classification (NCBI taxonomy): domain Eukaryota; kingdom Metazoa; phylum Arthropoda; class Insecta; order Phasmatodea; family Phasmatidae; genus Clitarchus; species Clitarchus hookeri. Next base: position 259,365 of record NQII01003067.1, read on the forward strand.
TTCGACATAAAAATGCATAAATACAGTAAAAAAGTATTTTTTCTAATGTACAATACATTCCTGGTATAATGTCTTCTTTTTAATAAGCTACCTTCCGTTGGTCTGCAAACATGTTTTTTGATAGAAAATAACCCAGTTATGAAGTTTTCCCTTACATAAAGTGGACATTTCTTGGGTCTCTTCAGAAAAGGTTATATCATATTTCTACTGTAATTAATGTTAAAAGGTTACTTGCTTATTAAAAATATCAACACCTTAACAAAAACCTTAAATATGGACTGCTTATTTCCCTCTCCCCTGGCTGTATGCTAGCAGGTCTGCCTAAAGCCACCCTCCCACTCCACCATGATAACCATAATTTGTTTAGTTTCCATCAAGATCACATCGCTGACACCACCATCCCTGCCCCTGCCGTAGCTATGTGCTCATCAGCGAGAAGAAAAAACTGTCTGTGTTATGACATTGCCAACTGTTTTCCAGTCTCATATGTTTCACCAAAACTATCTCCATGTAAGACCAGCACAGACTACTTTCCAAATCTGCTTCTGAAACCAATGTGTGGGTGGTAAATGGGCAAATACAAAAACTTGGACTGAAATGTAAACACGCGCACATGGAGACTGGAGATTGAGTAACAAAAATGTGAGAGCTAACGTTCAGTGATGGTTAAAACCCCACGCAAACAAATTATGAAAAATAGAGTACTAATTTTAATTATGCCTAACGTGTTAACATTTCTGATGCATCATCATACTCTTTCACAATTAAGATTTACCTGCTCAAAAGTTTACAATACTGTAATTCAAATTAATTTTTAATCCCTAAAACTTGAGTTGAGAACAATAACTGAATATGGTAACTGTTTTGTTTTATAAATTTTTATTTCCATCCAGTTGGGTGTTCAGAGTAAATTTTCAATCCATATTCTACACCGCAGTCCACCTCACCATATGGACTGGGTAACTTCCCCCAATTAATTATGATTCTATGTTCAGTGTGGATTATTATAATTTAGGCAGGGGTAATTATGGTCACTCTTAAGACTACAACTCATTTTCTCAAACACGTGAAACTACCCATACCATGCTGGCAAGGTTGACACTGAGGCAGGTTCTTTCCCGGATCATCTGTGCACCCCATGTCCACACTGTATGGGACTCCCAGGTAGCGAGAAAAACCTCTGTCCAGAGGATGGTGGCCTGATGTCAGGCCAAGGTGCCACTTTCCTATTGAAATATATGCAAAACACTTTGAGCAGTTAACAACATGCACAGACACAAAGGTAAACACCCTAGTTAAAAAAAGTACAATTTATCAGCTTCTTGGTTCATCTTACAAAATATTTCCAATCAAATTACAAAGCACTATTTTCATTTTTTTAAGTAAAGCATTAGCAATAAAATTGAAAACATTATTGTCTTCATGATATACCAGTTATAGCTAGTTTGTGATTAACTGCGCACGTCTGAAATAAACATTTACAAAAGTCTTATTCCAGTCCCTAACTGCTTATGGTTTAATGGCCACACTGATGGCATTCTTCCAATAAGGATGGTAGAAACATAGGAAATGTAGTTTAATGTCTTACACTCGTTTCACACATAACGATCAGCAGCGCTAATGCATGACGGTTCCTGTATGACTGCTGTTTGCAATTGCTGCTACCAGTTCCAATGATGGAGTAATACCACCATCTTTGTATTTATACATCAGATTTTTTCTACATACTGTAGTTACTTATAGTTAGAACAATGTGAAAATGTTATGTACTCGAACTATGTTATTCAATGATTATATTATTTATTCATTGGTGGTGTTTTTTTCAGCCCAACTCCCATCAGCAGAGGTGAAAATTCATTATAACAGCAACCCATACACTGAATTTTGTTTCCTTGTTGCTGTAATCTGGATGTTTTATGTTCGAAACTGCCAGTTATTTCTAATCTCTGCGATAAAAAAAAATATTTTCTGTTTATATTGACACACACTATGCACATTAATATATTTTTGTGACTTCACTGCAAACATGGGCACAGTAGCTTAGCAATTGATGGCAATAATGAGTCTCATAGTCCCCAGGGCAGAGCTTCAGCATTGCCACAGCCATGTGCTAGTAGTGTATTAGCAGAGTGACTGCACTGCAGCTAATTCTGTTCCTGTGTGTAAAAGATCTCATTTGATTCAATGCTATGCCAACAGTTAAAGCTAAGCAATGAGAAAATGCTATCCAGTAGCACTGCTGATAGCAACAGCCAGCTGCTGCCAGCAACTGCGGCACTGCAAATGCTGCAACTGTTGCTTAATGTGAAGACTCCAATCTGGAGCAACGAAGACCTGCAAGCATTGCCACTCAGCGGCATTGTTGATTGCTGTACGTGAAAAGGCCCTTAATGTCGGTTATCAAAGTATATATTTGTGGGCACATAATTTATTTAATTAAATCTCTATTTTAAGATTACATAAGAGTAGGAATTAGCAGCTTATCAGTATATTTCCATTCTTAATCATTTCATACATTTTATGTATGATATGTATGAAATACATTTCATTATATCGGAGTACTAACTTGTGAATCATTCTACTTAAGTGGATGCATTTTCTCTTGCCATACATTTACATCTGGGCTTTTCCACTTGGGTCAGGAGGGAATCCACTGATCCTGTCAGCTGCTGAACAAAAGGACATCAACAGGTACCACAGGCAAGTCCACTTGAAACAAATCTGGGTACAACTGANGTGAAACAAACCTGGGTACAACTGACACTTTCCCACACTTGGAAATATTCTGAGCACACTTTCAGAGAGTGGGAAGGATCAGAATGTGCATTGTGCTTGTTTTGCACCAAATTTTGCAGACTGTGATAATAACTTTCAGTGAGGGTAGCTACAGGTCTTAAATTGTTAAGGCGTGCAGTGATCCTTGCCTGAGCTGGACAACTACTCAGTGCAAGTGCACTACTGTACTTGGCCGCTAGCAAAGCTGGCTTGCTCATGCCAATTTCATTTCTGACTGGCAATGAAAGTACTGTATGAACAGCTTGTAGAACTAGGTTTTCCTTAAGAGGAAAATCAGTAGTCCTCTCTGGTCTATTTTCTACATAGCTTGGTGTGGCATCAAGAAAATCTGGTGTGTTGGAAGTTCCTCTTGTACAGTAAGTGTACTTGAAATGTACTTGAAGTTTTCTGTTTGCAATTCTTGTGCATCTGGTAAATCCAGCTCGCTGAGTGTTTTTTGTTCACTTTGAACCTTTACATTTGACTTAGTGTTCTGTGTAGCAGCTAAACCAGACGGAAAATCTTGCATGTTAGCAGTAACTTCCGGTTTACAATCACTACTTTGTGTTCCGAAATTTTGAATACTGTTGTTCACGTTGAAAAACTCACAGTAACTACCTCAAAAATGTTTTTACAACTAAGTTCATTTTGTTGCTTAAACTCTAGTAAGCATTGCATTATGTCTTCTAAGGTTACAGGTTTACTAGTTTCAATGTCTTCTAAGGTTACAGGTTTACTGATTTCAAAGTGTGTATTTGGTACGGTATTTGTAATTACAGGGTTAACCACATTTTCCATGGTGCTTTTAGATATTTCATTACTGGCAAAAATTTCAGCAGAAAAAGTGTTTTTGCATTCCTCAGTGCTAGTTTAATTTATGTAAGAGGGGATTTTGGGCACGCTAACAGTAGCAGAATTGTCATCCGCCATGTTGTCTTGCATGTCAGTCACTAGTCTCGCACAGGGAGCTCCTTAAAAAATACAGCTCTCTATCTGTACTCATTTTCAGACAAATATATTTTCAAACCTGTTGGACCACCACATTGGGTCATCACTCTTTGATAACTTGAAATTATTATTGTGTTTATAAAATGTTATACACCATTTGAATAATAGTTGGCCCACACAATGTGCGCCACTCTTTGAAAACTGCACTGCACCGTGATAAATAATTTTGTGTAACAACTTAGTTTTATTGTGTTAATTTTAATTTGTCTGAAATATTGATATGTGTAGGATAGGGAGGCCATGTACATAAGATGCCATTAATTTCTCTCTGGAACAGTCAGACACACAAGAATTATGCGAAATAAAATTCTCTAATCAATTTGTCACGAATTAACGACACAAACACTGTGGGAAAAATCATGAATTATCATAAACCGTAATTCTCTCCAAAAGATAAGTAAAAGAAATGTTACCTTGCTTTTGCCACTGAAGTAGACACGTGCTGTGACAAAACATATCAATATGCTAGACAAAACAAAGCACTCTAAAAGAATTATTCAATTCCAAATCTACACAAATCATACAGCCATACACTTATTAGGAGACATTTATTACAGCAGTAAGAAATATCAGACAAATTAACATTAGACACACATGAACAGATATAGTTACTAGAAATAATCATTTTCAATTAGATTTCTTACTGGTAAAGCATAGGAAACTGGTATTGAAATTTCTCACAGCATTAAAACTTTAGTATCTATTTCTCTTTAGAGCAATAGATTCCAAAGACAGCATTATGTGAAAATTTAATTCTTCCAGTTAGTATTCTTGAGAAAAATGTTAATGAAACAAATTCTTATTAAACTGGGTATGTTGATTGAATAAAATTGCATCATGACTAGCAGGATGTAGCACAGACTATCTAAAGACCTATGGGTAATGCCCTTTTTAAAGAAAATTTTTTAGCAGACATTTTATATGATGGAATTAATTAAATTGATTCAATAAACAAGGAACACACGTGAACACTCTTGGAAGTTTCATGGTAATGGAGTCCCAAGCATCCATAGGCCCAATCTTGAAGTCTTGTAAATTGCACTAAAAATTATTAATCTAGCACTTTTAGGCCTCTTCAATAACCTGCGGATATTTACAAAACTTGCGATGGCTTTACTCCATCGCCCCTGACTTACATTGGGCGATCTTATAAAAGATTTAAATAAATTTTACATGACTGACCGCAATCATGTTTAGAGAGAATCAGTATACAATAAATAATCTAGTTTAACAAGGAGAAATGACACACAATAAAATCCAGTAATTACATAAATCTGTGACATGAAAACATAAAGTTACTTAACATTCAGAAAAACTTATGACATAATGAAAATAAAACTGTGATAAAATTTCTACCAACATTTAGAATGTAAAAAAACAAGAAATATTAAACTGACTGATGTAAACATTGAAATGAACTCATAATATTTACCAATTAAGTGTCAATGTGAAATGTAAACAAAGGGCAAAATTATTTATATCCTCACACCATGTCAGTCAGGGTTTTTTTAAAAAAAAGGGGGAGGGGGCATGAAGTGACACACAGTCCGGCTTTGAGATGGTGTCCTTGCTCTTTTCCCCACACAAAATAATCCTGTTAAATACATGATTTCTTAAAACCATTCTTCAAACCTCCCTCCACTCCTTGAAATTTCTATGGCGCAGCTTGCACCATGGACACCCCCTGTAGGCACGCCTGCAAAATGTAAAAGTTTTGAACCCACAAAAATTTTTGTTGTGCAAGCTTACTTTGTGCAGAGCAAGGTATTCAACTGTTAAATTGCAACATGGGTGTGCACATGTTTCAGAAAATGTGCTTATCTACAATCAAACTTGTAACTATCAGCAGGAGAGACTTTCAGCATCAACATACTCTGGCCCTCAAAACACTATCAACAATCCAACAACACAGACACTTGTTAACAGGACCAGTTTACCATCACACACAATGTCATCGACAATCATGAGAAAGGGGCAGCGAGAGCAGGGACATCATAATGTGCCACGGGTCTGCTGTGCATGTACACGAGCAACGTTTACAACCTGACAAGAAACTACCAGTACAAGTCGGCAAGTTTACCTGCAACCAGTGCATCACAGTAGCAGATGTGTCACCACAGCTTCAAACACAGCAGGAATGCACACTCACTCAAAAACACAGTGAATGTTGCGATACACAGAATGCCAAGTGCTGGCGAGTGGTAAGCGGTAGACTGGAGTTGTGTTCACCCACAGCACATGATTTGTGGAAGGTGCTTGTACCCCTTCACTGCCAGAGAGCGAGTTTTAAATTATGCACACTACAGCAGAGCAGCAGGTCACCCGGGGACGAAACAAACAATATAAAACGTACATCAACACTTTTTCTGGCCCGGGACTGAACGTACATCAACACTTTTTCTGGCCCGGGACTGACCCGTCACACTACGTGATTTGTGCAACAATGTGTTAAGTGCAATCAATTCAAATTGTGCATAACTGATGGGATCCAACAACATGCGCAAATACCAAATAAGCTATTAGAAATTGTATTAACTAACACCATGAAACATTACCCTCGAACAGCAGGGGGTAAGAGATTTGTTGTAGTACCTGATAATTTTTTTGCAGCGAGTGGCTGATTGAGTGACTTAGTAACTCATTGATTGAGTGACCTAGTGACTGACTGAGTGAATTAATGACTGACTGAGTGAATGGGTGGGTGAGAGTGGGTGAGAGTGAGTGAGTGACCGAGTGAGAGAGTGACCGAGTGAGAGAGTGACCGAGTGAGAGAGTACCGAGTGAAAGAGTGACCGAGTGAGAGAGTGACCGACCTAGAGGAGATTTGGGCGGCTCTCAACATCCGAGGTCTTGAGAGCCTATGAAGGTGAAGTGAGGTATGGAGCAACGCAGGAATGAAAAGGCAGGGAAAACCAGATGACCACATGCGAAAATCCTGGAGAAACCCCAACTGGAACTGAACCCGGTCCAAGTAGGTGGGAGGCGAGCTGTCTAACCACTATACCCCCGTGGTCCCTGCAATGGGTGGAAGCTTATCCAGTGGCCAGCGCATGGGTAACAAGAGTGATGAAAGTGCTACAGACTTTTTCCCATGTCGGGGTTTCCCGGACTCTACCGACTGACAATGGCTCCCAGTTTACTGGCCAGAAGTGGCATGATTAGTGTACAAGTTGGGGTGTGTGGAACATTATAACAGCAGTGTACCACCCATGCGCGAACCCCATGTAGCATAACAACCAAGACCTCAAGACCTAGCTACGTCTCCGTGTGGGTGAACAGAACAATAGCTAAACCAAACACCTGCCTGCTGCCCTCTTCACCCGCTGCTGGAGTGTCAAAGCTGCCAGCGGCAAGTCACCAGCCGATGTCCTGTTGGGAGACAACCTCTCGCTGCCAGGTGAGTTTGACTGCCAGCGTCCATTTGGCAATAATCACTCAATGGACAACAACACATGGCATAAGCAGAGAGTGTGCACACCAATGCCACTACATTGCACAGTGGTTGCCCACCACCACGCAGCGGCCACCACTTCATCTCCGACAAGACCAACACGTGCACATCTGTAAGTACCCACAATCTGCAGCGGTCAAGGATTTCTGTGCAGGTTTTGCAGCTAAGTGGAGAGGACCACACGAGATCTTGAAAGCACTGGGGCCTACAAAGTATTTGGTCTCTCTCAACCAATGCAGACGTGTTTGGATCCACCGAGACGACCTCTGCCTCATCACAAATGGTGACACCGCCATAAATGCCAACCCCGGAGCCAAGACACCTATTGATGGCGATAACAGTCCAGCCAACAACAGCAACATGGCAAAGGACACTGTAGTGGAGTCACCCACTGGTGAATCACGGAGCGAGTTTTTTAGTCCAGCGACACCCGACGTACCGATACCCCTCAATGAGTCACTGTGCCAAGAGGCCGCCAGTCTGAGTTCTAGGCTCGTGGAGCTCAGCACATGTAATTGCGCTCCTGGCACCTTCACCTTTTGTTTCTAACCTTTTACAACAATAAACTAAATTTACTGGAAACACTAACATTTTATGCCACAAGAAGCCACCTCACCTTCCCCGGAAGTAGCACTGCCCGGGAAAGCATAATTACTAAAGCCTACCCCAGCGGCTTAGCCTGGAGGCCCGTGTTAATTGTGTTTTCTCCATGTGCTCCGCAGAACACACTATGTAACTGAGCAAGAAAATATACAGTGGTTAAAGCATTTTATGTATTATTTTGCGCACCACCTATACGCATTTAGGGACACAGAACCCCAGCAACCTGCATTCAGGTATCCATTATCTATTTAGCAGTTCAGTTTCAGTGCGGTTTAATATGTCTAAATTCCCCCTACAGTCATTCCAGGCATGCAGGTCTGCCTTAAATAGGCCTGCAGCAATTAGGCACGACAGCTAAGACGTGAGAGTAGCCAGATTATTCCTTAAATTCCGGGACCTTCAGTTCAACATAATTCACAGAGGGAACCGCAATATGTCTAGGCAGTCAGCCACACGACCCTGAGAACAGCAACAATACCATCATGTCACCACCTATTGGTAATGACTGGCATCTAAGTCAGATAATTCCACTTCATTCAGCACCTTAAACATTCCCAGCATGTTTTACCATCCTTAACCCAAGTGTCTCCAATGTTATAACAAAATAATTTAACATTTTCTATATGAGCATCTTGTACATGCAAGACAAAATTCAGTCCAGAGAAACAGAAGTGTATAAAAACGAGCACCCTATGCACACAAACCAAAAAAAAGTGTTAAACATGCAGATATTTATAATACTTTTACTTACATTTATTGGATAAATACAGTAGACAATTTTCAGAGTAATGAAATGTGTGTGGTGAAAAAATAAAAACTGGCTGAAAATAGAAATTTGCCAGGGCTTTAAAACTGTTCCAAAGAACCAGCACACACACTCCCCCCACAATTCCTTGCACGCTCATGCTCTCCCTCCTTTGATACAGCAATTGGGGTGTCATCGTCCTTCAGTTCTACTGTTGATTAACAATAATATATTATTTTCAATTGTTATTGATTTTGCAATTAGTTACTATGTGAGAGCAGATGATAGGACTTTGTTGATGTTAATGCTTAAAAATAAAGAGATAAGTTTGTGATGTTATCGAATGTTGGTGTCTAAAAATTTGAAACATTGAGTGCTGTGTGCTGTACTTTTAAAGATTGATCATCCCATATTAGTTGCTTCACTGAGTGTACACTAATCAGTTTCATTTATATTTTTAATAACAGCTTTTCTGTGGCACTTGTCCCCACATGTAACACGTGTTTTCCCTTTGTGTGGTGCTTGTCAAATGTATAATCCATTCTCTGTATTTATATTTCTCGTGTTCCATTTAATGGTAAAATTACCTCAGATAACAATCTATTGATACATTTCATCATTGTATAACGAGTGAATTCATAACAATAGAAAGTTTAAAAGGAAACATGCTAAGTTACACAGCATGCAATGCTGGTAAACTAAGTACACTTCTATGCTGAAATTATGCGCAAAAGTTTCTGTGGTTGGACGGTTTCACCTTGCGTCCTTATATCATGGGTTAGGACAATCAGTAACAAAGCCAAGTTATTTAAATGACTGCATTTGTAAAAATTCCACAATTTGTTTAACAATGTTTGGAGAGGTTACAAGAAGGTTTGTAAAGTCAAAAAGGGAAATGTTTTTATTTAATGTTGTTTATATTTTACTGAAATGTTAACTTCCCAGAAGTTTTTAAACGTATATATGCATTATGTCTGGTAATGGTTTGAAGGAGATTTCCAGTACACAAGACAATGGCTATTGAAGACTGAACATGTGTTATTTAAAGTCCTAGTTATCAAACACAATACAGTGATCTAGAGACAAGCATGCTAGCTTCTACTGCAACCTGTGTGGATAAAAGACAGGATTCCTTCACACAAGGAAAATATGTGGACATTACCAATGATCTACATTTTAGGCGTCAAGCATATACACGATTTATAACTTTCAGAAAATGAGTCACTGCACTCTCAAAATGCCTGACAAACCATCAGAACATCTTCATCAGACATTTACTGAATGCAGAATTACCTACAAGGTATCTTCAGAGAAAAAAAACTCTTTCTCCACCTACATCGCTGCTCACCCCTTTCCCTGCCTTGTTTCTTCTTTAACTTTCTCTTGTCAGTGTTTGTGTATGAAAGAAAAGAAGTGAAATATGTCAAAGTGTGCACTTGTAAGTGTCTGCGACTACATTTCAAAATACAGAGAACCATTTTGTGAAAACTCTGAAGCAGCCACATCTGCAGTAACATCATACTGGCTAACTGCTAAAACATATTTTCAGGTTTGATAGCAATATTCATGCAATTTGGAATGCAGTTTGCAAAAACTTTATTTAATACAGTATTGAGTTTTCTCCTATTAAACATGGGCTAACCACTAATACGTCTTTACCAATTATTTCCAAACTACAGTCGGAACAAGCCTCACACATTTAGTTAAACACAGTAACAGTTCCAATTATAACGTAATTCTTATCAACGTTGCCACTTGATCAATGATACAAAGTACGATTTCTTTGTAATTAAAAACTGCCTTCATTTCATGTATCTTCTAATTTTTAGGAAAACATAAAATTCATTTAACCTATTCATTGCTCACAATAGAAACATGGTGGATGCATTATTTATCCATTGTAAATGTATGCTACAATTCTGGGAAAAACACAGGCGTGCAAAAATCTTATACTACCACAATATGACATCTCACGTAAATATTAGCTACATATTCTTGATAAACCTCAAACATCTCAGCTACTTACTACCTTCATTGATAAAACTGTTACTCAAAATTTAGTGCTGTATATATTCCACGATTATATTATCATGAAGCCAGCATTTCGACACCTCTGGTTTTATGTAAATTATGTACACTACTTTCCTCTTGGTTGTCTAACACTACTTAGTTATTAACCAGCACTATTAAAGATCCCACAATACATGACCCAAAATTTCTCATTTAAAAAAAACATGAGCACAATACACAGTCCAAGCATGCATGTTACTCTTTCCATGTCATCATCATGAGCTTGGAAAACCACTCAGTACCATGCATTGAAAAAAATCAACAAAACTATAGCAAAAGCAAGAACTATAACCCTCACCTAACATGGCAGTTCTGTAGCTTGCATTTTGAAGAACTTCGCCTACTGTCATCTCATTAATTGGGATGCCACCAACTGACTCTGGCACAAAGTTCTTCACAACGCCCGTCCGTAGAGGCAGCCGCCCCGTCAATAATGCGGCTCGAGATGGCGTACAAACAGATGCTCCTGCGTGGAAGTCAGTCATCCTTCAAATATATTGTACAAAAACCATTGTGAGAGGTTTGGCAAACATGGCAAACATAACAACCATAATAATATCACCAACAAACACTAAATAACAAATGGATATATGGATACACAAAACAGACAAAGATAGAGATGAATAGCTGGACAAATATTTATCATCGGTCATTTGCAAAAAGGTGCCAAGTTAAATTGCAATAATTACAGTGGACTCTCGATCAACCCTTTTAGGGGCCTGTAAAAAAATCCCACACATCCATAATTTCAATAGTTCTGGGTTTGTCTTGTACATCAATAAAATACAACTTCTCACATTTTCAAACTTTATGTTGAGTATAATGATATTGTAATGTCGCAGACATCAGATTTGGTGACTGGAAATCACAGCTCAGTTTCACTCACTCAGTAGACACACGAGACATAAATAAAGGTGCCATATTAAAAGAAAAGAAAATAATTCAGTTGTCTAATTATTTTCTCCATATTTTATTTCAAGTTAAAAAATAGTTCACATTCTTCAATTAATGCAGAGTCACGAACAGTCATCTTAACGAAGCAGCCGAAGCACAGAACAGCACCACAGAGTTAATTAATTATGCACATCACTCAAAACATGAATCATGAGAAAATTAAGACAGGAGGGATGTCATTTCCTCCTGGCACCCTAGTGACCTCCCACACCAGCCGAAATAATTTAGAAGACAATAGAAGTTAGCCAAGAATTTAAGTTAAAAAAAGAAATAACGGTTATGGGTGCCTGTCGGTGTTGGCAAAATTTTCCACGCTCTAGCCGAAGTATCTTCCTCGCTGGCTGGACGTAATCTGTTAGTGGGCAGCAGATGCTCCTGGCTAAAGTCATCATGTGCTCTACCCCCCTCCTCACACCAGGGTGCCAAAGACCTAACCAAATAAGGGCATGGCATGGTAGAGAATCCCGTTGTATGCATTGCGAACCCTGTTACAACCACTTTCCCACGCCAGCCGAACTGCGTAGTAGTTAAACAACTGAATTTCTAGAACATTCTTGAAAGGAAAAAATGTCTATGAATGTGGTAAAAGCTCTGATCTCAGATTGCTGATGCAACCTCACCTGCAACTTCAGAAAAAGCAAACGCACGACAGATAAACATTCTAGCACAGGCAAAACATAAAATACTGAAAATAAATTACAATTTCTTGCAAAATAAAAGAAAATTAACCAAATGTCTCAATTAAATTAACATTAACTGCATCACTACAATATCTGAAAGTTCAACTAATAAACACAATAAAAATGGAAATTTTTCAAAAGTATTGCTGTAAAATGTGATTGGTTGTCACCTTTCCCTGTACAAAGTTTCAACCGTCAAGACCAATCGCCGAGATTACCATATCTGGTGATGAAATGGGGCCCTCATCTGAGCAGTAAAGGGTAACGTCTAGCTGGAAAATAGGTCACCCAAGAACTGATATAAGCTGACGGCATGTGGCATGCCGATCCCCCCCCTCTCTTACCCCTCCTATGCCCGCTCCAGCAGACGACATTTCAGCCACCGGGCACGGGCGGCGGTTTGAACAGACCAATAAGAAGAGATCGAAGGAACAAGTGCTTCTAGAATCCAGGAATTATGTATAAATATACATTTTTGGGGCTTTTGGAAGATAGAGAGAACTTGGCTTTGGGGACAGACATTTAGGGGGATTTTTCCTCCGTTTGAAATAGCTATGGGAAGGGGTGATGTAAGAAGGGAGAAAAATTAAAAGATATGTACTTGTGTATTTTAACTGTTTTTTAGTGGGGTTTTGAGATAATTGTTAAAAACAAATGTTAAAAATTTCTGCAGGATTTATATATATGTGATAACCTTGTTGGTTATAGATAACAGTTTTTGTAGAATCACTGAATTATATTAAATTTTGAAAAAACTAATTTTCTTTGGGGTTCTCCTTCATACACCACACTTACTTAGAGTTTGTTCATAGCCTCCTGATGGTTGTATTTCTCTGTTTGAGGTACAAATTAAAAGGGTCATTTCACCTCAACTCATTTAAACAAAGAATATAACATCATATATACCACCATATATATTTTATTGTAATCCAACACCGTAATACCGCCCCCTAACTTTCAAATGGTTTAAAATATAAAAATTTGACACTGGATTTTAAATGTCCCATGCATACTCGATCAGCTGAGAGGTTATTGACCAGCCAATGTGTTCACAGAAGGTGAGACAGAAAAGGGGAAGCTTCAGAAGTGGAAGGAGTGAAACAATCTATCCCTCCCCTTTCAAACTGGTCAGCACACTGAGGGAGGGTGCAAGGACACCACGCTAGTTACAAAGCAACTAGCTCCCATCCCGCCAGATGTGTAAGGGGAGGAAATGAGCTCTGCCAAATCAACGAGGACAGCTGCAGCTTATGCAATCTAAGTCACATATCTACATCAAATTCACCAATCTACACTTACTTTGGCAACACCATGCTGGCATGGCAAATATGTAGTTACAATAATTAGGTAGTAGCATTTCACTTGAAAAAATGATGATTGAGACAAAAAATAATCAATAAGACAATTAAAATTTTTTTATTTGCTGTCTTCAATAATTAATTATTCTAAAACACATCCTCTGATTTTCCCATACACTGACACCTGTTGCGAGTTACGCAGCGCTAGGGACTCTGTGTTTACACATTATTTGATGACAGAAGGTGTCAAATAGGCCCTCCCAGGATGTCAGTATATTCAGAAGATGTGTGTGTGTATTGAAATTAATTAATATAAATCCCTCGATCTCCCTGCAAGAAGTTACTGAAAATTAATGTTACGCTTGGTAATATAAGTCGCTCGATGTTCAAACAATTTTTGGGGACAAGAGGTCAAGTATATGCTTCTGGACATATAATTTTATTCAGAATGTGCTGCCTAATGAGTTAAACTAATACAGGTTATCCACTAAAATTCCATTTTAGAATTTCCTGACTTTTCCCTGTTTTCTGGGTAGAATCTTATTTTCCCTGAGCTATTTTCAGGACCAAAACCTTCCAATACCTTATTTTCCAACTGCCGATAGAACAAATATGCTATCAGGAAAGCAGAATTAAATTGCACTGCAACAGACCAAGCAAGCAGGGCCAAACTATCTATATTTACCACAATATACATTATTTTTCACACAAGTGTCCAATACAAACACAAAAATATTTTATANGCTATTTTCAGGACCAAAACCTTCCAATACCTCATTTTCCAACTGCCGATAGAACAAATATGCTATCAGGAAAGCAGAATTAAATTACACTGCAACAGACCAAGCAAGCAATGCCAAACTATCTATATTTACCACAATATACATTATTTTTCACACAAGTGTCCAATACAAACACAAAAATATTTTATATTGTACAAATAGGCCCTGTGTTACTAGGAAAAATTGTATTATTGCCAGTTCACAAACTTAAAAATTGAAATTTTAAACTGCATATGCTTATAACTACATGACCCTATATTCAAACAACTAACAAATTTTGCAAAGTAGCAAATTATTTATATTTTCCCTGACCCAGGTGAAAATTCCCTGACTTTACCCTGTGGGTGGATACCCTGTTTTATATATATATAAAAACCTTGTGTCTGTCTGTTCGGACGCGTGTGACTTCCAAAAAAATCAACAGATTTCCATTCTGTTTTTTTTATAAACCTTACTTTCGTTCCCACAAGTGTTTGTACACNCTTCCAAAAAAATCAACAGATTTCCATTCTGTTTTTTTTATAAACCTTACTTTCGTTCCCACAAGTGTTTGTACACCTTTCTTTTTATCTGTATTACCTGCAAAGGTACTAAAATCTGCAAAAAGGTAATTATTATCATGCTTTCGCATCAGGAAGCACCTTAGTCAACAATGCAAAGTCAACAATGTAAAGTCGCAACCTAGCAACAGATCTATCTATCTATATAAAAACGATATATCAATACTTATAGATATAATGATATAAAGATATATCAATACTTGTGTCAATGCTCGATATATCGATACTAATATATATGTTGATACTTATCAACAAGCGAACATGTCGCATACAAATCTGTGGATGTAACATTACACGAAAATGAACCGGTAAATTATCCGCCAGAATTTCTAAATTTGCTTGATGTTCCAGGATTGCCTCCACATATATTAAAATTGAAAATAGGAGTGCCAGTCATTTTACTTTGTAACATCAATCCACCAAAACTTTGCAACAACACATGCCTTGCAATAAAAAAATTATGGGCAATACTACAGAAGCTACCATCTTGAAAGGTGCTTTCAAAGGAGAAGATGTGCTTCTTCCCTTTCACTTTAAAAGAACACAGTTTCCAGTCAGATTGGCATTTGCAATGACAATAAATAAAGCTCAAGGGCAGTCATTGCAAATGTGCAGAATAGATTTAGAAACAGAATGTTTTTCGCACGGCCAATTGTATGTGTCGTGTTCTAGAGAAGGAAAACCACACAACTTATTTATAGGCGCGGAAGATGACAAAACTAAAAATATTGTATACAAGCAAGTACTTCGATAATTAATATTTTGAAAATACATATACTTCTTTAAATTAATTTCACATAAATGAATAGAACCAAAANAGTACTTCGATAATTAATATTTTGAAAATACATATACTTCTTTAAATTAATTTCACATAAATGAATAGAACCAAAATCTTTTATGCCACAACAACGCGTGGCAGGGTTAGCTAGTATTTTACTTAAAAATCATGTTTATTTTACGCCAGATAGAATTAAACACCAACTTTTCTGAGAAAAAAAGACCACTAAACACAAAAGAAAACATCTGTGAAAAAAGTAATTCCACATCTAAATATATGGCCTAACATTTTCAGGTAAAACCCTTTGCTTTGAAATCTAGTGATGATAGGTGCAACTATTTTGAGCAATGGATAATCTTGATAAAATTTCTNTAAAACCCTTTGCTTTGAAATCTAGTGATGATAGGTGCAACTATTTTGAGCAATGGATAATCTTGATAAAATTTCTACAATTGTATGTATACTTGTGACTGCCGTGACCTTGTTAGAGGGTCAGTTGACTGAGCACTTGACTGCTGTGTGGCAGGAAGCATTTGACAGGATGAAAGTGCATCATTAAACTGAGATCACATGATTTAGTTTTATTTAATGCGTCCTATACTCTACAGATTGCCCTCTCACCAGGCGTGTAAAGGGAGGAAGCAAGCAGCTCTTTCTGCCATATAACAGCTTTCCCCTTGCCAGCATGTAAGAAGAGGAAGAAAGGTGCACTGTGGGAGAGACAGAAAGTGGAGAGAAAGAGAGGACGCAATGCTGGTTGGTAAGTAACCACTTCCCCTCTAGTCTGGCATGTAAGGGGAGAGAGGGTGCCAGAATCATCAAGTCACCAAAACAATCTGCGAACAGGAGAGGACTACACTGCAGGGATGATAAATGGTGTACATTTGCACATATTTCACACTCAGTTATTAGACGTTTGCATAAACAACCAGTTTAAAAACAATTGTTGCAGGAGATGCAATATCCAATAAATGATAAAACCAAGTAATTTTATGAATTTTATGAATTTTGCCGGGACCACAGAAAATTAACGATGCTTACAGTTTATAGGTACATGTGTTTTCGGTACATTGAGAGTCCACTGTTTACAGGAGAGGGCAAAAACACATTTTTATCACCTGCAATTTACAATAGGAGAAAGTGTATTTATCCAAGTAAACCATAATTAACAGTAATGAATGCCCTCAATATGTACTAATAACATACATAAATGTAATTTTCACAATGTTGCTTGGTAATTGGTAATTATGTTACTTGTCCCCTTTTTGCATTATTGACATAGTTTTCCATTAAGTACTCTAAATGTTAATCATGTTACTTGTACCCTTTTGAACTCAACTATAGTTAAAACTGTTATCAATAATTCCCTACAAATTTTCATAAATTAAATACCAGAATCAAACTGCTAGGCTTACATTCAGACTTAAGAACTCACAATGTCACAAAAAAACAGTTTTCCNATTAAATACCAGAATCAAACTGCTAGGCTTACATTCAGACTTAAGAACTCACAATGTCACAAAAAAACAGTTTTCCATTGTCTATCTATCACAATTGGAACCAATATTTGTCAGTAATCCTTTAGCTTTAGATGTTATTTTCATCCAGGCAGTCATGTTCTTGTAGAGAATGTGGTATAGAAGAATATTCCACATGAAACTCTTTGGGTATAACCATTTTCTTGCATAACTGCATTAGGTCTTTGCTACTTCTGCGCTTTAGTGAAGAGTGGCTGGGTGGCTGTTAACATCACAGTCTTGAGAGTCTGCACTTAAGCATTTCAGTTCTAGTCAGATCCTTTGTGTAACTTGAGTACCAAATATCAACACACTTCTGTTCTTTGGTAAATTTCATTCCTCGTAGTGCTGATCACTTGATTCAATTACCTTCACAGTCCTTCCGAGCTTTCGGAAAATAGGTCTCTTGAAGTGATTCCCAGTCTTTGAAATCACTGTACTCAAGTTCTATAATCCTCAATGGACTAGCATTAGTTCTTGCCAGACATATGACCAAGGGCCACTGCGAAGGTGTCATGACTGTTCGCTTCTTTATGAACATGGCAATTTTACTATGAACAGTGTCTCCACCCATGCATGTAAGTCCTGTTAACAAAAAATATAACTGAATACTTCAAATTCCTGGCAGATTCTAGCAGTTATGGTACAGCATTAAGAACATACATTTGTTCTTATTCTGTCCTGGACAGTTATTGCAGTATAGGTAGATGATCCTCACCCAGTTTGCTGTTAATATCTTCCAACCACATACACAGGTAGAAATTTCAGTTGCCCCTTTTCTGCCATCACATTCTCTCTAGATGTAACAAAGTCCCACAACCATCCCCGTTTCATACATTGTCAGATTATAGTAGGCATATTTGGGTGCATAGTACATCAAGGTACTATCAGAATATGGAGTAGACAACACTTGCTGAAGATCAAAATTAGCAACACTAAGCAATGCATTTTCTTGTGCTTTTTTTGGTGTCCTTTTGATATTCCACATATGTATGTTTTTCATTCACATATGACAAATAACATACTCTATCGGTGATAGTCATATCCCCTGAGACCTTTTTGTTTTTTACCATTTCACACAATCCACACTTGTCCTTCTTGGGCCCAGTTTCACCAAGTGAGATAACTATATTTTATCAAGTTTAAGTGCCAAATTGTCTCGATTGTCCGTCTTTCAAGTTTAACCATGCACCATGTATAGACTTTCTCTGTATATTGAGGTAAAATATTTTAACCACTGATTTTGCCGGATAAAATTACTTAATCTGGATAAAGATATAAATTATAAACAAATACATTGGACTATTTGCAAAGAAATTTGGAAATTGGTAAAAGTATGAATTATTTGCAGATATTAGCGTTATATATACATATATATAATTGCAAATAGGACTTAATCTCTGTTTCCTAGCAAGAAGTTAGTTTTTCAAGGAATAGAGACCCCCCCCCCCCNCTTGGTTATATGACATCAAAGGGTATCATAAAACTTACTTTGGGTTTGCACAGAAAAAGAAATAGTTACAAAACTCTAATATATTTTCCCTTTTTTGAAATACAAAATGCCAATTCCCAACAACCCCTGATGGTGTCGTGGCTGGCCGGCATCACATTGTCAAGGAGATACTCAGAGGAGGGAATGGGAAACAAGAGAAGCTTCGGAACAGCACATTAGCGCGCCATGCGCCATTTGCCGTTCAGCACTCATGCAGGCAGCAGTAGCGAGATGGTTTGTCGATTGGGTCCCATCGCACCAAAGATAAGCCATTGTCCACAACCCTACGTAGAAACAGCAATCCAAGGCAAGGTGAACTTAGGCGAATTCTTGATGTGTGTAGGCAGTCACATCACCCCTCCCCTGATACTCGACCACGTCAGTGTTGCTCACGCGTCCAGAAAATCCCAAAGCATCGGCTGGCCAGACCATTACCCCAGGCTTCTTTTCACGTGGAACACTGGTCTCAATGATAGCAGCAGAAAGTAAATAAAACAGACACACACCAGGGACTTAAAATGAAAACTCTTAGAACGTAACTTTATACAATTTCAACTCTTACAAGNATAAAACAGACACACACCAGGGACTTAAAATGAAAACTCTTAGAACGTAACTTTATACAATTTCAACTCTTACAAGGTAGGGCAGCTTTTAAAAACACATTTATGCACACAAAAAAAACCCATATAAAATACTAAATTAAAAATCTATAAGCGTATTTATTATATATACTATATCTAAGTATTTTANATAAAACAGACACACACCAGGGACTTAAAATGAAAACTCTTAGAACGTAACTTTATACAATTTCAACTCTTACAAAGTAGGGCAGCTTTTAAAAACACATTTATGCACACAAAAAAAAACCCATATAAAATACTAAATTAAAAATCTATAAGCGTATTTATTATATATACTATATCTAAGTATTTTANAAAAAAAACCCATATAAAATACTAAATTAAAAATCTATAAGCGTATTTATTATATATACTATATCTAAGTATTTTAACTCTTTGTTTTACTTTTCCGTACATTTCCATATGTACAAAATTTAATTTACTCCATCAACATTGAGTATACACTATTAATGTCACTAATACTGTTTAAAATAAGTATCATTAACGCCATTCTAAATACTGGGAATACACCATTTCTTTAAAACATTTCAAAATATCTTTTGGATGACACAATTTTCACATCCAAAATATCAAGAGAGCTTATGGGATTTTTAGGGGTACATTTGTGGGATTTGTGGGTATATAATATTGTTTACAATAGGAGATATGAACTTTTTCTGATTTGTTAGGAGAATGTGGATCAATAATCAATACTGTTATGGACGAAAGGAACCTAACTATTTGGTATGGGCCCTGCAATTTCATGGCTAGTTTAGCACTAAAAAATCGATTTTTGAACTGGGTGATGAGCTTCAACTAAAATTAAATCACCTGGTTTGAAGTTTAAATCTTTTCTTCTGTTCCATTTTTTGGTGACACGTAATTAAGTTACGTGTCACATCTGCCCATATTTCTTCCAATTTTTTATTACTCACATCCTCCAAACAAATGCTATGGAGTGATCACACATTTATTAGTGGGTGCATCAAATGTCTTACCAAAAATACCTCGGATGGAGCATATATATTAGCACTATGTACTATGTTATTAAAAAACAGAAAAAGTAAATACAACATGTCATCCCAGTGACATTGCGTATCACATTGAAAACTAAGTAAGGCAATTTTAATGTTTCTATTCACCCGTTCTACTAAATTTGCCTGAGGGTGATACAGAGCAGTTTGCACCATTTTACCCCCCCCCCCTCCTTCCCATTAAAAATTTTAATCTCTGAATTCTTGAGAAAGAAAATTTGTAGCATTGTCGGTTACTACAAACACGGGCGAGCCAAAAACACTATATAATCTCTGCATAACTACCTTTCAATATTTCTCCTGTCTTTATCATACGTAATGGAAAAAATAAACAAAATTTGCCGAAACTGTCTATGAGGGCCAGGACATCGCCCATTGCCTCAAACGGGCGCATCACGTCCAAATAAATGCGCTCCCAAGGATACAATGCCACTGTACTGGCATATTGCCCTTCTAGTTTATGATTTTTTGGCTTTGCATGCTGGCATACATCGCAACACTTGACCCNACTGTACTGGCATATTGCCCTTCTAGTTTATGATTTTTTGGCTTTGCATGCTGGCATACATCGCAACACTTGACCCAATTTTCCAGTTAGTTGCGCACTCTTCGCCATGTAAAAAATTCTACACAAGGGTAATTGTTTTATCTCGTCCTACATGTCCCCTGTAAAAGGATTAATGATAATATTTAAAAACCATTGCCCTTAGTTTTACAGGTACAAAAACTCTGAATTTGCCTCTTTTTGTCCATTCTCCTAGAAATACTTTATAAACTATGCAACAAGAATTTCCATCTTTGATTTCAGACAATATCTGTGTACATTCCGTGTCAGAATTTTGGTGTTCTTTTATATCAATAAAAGCACTGGGAAACT
This sequence comes from Clitarchus hookeri, assembly GCA_002778355.1. Lineage (NCBI taxonomy): Eukaryota > Metazoa > Arthropoda > Insecta > Phasmatodea > Phasmatidae > Clitarchus > Clitarchus hookeri. Next base: position 280,618 of record NQII01003067.1, read on the forward strand.
TTTGTAATGTGTTTAATTCCAAAACATTTATACCAGCGGAAACTAAATCGACAACTGATTAACCACAGGGGCCCCATTTTCCACTGCCTCAAACTTGTCTTCGCAATACATGCGTGACAGCGCATCNACTGTACTGGCATATTGCCCTTCTAGTTTATGATTTTTTGGCTTTGCATGCTGGCATACATCGCAACACTTGACCTAATTTTCCAGTTAGTTGCGCACTCTTGGCCATGTAAAAAATTCTACACAAGGGTAATTGTTTTATCTCGTCCTACATGTCCCCTGTAAAAGGATTAATGATAATATTTAAAAACCATTGCCCTTAGTTTTACAGGTACAAAAACTCTGAATTTGCCTCTTTTTGTCCATTCTCCTAGAAATACTTTATAAACTATGCAACAAGAATTTCCATCTTTGATTTCAGACAATATCTGTGTACATTCCGTGTCAGAATTTTGGTGTTCTTTTATATCAATAAAAGCACTGGGAAACTTTTGTAATGTGTTTAATTCCAAAACATTTATACCAGCGGAAACTAAATCAACAACTGATTAACCACAGGGGCCCCATTTTCCACTGCCTCAAACTTGTCTTCGCAATACATGCGTGACAGCGCATCCGCCACAGAACTATTGATCCTCTTTATATGCTGCACTGTAAATTTAAAGCGAGTGAGGTGCCAATCTACCAAGCTGGCTTATGTGAGTTTAACAACCAGCTAAGAGCCTGGTTATCTGTAAATAAAGTAAATGGAGCATGATTTAAATAATCTGAAAATTTTTCCATTGCCCACATAGAACTTAAACACTCTTTTTCATAAATAGTAAATTTCTGTTCTGCCCGTTAATAATTTAGTGGCATATGCTGGCAGAGCATCATGTAAGCATTAAATTTGGAAGTGGACGTTGTGGTTGGACAGCAATTTTGAAAGTTGGCATAAAACAAAAAAATTAAAAGTTTTTACATTATATCTTCAAAATTATTAAAGCAATTCTCTCGCAAATTTGGCATTTAAGTCATACTATGACAGATCAGGTAAACGTGCATAATTGAACTTGCTTACATACTTATCTTCAATATAGTGGCCATAAATATATTTAAGGTTTATTTGGTATATAAACTATACCATTTAACCAATTTCGACCAAATTTTGTATGCTGTAAGTGTCTACTACAAGCATCAATGTGCCAACACACAGCCACTTTTGTCAGCCAGTTTGTAGGATAGTGCCCCCTGAATAAATAACGTTTTTATGTCATATCTCGGTAAACAATAAGCCGGTTCATACCAAATTTGGCAAGCAAGTAGTACTGCGGCAGATGATGTTCAATTATATGTCACAGGTATCTCAGAAGCTTATTTTCATAATGGCGGCCATACAGTTATCTTAGCTGAGAATGTTAAATCGTCGAAACCATGTAATCTATTCCAACTTATTTGTATGCTGGTAGTAGATATTACAACTATCAACAGTGTCTACACAGAGAATCTTTTGTCTGTCATTTTGTAAGATAGTGCGACATGAATAAATAAATTTTTATGTAATATCTCGGGAAACAATTGCCAGATTCCAACCAAATTGGGCAAACAGTTTGCACTGCAGCAGGTGGTATAAACTGCTATGTTTTAAGTAGGTCAGACATGTATTTTCAAAATAGTGGCTAAATAAATATTTTAGCTTAGTATCTTTTATTAACAAACCAATTTCCAACTTGACTTTGTATGCTGGCAGTATCAATTAAAACCATCAAATTTATCTAAGCAGAGCTTCATTTCTCTGCCATTTTGTACACAATACAAGTTAAGCTTTTGTCATTTCTCGGGAAACAATCAACTCATTCGTACCAAAATATGGTGAATCATTGGTATTGTGGTAGGACATATAACTATATGTATTTTTTCAGCGTGGCAGACATGAGCAGAATAGCAGCTATAAATTAATTTTAGGTTTGTGTGCTTTATCTATGAATTTATGAAATTGATTTTAGCATTACTTTGTTGCTACTAGGCCACCTGAGTTAGACAGGGTGATGGCTAGTAGGTTACATAGTTAATTTTCTTTGGTACAGACTAAGGGCACCTGTGGTTGTTGCGTTAGGGGTAAACAAATACTCGTATTCTCCGTCTGTTAACACACCAGTATTTTATTTGTCTGAAGGTAACATAGGTATTTACACACACTGGCGAGACTGAGCCCCCCTACAAGTCGTAGGCCTGAAGGAATGGTGGGCTGAATTCTATGCGTCGGGGAAGGTTGTTTAAATCGAGACGTTTCTCTACTTATCTGTGACTGCGGCTTTTGATGAGTTCTCTTCGTTGGTAGCTGAGGCCTGGTGAATGGAGTGGCCCTTTTTCAGGCCCTCGGACTGGCTCTCGTTGGCGTGCTGTACTCAGCTGGCTTCTTCCTGCAGCTTTGACTGACTCTCTCGGAAGTCCGGGATGGTTTCCCGGATACTTGGAGTGTGTCTGCGACCTCGGCTGGCGATTTCCGTCGGAGAGCGCATCTCCTTGTCTGCGTTGATGTCCGCAATGATCCAGCTAGCGTTTCTGACTTCCCCACCTCGGAAACTGCTACTACATTTTCGGGAATGTAATCATTAGTGCTCGACACTTCTACTTGGTTTTTCTCGGAAACCTGCATATGAAGTTTCGGCTGTTCCTGGGTTCTCTCCCCGGTGATGTCACAATTGACCTACTGACTNGCGTGCTGTACTCAGCTGGCTTCTTCCTGCAGCTTTGACTGACTCTCTCGGAAGTCCGGGATGGTTTCCCGGATATTTGGAGTGTGTCTGCGACCTCGGCTGGCGATTTCCGTCGGAGAGCGCATCTCCTTGTCTGCGTTGATGTCCGCAATGATCCAGCTAGCGTTTCTGACTTCCCCACCTCGGAAACTGCTACTACGTTTTCGGGAATGTAATCATTAGTGCTCGACACTTCTACTTGGTTTGTCTCGGAAACCTGCATATGAAGTTTCGGCTGTTCCTGGGTTCTCTCCCCGGTGATGTCACAATTGACCTACTGACTGACTGCTTGCCTCGTCGCCATCCGGCGCACAATTACGTCTTCTCGGGGAATGGCGCCTCTCTGTATGGGGCTGCCACTCGTTTCCGGGAATTTACTCAAGTTCTCGGCACTGTTCCCGTCACACGACTGCCTACACCAGGGTCTCCTTCGCCTCCCGTCTCAGCTGAACACCTAACTCGTCTCGCGGCAGTGCCGCCGAACTCGTCTCGCTGCAGTGCCGCCGAACTACTTCCGTCTCGGCTGGCTACAATTGACTCTGCCGGGATTCGAACCCGGCCTTCGACTGACTCACCCGACTGCCGCCTCTTTGCGTGCGATATGTCTGCCTGACTGACTGACACTGGTCCGGCGCCTCTCGACACCTCTGAACAACTCCAAACAACTGACTCTGAACGACTGCGAACAACTAATTCCCTGCCTCGGCTACGCCTGAATTTAACTTGTGTCCCGCTATATTCAAGTTAGCTGTCAGCAGTTTTTCGAGAGAGAAATCGGAAAATCCCCTGTGTACCTCGCGCGTTTTTGTGCAGGATTTCGTGTCTCGTCAGCTGCTTGTATGCTCCGACTATGGTAGAGGGAGGGTGCGGTAGGACGTTTCGGGGATTCTTGTGAGCTGTGTCTGCATTAATTCTCATCTGGGGCTCCCCTAATTCCTTCATCGAGGGCCGCCTATCAGCTATTTCTCGGGACTTACCCTGTTTCTCTCGACTTTGGTTCTTCCCCACGTGTCGGGACTGCCCCGAGGGTGTTTCCCCGGAAGTTTCGTTGTCACCTGCCTGCCCTGGCTGGCTGGCTGCCTGCCCTGGCTGGCTGGCTGCCTGCCCAGGATAACTATAGCAGGGTGTGAAAACAGCGCAATGCCTATCCCATGTACCGTCATGCGTCAACTTTTTATACTGGCTGTGTACAATCATTGAATATGCTAATACATATACAATTGTGAAGATTGTCACATGAAAAATATGGTGGGTTATGTTATATCTCAGGGACTAATTGACCGATATTTACCTAATTCTTCACACAAGTAGCGCTATGGTAGGCCATGTTTTAAGAGGCTCAGTCACTCATTTTAAATTCAAACGCTGTAATAATTTTAGTTTACTGAACTCTGTCATTCGAAACATTAGACTGATTAATCTCAAAGTTGATGATCAAATCCGACCTTCGGAATGTAGTTGATTGCACACTTACTTATGGTACGAGGTTTTCTGGGTTCGAGTCCCGGGTAAGGCACATGTGTATTTGTAGTTGTCTCACTACTGTTGCATATGTTTCTGGTTCCATCTCTAATGATATTGCTTTCCTACCTACCAACTCAACTTTTTAAGAAATTATTTAAAAATTTATTCCACCCATGTTGAGGAAAGTAGGCTCATTAGTTATATCAGTAACTTCTTATTTGTGTTGACTATGGATCCAGCGATAATTTACTTGTACTTTTTAAACTACAACAAAGTAATATAATAATTCTCACAAAGTTATATTGCAACTGAGATGTCTAGTTCAAATAGGGCTTATATATTTACTTTATTTAATACATGTAGTATTTACACTAATATACCTAACGATTACTTGATTATATCACGAGTCAGTCAAAATATCTGACCTACAAATGTGCAGTGCGCCATACAATATAGAATATCAACTATATTATTTAACCAATTTTGATTGGAGCCTCAGTGGCTGAGCAGTTAGACTGTCGCCTCCCACCAAGGCAAATCGGGTTCAATCCCTGGCCAGGTCACTCCGGATTTTCGCAATTGGGAATTGTGCCGGACGATGCCGCTGGTCGGCGGGTTTTCTCTGGGATCTCCAATTTCCCCCACCCCTTCATTCTGGCGCTGCTCCATACTCACCTCAATCACCCTAATCTGCTCTCAAGACCTCACTGTTAAAAGCCACCCAAATATCATCACTTACTCACCCACCCATGTTCTGAAAATGCAAACCTGTTTTAGGTTGTCTTACGCATGCTTTCAATGCCTACTCAGTAGTGTCACCTGATTTTCGTGAAAAGAATTCCGCGCAACCTACAGCGTTCCTTTGCTTATTAGACATTTTTCTTGACAAAAAAAATTTCTTACAAGACCAAGCCAATCACATTTAAGTTACTCTAGGAGTAAACATCTATAATTCGCTGGCCGATGCTAAAAACCAGCACCAGTTAAAATCATCCAGTTATGAAAGAGAATCTAAGTTAGTGTTTTGGAAATACAGCAAATCAGTGTATTTTTGCACAAAGCTGGCATCTCCACTAATTAGTGAATACAGCTATTGGGCCAATTAAACATTCCTGAAGCATTATGCTGTACATACATACAATGAAATATGTGATGTTAGTTTTCCTTTCACGCTTGTTACAGTTGGGTGTCTGTAAATATTTAATTTATAATATTTCACCACTTTACATAACGAATATATCCGTCTAAAGAGTTATTTGAAAATCTGAGTATCAACAATGTGGTATGAATCTAGACAAAGGTTCCGATCAAGACTTACATTTGTGATTTAAAATCCACTTGGATATTATTTCAGGTTTTTAACTAGTCTTGAAAACACTAATGTGTACATGAATTATAATATTCTTAAAATACATTTCGTAATTAATTATGTGTGAAGGCTGTTTCAAGTATTTATTCAGTGGCGTAGCCAGAAATTTCTCAAAAGAGGGGTTACAGTACCCATTACAAACACGCAAATACTTTATTTTTTATATAAAAGACCTATGACACTTGGCAAAGATACATTATTTCTAAAACCCAAACTTAAAAATTTAAATTTTAAAATGCATCTATATATATATATATTGTAATGAGGCAGTATTCTTAATTTTTGGGACACGTGTTTCAATTTTGTTCATTTTTCTTAAGCTTTGCTAAGCTTCGTAATATTTTTATCGGGTTTGAAGTTTAAAGCCATGGTGGCTCGTTTCCCGTGATAGTTTGTTTATCGGGCGGACATTTGCTGTTTTACGTTTATCAGGAGTCCGGTTGTCGTTTCGTTTCGAAAGTCGTTGTTTTCAGTTTTTTGTTAAGCGTCAGCATTATTTAGAAACTTTCAGGCTGCGTCGTACAAATTTTATACAAGAAGTTTGTTTATCTGAATGTTGACGGCGCAGTCTTAGTTCGATAACGTGAGGAGAGCATGTGTGGCAGATACCAGATGCCGTGCCCTCATCTCAGGAGAGGAGGGGTGATAGGCAGCACAAAGACACGTGTGCCTGTCGCCCTTCAAGTCACTTCAGGTCAAGCAGTACTTCAAGTCAGTCGGCGGCGAGGTCAGGTGGAAGAGAGTTGTCCTTCAAGCAGGCGTCGAAGTCAGTTCAGTCTTACAATGCTTGCCTAGGCCACGTCGGGCGTGACGAGAACCCCCACATCGGTAACTAGACTTTGCAATTTTATTTCTCCGCCGGTGTGGGAGGTTGTACGCATTTCATATTTCTTCGGGACAGTTTTTAAGAACATAACAAATTGGTAAACAACTGTGGCTCTGTTCTGCCCATAACTAGTTAACTTTGCACGTTTCATACTCTGCAGATTGTGAACTTCGGCTGTGAACTGTGTTACTAAATGATAAATAAAGTATAGAACAAAATACTCTGGAACTTGAACTTATTTCATAATTAATCGGCGTCCATTATACTGAGTCTCCTGTTCCACCTCTGAGCTAGTCGAGTGCAAGTCACCAACTTATAGTCGGTGAAACTGTAGCGTCCAACGTTACAATATATATAAATGTGAAAGTGTGTTCGGATGTTTGTTTGTCCCTCTTTCACATCACAACGGATCCACGGATCGACATGATTTTTTGCACAGAGATAGTTGGAGGGCCGGAAAGTGATATAGGCTACTTTTTACTGCGAGAAAATTTCTCATTCCCTTGGAGAAATTCTTATTGAAAATGAAAAAGTACACAAACGCAATAACAATGCAACGTTGCAACCTAGCAACAGATTGACGTAATTTCTTGCACAGAAATATTTGGACAGCTGAAAGTTGATATTGGCCACTATTTTTCGTGAGCAAATCTCAAAAAATTTACTTTCACGAGTTGGTTTACCGTATGCGGACGTGAAGAGCAATGGTGGTGGCAGGTGGAAGCATCTTGGGAGGGAGGGGGGATAGGGGAAACCTTATTTAAAAAAAACCTAAAAAATAATTCTGCAGTCTATACAAGCAGAGCCACAGGCACAGCTAGTATGCTCATAATTACATCATCCTGTATTCACACAACTACAACTTTTGCAGACTTCACTCCCGCTGGTCACTCCTGCAGCCACTTGAAGCTCTGCTGGCTCGTAGTTTCATTGGTCTTCGCACACCCATCACTTAAAGTAACACAATCCTCCTAACTCTCAGCTCGGAGGCCCATCGCATCTTAAATAGTCTTGCCGGTCCTGATCTGGAAGGTTCCCCGCACTCCGAGTCAAGCTGAGAGAAATTAGGGCAATAAACAAGAACAGTCCTTCTGTTAACCAGAAAAATTCAATCCGTCGAAGGTCAAGAGCGCACTGCGATAGGCTTATCATGGTGGCATGCCTTCGTTCCTCAGATTATGGCGTTTGCTTCACACAATCCTTCATTCTCGCAAGCAGGATGGGGTAAGGGAAGCAAGGAAGAACAACTACATATAACTACACTGCCCCTTCCTCAGGTCTGTTTGTCCTGAAGAGAGACTGCAAAATCTTGACCTTCATACAATACCTGTCGGTTGATGTGTACAACCTTGGGCTTCACAAGAGAGCATTTACAACAAATCAAAAAGACCACGTTGATCAACTTCGAATCCTGTAGGGCCTTCCCAACATTTCTGTAGCTTCAGGCAGTATGCTTTTTGCCTCTGTGGATTGTACAGCTATACCAGTTGACTTTGAAATACTCCTGCCGTACCACATATTCATCCGGTCACTATTTATTATGAGGTGCTGTTGAGCCAAATCATGAATGCCTACTAGTCTGTGATGTAGTTTGCAGGCATAATCAGGAACAGCAGCTTCCTCTTCTGTCGGTCGGCAAAACAGCAGGTCACTAGGGATGCATAGCTCTCTTCCAAACAGCATCCTAGATGGTGTTACCGTCGTGGACTTGTGAACTACAGAGCAGTAGGCAAGGAGAAACAATGGCACATTTGAATCCCAATCCTTTTCGTTGTCTGGCACAAAGACAAACAGGTACTGCTCAAAGGTGCAGTTAAGCTTCTCAACCATTTCATCTGATTGAGGATGTAAGACTGTAGTCCTAGTCTTTTTCATTCCCACAATCTTTGTTACCTCCTGGAACACTGCAGCTTCAAAGTTTCTTCCCTGATCGGAATGGAGTTCCAGTGGTACCCCAAACCTTGCGAAGACATGATCTACGAGTGCATCGGCCCCAGTACATACTTCTTGGTTTGGGAGGGGAATGACCTCAGGCCACTTAGTAAAGTAATCTTGGACCACCAGTAGATACAGGTTACCTTCCTCTGTGAAAGGCAAGGGTCCCAGGATATCTACTGCCATCCTCTCGAATGGGTCTCCAACATTATATTCCTGGAAGTGACCATGTCCCCTGGTCCTTGGGCCCTTCCTCGCAGTGCAGGTGTCAAATTCAGCACCAATTCTCAATCCTCCTGGCAATGAAGCCAGTAGAATTGTAAAAAGGGAAGGAAGGGTAGATTTTTTTATGCATATGTCCTTGTGTGCATGTCCTGTATTTGTGAAGTTTAGGAAAGGTGTTGAGTCTGAATTAAATATATTCTTTACCTGGATGGAATGATAGAAATTGAAGGCATACACTAGTTTTACAACATTTACACCTGCTTACTAAAGAAAGACATACTACGATTACATATAACAAATGAAGCAGACTTCAAATACTATTATTTTCATGTAATGTTATGTTTTTTTGTAACTAAACAAATATGGAAAAATTGATGTTGTCCAGGAATTATGTGATGAAATCAAAGAATTTAGCCATCTTCCTAACAGAATCTAATTAAGAATCCTGATTGGTTTACTAGTGAATTAACTGTAAATTTTGCCAAAGTTCATAATTTTTTTTTAACTTGCGTGATTCAAATTTATTTATTATCCATGAGAAAGTGACCTCTGGGTAGCAGAAATAAAAAGTATTTTCCTGTCAACACAATTATTCTACTGAACATATATATTTTGCCTGTCAAGGGCCGATCTTACTTCCCTTTGTGCGACGGACTCGTCAAATGCGCATCAGCATCTTCAGCGAAAAACTAAATTATTCCAGGCTGCAACGTACATTAAAATGAAAACTTATATTGACAATTGCCAGCAAAAACTTGGAACTATTTTTGAAATTGCGACGGAAAAATGCAGATGACAACCCTAAATTAATGAAAACTACAAGCTTAAATTTTTACCAAACAAATGCTTGTGCTATGCTCCAAAGCAACTTATAACAAAAGTTAACTCCAAAATACTTACATGGAGCAATTAAATATTACAGCAGACAAATAAAACACAAAATTTTTAACAAAAAAAAACAAAATTGGAAGGTGGAAATAAAATTAATTAATTGAGGGCTTTAAATGTAACATAGCTATCTGAAGGAAAAAAAATTATCATTAAATTTACAGGCAAATTATTAAGTAATTATTCCGTGTACATAATAAATTGTATTTCTGGAGGTGACCTTGTCCCCTGGTCCTTGGGTCCTCCCTTGCAGTGTAGGTGTCGTACATTCAGCACCACTTCTCAAAATCCTCCTGACAATGAAGCCAGTAGAATGTCAAGTCTAACTCTGTCGAGAGTCATTGGCTGCCACATTATGCAGTTCCTTCAAGACTCCGGGAACTCTGGATTATGGAAGGACCAAATGTAGGCGTGTGTGTTTTCCATCATTACTTTCCCAGTTCCTGTAAAGCACACCATTCTTCAGTACGAGGGAATTCCATTGTGTCCATTATGCTTTGACTGCTGTACTCAGACTGTATATCTCTTACCATTTTGGCTGACTGCCAGCTTTTTGCCACTCTAGTAATGGATGCAAAATGGGATCGTTTAGCTCATCACTCCATATAAGTGACATCACAAGATAACAAAACCTTGAATTCTTGTCCTCTGTACCTTCTGGGATTCACCACTCTTTTCTTCTTGGCGTTCACAATGATGACAGAATGGCTCAAATTGCCTTCTAGAAAGTGCATCTGTATTGTACCAGTAACTGTTGTGAAACTCCCATTAATACTAATAATATCCATTATCATTATATGTATTCTAATGTTTGAGATTTTTTTTAATTAACATTAACAGTACGAAGTGCAGGCTCACTTAACAACTATATTCGAGTGCAGTTGCTTGTAATCAACAATGTTCAAGCTGGCTATATACGTTGTAGGCTGTGAATATTGTTTATGTTTAGTATAATGTTAGTTTCCTTTGTACCTTGCTAGAAACAAATCCTGTAAGTTGTGAATATTCATACCGAACAGTGGACACACTGCCTATTTTATTTAGCATGGTAAAACTTTGAAGCCATCATTTCCTAGAGTGAGATGTTTAATAACATGTCAGGAGTTAACATTTTCTATAGCTTCTAAAAGCACATTCATGCTCATCACATTTACATTTAATTTGTTCTGAAATTTTTCTTAAAAATATAACTATATAAAAATGTTGGGTTTTTTTTATAACAAATATTACTATAAGTGAAACACTTTATATGATTCTTTAAAGATCATATTATTATGATTGCATTGACATCACATAAAGTCAACTGGGATAAATATGGAACAAAAATGAAAACTTTAAATTTTTAAAGGCACTACTCCAGTACAGAAACTTTGTATGATGTTAAGAGCATTATAACTTGGTACTCACAAACCATTTCCAGAACCAAATTCCATTAAAATCTATTAACTATTTCAAAATTTTACAAAATGTGTCTCTTACAATTACTCGCTGCTTTGGGGCAATGTTGGGACTGGTATGGGGCAAAAGAGGGACACTATGATAACTCTGTGAGCAAACGAGGTTGATTTTTTCTGAGGCACATGTGGGACAGAGCATATGCACATCAAAATAACTGATTTTTTTTTACATTTTTCTTGGCATAAAAANTCTGAGGCACATGTGGGACAGAGCATATGCACATCAAAATAACTGATTTTTTTTTACATTTTTCTTGGCATAAAAATATTATTTTACAGGCTCATTTAATTTCCATTTTTGGTAATAAAAAATTACCCAATACTTAAGCAAAGTACANAAAAATATTATTTTACAGGCTCATTTAATTTCCATTTTTGGTAATAAAAAATTACCCAATACTTAAGCAAAGTACACACACTTATTTACAATCAAGGAGCTCAAATATTGTGTTAAAAAAATCTTCACTGTCCATATTACTATGATAATAGATTAAATTGTCTATAGACCAACAATGAAATTGACTACGTCCAAAATAAAATACTTAACCATTCATAACTGAGCTAAAATACTACAGCAATACACCTAATAAGACTGTTAAGTAAAAACAATACTTGTAGCCAAAATAATAAAAGTATTCTGCTAACTCAACCTACATTTTCTCTATTACATTAATAGCCTCTGGAAATTCATAACGGAGGAGCCTCCAATACATACAAATTTAGGTTGGGACAGTTTCTTTATAATGTTAGTATGTCTATTAATGTCACATAATTTTCATCTGGCATGAACACCATATTCTCTTTGTCTACACACTTCAAATGCATCGCTTCAGTATCATCCTCATCAATTATATTTTGAATAACACATACATATCTATATTCACTGATTTTTTGTTTTCTTGCAATAGTTTGCAGTTACTTCACTCTTTTTAAATCCAAGCTTTGGAAAATCACCNTTCACTGATTTTTTGTTTTCTTGCAATAGTTTGCAGTTACTTCACTCTTTTTAAATCCAAGCTTTGGAAAATCACCGTATGTATGACGTGTTTAGTTATTTCCTAAATATGCAAAGTATCACAAGCGTTTTATACCTTTGTTCACATAAAAGTATCTTACTTCTCGTTATACTGANTTCCTAAATATGCAAAGTATCACAAGCGTTTTATACCTTTGTTCACATAAAAGTATCTTACTTCTCGTTATACTGAAGTTTTACAGGTAATTTAATAACAAAACACCTGTGTTGGTAGCACCTAGTAAAAAATAGTTCTCATGACAAATATTATTACAACTAAGTGTGCACGAATTCGGTGCGTTGTCCTTCGGTGTAATTTTGTAGGCTTTTAAGCTTAGTTTGCACAAAGCGGAGGAATATTCTGGAAGTAGAACCTCAGCAGGACATCTGAAAAGTGTGAAGTAACAGTGAATGGATTATACTTCAAATTTCGCCAAAACAAAATCTGACTGGCACAACTTTGGTGTCTTATTTTCATTACTTTAAGCACAGCTATAGTCAAATTCAATAGAATACCCAATTTTTACTACTTCCACTCCACTGCTTTCCCAATCTATTTCTTCTTCACTATCGCTGCTGTCTTTTTTCCATTTCTTGGATTTATTTGACTTAGATCTACCTATCTCTTTTCTTATTTTACCACTTTTTTTTTCTAAAAATTTTTCCTGTAAATAATGACCTTAGCACTGCAGTCAATTTTCCTTCTCTTTGTTGACGTAGATGTTTTTCCAATCCTTTAAAGCAACAGATGTTCAAAACACGATCATTTTTCTTGTGCATGAGGTGGTACATCAGCTTGAGTATACCTCTGCACTGCTGGAGCCAGTTTCAGTTCCTTGTGGGGCTTCAAACAGATTGACTTCTGACGTGAACCGCACGTTCACGAGTCCTTTTGCCCACTGNTTTCAGTTCCTTGTGGGGCTTCAAACAGATTGACTTCTGACGTGAACCGCACGTTCACGAGTCCTTTTGCCCACTTACTGCCGTAGTATGTCCACACCAGACGCACCACACCGACAGGCTTGTGGGCACGAGTGCATTAGTGTTTATTATT
>NQII01003068.1:12117-50543 GCA_002778355.1 Clitarchus hookeri
TTACTGTGTAGCCTGTATTTCTATTCGATTTTTTGAAGCTTTGATTTTTGAACATGTTTCTAGAATTTGAGTGGGGCGATATACATCCTGTAATCAAAGGTGGTGAGAAAATTTGAATATCTAAAGTATGCTACTTAAGTAAATGTGTTGGATTACNGTTCATTTCCATTACCTTTATATCGGTTTACAGGTTTTTCAAGGTTGTGGTTACTGTGTAGCCTGTATTTCTATTAGATTTTTTGAAGCTTTGATTTTTGAACATGTTTCTAGAATTTGAGTGGGGCGATATACATCCTGTAATCAAAGGTGGTGAGAAAATTTGAATATCTAAAGTATGCTACTTAAGTAAATGTGTTGGATTACAGAATTATTATGGCTCAATTTCAACTATTCCCAGTTGATAAAAGGGTATACATGTAGTCTCTGACATTTTCCAGATAATTACTTTTAATTCCCAATTTTCCAGGATGTGTGTGTTTCCCTTAAAATAAATCCAACCATGTATGAGTACTTACTGATAACTAATTTACTTTACTCCACACATAAATGCAAGTAATTCTGATCAGGTAATTGAAAACAAACTGGGATTATGTGCTTTAAAAATGTCTAAGAAGGGTATTTTTCCACAAGATTTGATAATTGATTAAGTATCTTCAGATTTATTATGTTTGGCCTGTAAACAGGATTGTTTTGGAGGCAGTATCATTCTATAATATTTATTCTGTGCGTGGGTGGGATACTACATAACTACTAGCATGCCAGATTTGGTGGGAATCAGTTTAGTGGTTCCCGTGACATGCCGCACGAGCTTTATTTTTTCAGGTGGTGCTAACTTACAAAATGGCAAGCCAGTGATGACAAAGAGTTTCTGCATGTTATGTTGATAATGTATTCTTTTGATGTGCCAAGTGTGGTTTAAATTGAATGAATGTTTTTTTATAAATGATTTAGCATCCAAAACTTTAGCATGGATGAAAAGTACAAAACAAGTTGTGTATCCTATTTAGTATAAGTGTGCCGAGACTGGTGAAAATAAGTGAAAAGGTTCAAAAGTTAGGAGGAGACACGCAGAGACAAGAAGGTGGTATCATAAGCCGATCTCTCTTTAGGAAAGTTGATTGAAATTGAAACTAAGGGAGTTGAATGTGGCTAGGTTATTTATGTTGATTAATTTTGAGAAGCTACTAGCAAAACTATAATTAAAAAAGTTCAGGGACAGCCACATGAAAAACTATTTCCAGAAATATATCTTATTTTATTATTAAAAACAAAAGGACATCTTTTCTCAGAAGTACCAATTTGCTGTCTCACTCACCTTCAAGTGAATTAATTTTGTCATTTTTATGATCTACATCACGCATTGTGTAGGTATACATAGTATAACTTCATAGAAAAATGCAGTTGAAATAGATGGTGATTCACTTTCTCAGTGGTGTCAAACCAGATAAGATGAAATATGGCAATTTTCAGTGCAATTTTCAGTATCCACTGTTATTGTTAAAAAAAAATTTCCCTAAGCATCATGACATTTCATCTTCTCAAAGTTACTTATATCTAACAAATAAATATAAAAAAAAGTGTGTGTTTTTATTTAAGAACATGTCTTTTACATTTTTAAAAAATATAAAAATTCTAAGAATTTATTAGAGTGATGTAACTCATTAATATTGTTGTATTGAATATGTAGTTATATCTTTGTAAACAATCTTTGAAAGGAGATTTAAGTGAGCTGTGAGATATGTGCATCAGATATGCACAAAATTCTGAGCTTTCACACTGTTTGAAAACTAATGATTTGGACTTGTCATTTTTCCAGTTGTAGCTTCCTTGTTTGACACTCAAACAACAATAATCTGTACTATTCTTTTTTTCAGGAGTATAATACCTTGCTTTGACTGAATCAAATTCTACGACCTACAAGAAAGATCAGCAGGAAGCAATACCAGGGCAAAGTTTTGTCATTGGGTGCATCATGCAGATGTGGGAGCAGAAAATTATCTTCAGTTGCACAGAGTTTTGCTGCAGATCGTGAGTTGTTGCAAAGACCTGACATCCACAAGTTGTGTGAAGGTCAAGAGCTTGATGGCTTCATCGTTCAGCAAGTGGCTGACATTCCGGAGTTACACCTGAGGACATACCGCCTGGTTCACGAGGCCACAGGGGCACAGTACCTGCACGTGGATCGAGACGGTTTTCGCACAACCCCCAGTGACTCGACTGGTCTTCCGCACATTCTGGAGCACACGACATTGTGTGGCAGTGTGAGCTACCCGTGTAGAGACCCCTTCTTCAAGATGCTCAATCGGTCCATGGCCACATTCATGAATACCATGACTGGGCCTGACTACACCATCTACTTATTCACAACACATAATCCAAAGGATTATCGCAACCTTATGTCCGTTTACCTGGATGCAGTTTTCAGGCCGCAGCTTCGAGAGTCAGACTTCCGTCAGGAGGGCTGGCGGCTGGAACACGAAGACGTAGAAGACAGGAACTCACCCATCATAATCAAGGGGGTGGTGTTCAATGAGATGAAGGGTGTCTGTGCAGAGAATTGTAGACTTTTTTTTATTAGTTCAATCAATACTATAGCTGGCACATGACAGCTGACTTCGACGCCGATAAGAATTAAACGAGGGGGATATGGAGCAGTGATAGAATGCATTGACGAGGGAGGAGGAATGAGAGAACCTCAAAAATCCCCACTGGTGAACGGCAGAGTCCTTTAACTTTCCTATGTGCAAAAATCCAGTATTACCCTGGCGGGAATGAGTGAGTGAAGAGATTTGGGTGGCTCTTAACATTGAGGTCTTGAGAGCCGAACTGCTGGTAATGAAGCCCGGTTCACAGTAGAGGAGAAGGGAGTGGTATANAATGAAGCCCGGTTCACAGTAGAGGAGAAGGGAGTGGTATAATTTCTTACGCCTGCATTTCTCCCCTCCCCGGCAGCATTAACTTGCACTAAGCTATGAAGGTAAGGTGCTGACAGACCTGGCAGCCGGCCGCAGGTGATGCGCGGGCGACGACTGTGGAACCTGACACACCGCGGTGTGCTCCTGGTCGGCGGCCTGTTGGAGATAGCGGTCCAGCTGCACTTGTAGCACCACCGAGTACGACATGCTGCCGTCCTGCAGCACACGCAAACCACTGTCCCAGAACCACTCATCTACCTCTACTACATCCTGCATAAAACCAGTCTCTATGCTGACTTGCTGGTATTTGCCACCTGGTGCATCGCAAATTTGGGAACTTTATTTACAGCACCACTCGTGTACCACCAGGCAATATCTTATACTAGGTGACTAGTAACGAGTGTNTCTATGCTGACTTGCTGGTATTTGCCACCTGGTGCACCGCACATTTGGGAACTTTATTTACAGCACCACTCGTGTGCCACCAGGCAATATCTTATACTAGGTGACTAGTAACGAGTGTTTCAAATTGTAGGCTATGAGTCCAGAGGCACAGANTCTTATACTAGGTGACTAGTAACGAGTGTTTCAAATTGTAGGCTATGAGTCCAGAGGCACAGAATACCTAAGATATACAAGTGAAACAGCGGCTTGCAACACGACATCCAGCTGCACAAGCAAGCAAAATGGCAAAACCGTTCTAGAGCCTCGCGTAGCTAATTAGTGAGTATACTCCATTCACGCATACTTACAAATTCCCTGCTACTTCCAGGGTATTCCTCCTAACTAAGCTTTATCAAGTCACCTGTTTTATCTCTGTCTTTATTCATATTAGTTATAAATTAACTATTATAATTTATATATTAAAAAAATAAGCAAAAGGTAAATTTAATGAAAAATAATGTAGTTAACATTAATATAAAATGCTCGTAAAACATTTAGGAAACAACGAAACACGTCATACATAATGTTTTTTTCTAAAGGTTTCATTCAAAAGTGTGAAGCAACCTCAAATAGGTTATAGTTAGGCTCACGTCAAAGAACCCGCCATGCTATTTCACTTGTGTGTACGTACCTACACTGTGCCAGAGATCTGTCTGGGAAGGGGTTAGGGGGAAACTTATAGAAGGATCCTATTCGAGAGAGACTCGGAAAAACTACTGGAGTAATGCTAAACTTGACAAGAAACTATTCGCAATTGTATTTGGTGGAATGCATGTTGTGACACACGCAGAGATTGTATATATATATAAAGTACCAATACAAAAGTAAATTTGACTGTTTATAGAATGATGATACCTGCCCAATGCTATGGTTTATAAGTAGGTATTATATCTGCTGTCTGCGNAATTTGACTGTGTATAGAATGATGATACCTGCCCAATGCTATGGTTTATAAGTAGGTATTATATCTGCTGTCTGCGTAAGGCCCCAGCAATTGAGGCTAGCCCTCAGTGTTAGTGCGTAGGAATACGTCGACACTATTGTCTCTAGGTCCAATTTACTAATTTTAAGTGGAGCAAAAGTCCAATGGTTAAAATCAGTTTTATTAACGCTTAACAGGGCCACTTATACATGTACACAAGAGACAACACTTCCCTTCCCTTTTATATGTAGGCTCCGTATTGTTTGGCGCGGCGCTTCGCGTCGNAGAGACAACACTTCCCTTCCCTTTTATATGTAGGCTCCGTATTGTTTGGCGCGGCGCTTCGCGTCGTGGAGGGGGGCAGGGGAGGGAGGCAAGATTCTTCACACTCGCTGGATGACTCTACTTATCTGGATGGAGGCGCTGTCTTCTCTCGGCNGAGGGAGGCAAGATTCTTCACACTCGCTGGATGACTCTACTTATCTGGATGGAGGCGCTGTCTTCTCTCGGCTGGTAACTTGGGACTGCTCCGGCACTTGGTTGGCGTCTCGACGCCTGATCTCGAAGCTCCTCTTCCCGGGTCCACTCAGCACTCTCCGACTGACGATGGCCGGCTGCCGTTGTCGTCTTCTCCCGGATTCGCTTCGCCCTCCTAGATTCCCGTCGGCCGACTGCCGCGTTTCCTCGGACTCTTCCCATCTCACGTCCCGTTTGACGGCCTCCGACTGAGGTCGACGTCGTGATGCATTGTCGATCCGGACGCCTCACTTCAGGTCCTCCGACTGACTGACTGACTGCTCGATCCTAGACTGTCTGATCCGTTCCTCCCGCTCTCCCGTCGTTTTGTAGGCTCCATCGCCATATTCAACTTGCACTGTCCCTGCATGTGGCCGAGGTGCTTGCCGCGTCCTCCCCTGAGTCATAAAACACCGGACCGATGCTCCTGTGGTCCGCAGTCGGCCTGGCATCGCCCCTTGATTCTGGCCTGGAAGTTTATTGTTTCGTTCTGCAGGTGCGGGAACTCTTGAGAGGCTCCTTTGGTTCAGTGCACGTGTTGTTTTTATGCCTATGGATATCGTGTCGTTATTTCCCCCAGCACACCCGCTAAAAGTTCTTAAGGTTTATTTCTGAAACTAGCTCGGGACAGACTCAGCCGCTGGTGTGTGCTCAGTGTCCCTTGGCAGCTGCGAGATGCAGCTGCATCTGCCTTCCTCTGCATATGGTCGTTCCGCCGGGCCATGCTGGCGCCATTCTCCCATCACGTCCGCAAAACCCTTATTCCTTATTTTGGTCGTCCACCTGCGAGCTTCGCCAGAGCGTGTGTTATGACGAATAAAATATAGGGACGCAGAATGTGTCAACTGCCCACCGCCCGTTGCATCAGTGCATGCTCTTGCATTACTTCATCTTATGGTTGTCATCTGGGCTAGATGCGGTTCTGTGCGTTCGCGTGGTGTTGCTCCCGCGTTGTCGGGAGGTAGTAAAAACAGCTGGGGCGGTCTTCTGCTTCTGGCCTCGTTAGGGCTGGAGAGGGGCGGTCCCCCCTCCGTACTCTGTCGCGTGGCACTCAGCAGTGCTTCTGAGGGAAAGTTATGGCTTCTGCGTCACACACCAGTTTGTGAGGGGTACACCCTCTTACAATTTAAGGAACATCGCAGGGCCACAAACCCTGGGGACCGAGCTTCTACCTGCTCCTAATTCTCAGGGGTGGGGGGTTGTCTCAACACTTCATACAATTGACAAAAAGTACAAACAAAATAAACCCTGGTTACATTACACACTCCTCTTACATCATTACAATGAATTACACTTGTTCATTACACCCTCTGCTCTGCCGCCCTAACCTGCCCGTCCAGGCCGGGGTCATTTTTACTGAACAGTTTCTCATTGAAAAGTTGCCAACAGGTTATGCGAGCAAGCTTCTCTTACTACTTAGGAACAAAAACCCTGTTATCTTATAAGCCTCTCTGCCGCTCCACACGAGCGGTCTGACGGTGAGCCAAGATAAGCAACACTGACCCGAGCGACAAAATAAACACACTTTATTCATGGGGGCTGGTAGGCCCCTCAACAAAAAACACACATTTTTCTCCTCCGACCTCGTGACTTGTGACTCGTGACTCGTACCCGAAAGAAATAACTTACAATGGCTGAGGCTCTAAATCTCGTATTCTAATACATAGTTACACCTTTTTATACACATAACTTGCAAACGGTAAACAACAAGTGAACATCGGTAAACCCTACCTAACCATTGCTACACAATGAGACTGACGAAGTGAAACATCGGTAAACTATAATAACCCCCCTCAAACCTAGCGGTAAGCAACTGGTACACAGTTGCGCATTTCTCGGGATTGACAACACCACACATGGCCCTGGCAGCGACGTGAACACACATTATTTATGAGGGCAAGTAGGCCTCTCAAAACAAACTTCCTGGAGGTCTTTTACTCACTCTGACTCGGGCGGTAAAAAAAAACTCATATTCCTATCACGGCTGGCGGATTAACTCTAGAACTTCACCTTACACACTAACCCTTGTTAAACATAACACCAACTTGATGAGCTAAAATCATGTGAATTTAACCGTGTTTTAATTACCGCGACACTGCCACTTTACCGCATAAAACCAATACATACCTTAAGAATTTCTTATTAAACTCTAAGCCAAAGACTCCAAAAGATCGTACAAATTTTTGCCACTTGTAGAAATTTTTATTTCAGAACTTTAAAATCACCGGTTAACCAATAAATGGGTCACTTAAAAATAATCCAAGTTATCTCGGACCTTTTAAATAACATACCCTTCCTTTCTACCCAACTCGCGCCATCGAAATAAAACATTTAATTTTCCCGACACAACTACTTGGAATCACCATGTATCTCGCGTCGCGCACGCCTGCGCAGCCATCTTACGCGGCCTGCGAGAGCCCCGTCATTGGCCGGAGCCTCATTCCTTCCTCTCTCTCCTCGTAGATTCAAAATTACTAATTCTCACTCGTTTTTCAAGCGATATTTACTAACCTACGGACTTTTTCTGTAGTAATACATAACAAAATATAAAACGACTGATTTAACACCATTAATCCTCGCCCTCTGCATCTTTACGCGCAGTATACTCGTCACAAGCGGTCCACTCATACAACAAAAACGTATTATCGATTGCGGTCAACATCATAAGCCATGCCAATTAAGAAATTAAATAACTCACATATGGTTCTCTACACTATATTTAGTAGGCAGCTTTTTCCCGTAACACTTTACATACTATATACCTCCAGTAACAGGTATGTGAACATTAATACTTAGCAACTTAACCAAACTTTGGCGATTAAAAAGTATTAAGGTTATTGCCACTGTCTGCGAAGTGACAGGTTGTAATTTTTACTGGCATTTCTTACTGGTATCTGTTGGGTTATCTTTTAACACACTCGTAACAATGCTTTACAGTGGTAAACAAAAAGTAAAATCACTGTGTATACACAGGGGTAAACAAAAAGTAAACAATATACAAACATCGGTGAACATCTATTAATTGGGGACACACAAGTGCAAACAATCAGTAACTGGCAAACAGTGCTACTGATGAATTTAGGTCGGGTACAATGAGACAGATGTCCTGCCTCTTTTGTTGCGGACTTTCGTGGTTTTCACTGTGCATGTTTGAACACATAATTACAACACTCTAGAAACGGGGCTGGAGGCCTCTTGACACCTAGCACTCCCGGTACGGTCTTGAAATTAATGAAACTAATCGGTCACTTTGCACTCGGTAACAAAATATTTTCTCGCTGCGATTCTTCGCCTGCCTTCTTCACCCGGTTATCCCAGTGTGCGCTACAGCTTCTGCTGGTGCTCTCACGCCTCTCTCCTCTCTCTTTCGCGTCGCGTCACACTTCTCGTCGTCCACTTCACATGGGTATTCCCGTGCGCACTAGGTTTCGCGTCGCTGAAGTCGCCTTTTAAACTCCCATGCGCACTCGCTCGTGTTTGTTTATCTTCGGGCACCGACTGCGCAATATTACTGGGTTTATTTGGCAGCTTGCTTTTACCCTTATCTCGCAGTCTCTGTACCATACAGTGAACTATTTCTCTGTCCTTTCTCTGCCGCTCCTCCGAGTGGTCTTATGGCGGGCGGAAATACTAGTATACTTGTTCGGAAAGTGTCACTATTCCCCATCCAGGGAATATTTCCCCGGCGCTCTGGTTACTGTAACTTTGTTTATCTTCGGGCACCGACTGCGCAATATTACTGGGTTTATTTCGCGTCTTGCGTTTACCCCTATCTCGCAGTCTCTGTACCATACAGTGAACTATTTTCCTGCCCTTTTCTGTGCCGCTTATCCGAGTGGTCTTATGGCGGGCGGAAATACTGGTATACTTGTTCGGAAAGTGTCACTATTCCCCATCCAGGTAATTAGTAACTTACTTTTTTCAACTTTATCTTTCACCCGCGCTCCGGTTACTGTAATTTGTCGGCGCGGTAGTTTACCTGTCCGCCTGAACCCACGTCGTTTTCACCATCCAGTGAAATTGACCTCCTTATCTTCGCTACTACGTCCTCTCGCCCGCTCCTGGCTAAGTCCTCTTGCCCGTTCCTGGCTACATCCTTTCGCCCGCTCCTGGCATCCGCTCCTCATCATGCTCGTCATTTATTGCCCGCCATTCTGTGGGCTGTGGCCTATGGTTTCGCTAATCTCCCTCGGATCTCCCGTCTCACTCTCTCGGCTTTCACCTCCCACTCGTGCTCGTTAATTATTCGGCTGCCTGCTTCGGTAATTGGGACTGTTAAAGTAATATTGCTGGACGCTACAGGGTGTTTTGTCATAGCCTCCCTGATGTCTGTGTTTAGCCTGGCTGGCTCGTTATTGTTCACCATCTGGTGACCTGGTAACAAACTGGGGGTTTCTATTTTTCTCCGCCTTACTCTCTACATTCCGCGCACGTCTGCGGCCTGCCATTCTCGTCCGGTTTATTACCTGTTCCCTTCTCGGTTGTACTGTCGGTAATGGATGCCACGGGTTTAATTTTACGACTACCCGAAGTCACGAGGGTTGATTTTATGACTCCCCCGAAGTCGTGAATGTGCCCACTGCTCGGTCGGGGCAAGGTCCCCTTTCTCCCGGGTATTTAGCTTGTCCTTGCCTCCGGCTATACAGACTTCAGCATGCCCCTTAGTTGGGCGCCAAAATTGATACCTGCCCAAAGCTATGGTTTATAATTAGGTATTGAATCTGCTCTCTATATAATGCCCCAGCAATTGAGGCTAGCCCTCAGTGTTAGGGCGTAGGAATACGTCGACACTAAATAGAAGCTCAAATATTGAATCATTTCGAAATTGAGAAGAATATATGCATTTTCTTTAATTTCAGTGTGCTTAAACCAGTGAGTAACCTTAGTATGTATAAAGTTATTCAATTATCTTCTTTAAATAAAATGCTTTATGCTGTACAGAGTAAACTTTCAGATTAAGTACACTGTATCTTACAAGTATGTTGTTTTGCTATATGCGATATGACTTAAGGTATAAACAATGCAAAGATGATTTTGTTTGTAAAATTGGTTTTAAGTATGTCCTATGCTTGTATGTATGTAATATGCATTTTCTTGTAAAACGTTCTTGACAACTCCCTTCCAGTAAGTACTGGCTTACAGAGAGGCCAAATAAATAAATAAAAATGAATATTATTCTGTAGTCATTGCACGGGCTAATCGATCTTTCCTTTGCTTTGTGATTGTTCCGACTTGCGATTGACGGTGATATTTGCACATGTGCTTCTGTCTCAGGTAATTTTATTGTCTGCCATGATCGTGGTTTCCCTAAGAGCATTACGGATCCCCAATTTTCACCAACACCATTAGACAATATTTTTCCCTCAGTACTTTCGAAGCTGCCAGTATCATAGTCGAAAGTAGAATATTAACAGGTATTCTGGAAAATGGGGTGATGCGTGCCATTTTGTGCATAGAAACGCAGCTGTCACAACACACACCATACCTCCTCCCCCCCCCCAAAAACCGTGTGGGCACACACGGTACAACTGTCAGCCATTAACACCTGCGAAGAATACAGGCCGGACCAAGGGAAGCACTTTACATGTGTCAAGGTTAAAGTGGGGTTCTCCCCCCCCCCCTTGCAAACCGCGTGGCAATTTGGACACGCGCCGCAAAAAGAGCTAATAGGGTTTGTCAGTAGCACCGCAGGTCACCAATCCCCGGCCCCTTCTTACTTCCAAGGGATGACAATTGTAAGATTCTAAGGAGGGATCTTGAGGGTTTACAAGCCACTTTGCGGGACATGGAGGGGGTCAGTCATATACCACGCGCCGAGAGTGGGGGTGAGTTGGATCAGCGAGGCCGAGGCTTCGGGCCCCGGCGAGGATCAGTTGAATCAATCCGCTCGGAGAGCAGTTCAGTTCAATTCAGTCAGTAGTAACACGTCGGGCAGTTAGCAGTTGAATCGCGCGCCCAGAGAGGAAGTCAGTACAGCAGTTAACCGAGGACGGGAGACCGGACCCCGGCCGAGTCAGTTGAATCATGTCAGTTGAACCAGAAATTCGCGAGAGAAATCGGATAGAGAGGTTATCTGGAGAAGAGCGTCGTGGAGGCGTACGTCAAGAAGCGAACCCAGAGCAGCAGTCGTGGAGAGATGGCAACAAATCCAGGGCCTTTCAAAGACCGCCCGAAGCACCGGATCTCAGCCAGCCGACAACAGACCAAGAACTACAAGCAAAGCTAAGTATCAAGTCGTCGTACAAATAACCCCCTCCCCCTCAATATGCCACCAACAGCTAATTATGGTACTACTCGGATGTTATGTATCTATGTTAATTCCAGACAATATATTCCAGAACATTTAAACACCGAGTGACTACCTTTTTTTGTTGCCCTGTTACTTCCTAACAGTCAAGGCACCCATATTCTGCATCAGGACCCTATGAACCACTCTGTATTCTACAGGTGGGGAATAGCGTCAAGTTAAATTGGCGCCCAATGTGGGGCATAGTTAAGTCTGTATATATATGTAAACAATAATTAGACTAAATACAATGAGAAGGGGTCTCGCCCCCCACCGAGCTAGCCAGAATAAAAAGACTTTGAGGAGTCTCAAACACCATGGTGCCCATAACCCAATTAGCCCACCACACGTCAACATTATGAGGCCAAGAATAGGAATTAACGAGGTCGAGCAGGAGAATCGAGTTCGAAAGAGCACGTTCAAGCGATCAAGGCGGCAGAAAGAAGGGAGTTTAGCGAGGAGCGATACGAGAGGGAAAATGGAAGCGAGAGGGAAAACAGAAACGAGAGGTCACTTCCACTGGAAGATGGAAAAAGACGTGGATAATAGGTCAGGGGTGAATAACCTCACCAGCCGATAAGAAATAAAGTACGTAAATTAGGTCACTAGACCCCTGGATGAGGGACAATGACATAACGGGGAGATAGCGGGCAAAAGTAATAAGCAACACAGCCCTACACACTATCTCAGTGTCCCAAGAGCTCATGTGTCACTGCACTGGGTGATAACGAAGCATGAAGTGTGAGTGAGAACCGCGCTAAGAAACAAAAGGCGAAAATACATGCACGCAGGATGAGCATTTGAAGAAGAAAGGTGAGAAAGCAGACGAAGAAGAGTCAGTAGGCGAGAAGCAAAGAAATGAGGAGAGGTAAACCGACCAAGAAACGAACCTGGGAGACCACAGGCGATGGAAGACCACAGCCGAGGACGAGCCTGCAGCAGTTCAGAGATGGTAACAGAACGAGAGAGAAGGGTGATGCAGCCTTCCCCCCCCCCCAACAAAACAACAGACTCTGTGTGACCTGATTAAGTGTTTTTTTCCTCATGTCACCCGCTGAGAGTCAGGGCTGGTATGCCGGAACTGAAGTGCTACTAAGTGTTTTTATTTTTACCTGCATAGCCCAATTATAATGTGTGAGACGCTGGAACATAAGTGCCGCGAGTAATGAGGGCAAGACGTCCAGAGCCTAAAACAGCCAGATGCCTATACCTGAGTTTACTAAATGTATAAGGTAAAATTATAGTGTGGGTATTTGGAAGGGCCGATAGTGTGATTATATTACCAGTGTATAAAATATGTTTGTTTTCCAAGACCATGTGTAAAAGCGGCAGAGAGAGGGCAGGACAGTAGTATGAACTCAGGAACAGAGTTTGCCAGCCTAGTAGATAAGAAGGTTTCATATTTGTTCGGCCTTCGAGCCGCCGTAAATGTAATCCATGTCACAAAACGTAAATGGTGTCAGACAGATGTGTAAGTTACCGACCATCTGCCACCTAGCAAGTTAAGTACTATAAAAGTACTGTGATCTGGAGGGATCACTAAGGGCACTTAGCTGTACAAAGGAGTGAAATCGTGTAAGAAGGTTTGTAAGTACTATAGGGAGTCCGAGATGTGAATCCTGTTTATGTTTTGTTAGTGTATATTGTACCTGTACTCTCTTGAATTGTTCAAAAGCAGAAAGTATATTAGGAGAAATGGAAATTTCAATTATTTACCAAAGATATCATCTCATCTGAGAAGTTTTGGAAACCACTTAAAATAATGAGAAAATTTTCCTAGTGCTTGTTGTAAATAATGAATATCATGTGGAGCAGGATATTCCAATATTGGTTAAATGCGAACGGGATCAGACTTAATTTTCTTGTAACTGATTATATTTCCGAGTACATCGATATATTTTAAAGATGATTTGCATTGATCTCCATTTAGTGTCAAATTGTATTTCTTTACAGCATGTTCTTATCATGTTCCATGTTGTTTTTACCACAAATTATAACATCATCTAGACATGCACAAGTGTCTTCTAATACTTCTGTCTCAATAATTGAATCTATTTTTCTTTGGAATGAATCAGCACAATTTTTTGTACTGAAGGGTATTCTGGTAAATTGATAAAATCTGCCGTCAGCTTCAAACACTGTGTACTATATATTTTGTTCAGACATCTCAATCTGGTGGTACGCATTACGAAGATCTAAGGAACTAAACACAGAGTACATTGAAATTTTTGATACTGTAGACTCAATTGAAGTAACATTGTAGACATCCAAATATGTGAACCGATTAATAGTTTGAGAATTGTCTATAACTAGACGCTTTTAGCTATTCTCATTATATGTCACAGGAACATGTGCTCTCCATGGACAATAGCTTACTTCAATTATGGCAACAGAGAAATATCTCAATAAGTTCTGATTTAATTAATGCCTAACATCCTGAGAGTTGCAATGGGACTTGACCACTATTTGATGACAATCAGGGGTTAAGTTGGAGAACAAAAATGCTGGAGAAACACATTAGCAAATGAAAGGTCACATATTTCAAGTAATTGTTTTGTGCAACCAAAAACCAGCGATACTCTAGTATGAAGGCTTAGTACATCGTGGCCTTTAATGATGTCTGAATACAAACTTGAAATAACAGAGAGATTTGTGTCTTCCTATGAGTTACCTAAATGTAAATAAACATAGCAACACATCTTGATTGCCAGGAAAAGATTGGACGACACAATGATAAATTTACAATTAGAAGGCAGGATATTCATTTCTTGTTTTCTTAAAATTTCTTTACTAATGTAAAATCTCAGTACTTCCAGTAGCGTTGCGTGCCTTTTTGAAATTTCGTTAATTTTAACATTAACCACTGCTGTAGACAAAGAAGAAGGGGCTGAATCAGTAAAAACTGCCATAGTTTCAGATTAATTCCCATATTTTTGGTGATAAGAATTGCAATCTTTTGAGTAGTGACTTTTCTTGCCACATCAGTGAAATTCACAATTAATATCGTACCAAGAGACCCTGGCGTAAATTTACCATCCTTGAAACATACATTTCTTTGTGGAATTAA
Source organism: Clitarchus hookeri (assembly GCA_002778355.1). Classification (NCBI taxonomy): domain Eukaryota; kingdom Metazoa; phylum Arthropoda; class Insecta; order Phasmatodea; family Phasmatidae; genus Clitarchus; species Clitarchus hookeri. The sequence continues at coordinate 26,268 of NQII01003068.1, forward strand.
TAAATACAGATGCTCCCTCTGCTGGAACATACTACTGGCCGCACACCATCCGGTACAGCATGAGCAAGCCCAAGTCCAGTGGCATAGAGGATGCAGGTTATATGGCGATTTGGTGCTGTTCTTGGCATGGTGTTGCTTCTGAATGCTGCTTGGGCGCATGTGGTTGGCTGCAGTGGGAGATACGATGATGTCTCTGCAGGTTGGATACACCTATACTGCTTTTTATATGTTCGTTGTGAATGGTGGGGAGGATGTGTGCTAACAGCATCGCTTTCTGCACTCCAATTGTCACTCCTGTGGCTGAGGCTCCATAGACCTCACTGCTGCCAGAAGCGACCCAAGTTGGCAGTAACTGAGGGGGTTTCTTCACCTTGTAGTGTCCCCTCTGCCAGAAGCGGCATGCTTGCTGTGGCACTGCCCTGGTGCATCACTATCTCGCCTGCAGTGAACACCACCAGAAACTGCAACAATGTCGTCGACAGTGAACCAGGAGAACCTGGGGTGTCACCTGAAGCCTTTCATAATTAGGGCGTGGTTGGCCATCCAGGTGTGTGCTTTGATGCCAAGCATCACAATGCAGGCAGGCCATGTTGCTTTTTCTTTTGAGAGTTGCTGCAGTGGCTGAGGTTGTGCTGGTGTGTGAACAGCAACACCTGGTACCTGGTGGCGCATCACCATTAGTTGTGAGATTTTCGTTCCGTGGCATTGTCTGGCCGGAGGGTGTGTGCAATGACCCAGAAAGTCAATGCCGGTCTTCCCGAGGTGGCATTTTGCAGTTGCACAGGAGATATCGTTTATAGCTAACCTCTCAAAATCAGGAGATAGGTGTTGTATGTGCTCCTCCCAACTCTCCGACCATATCACCACATCGTTAAGGTAGGCATGGGTGGATTTGCTGTTGAGGCCATCCAGCACCCGTACCATTATGTCCTGTAAAAAGGCAGGCCTGCACTTCAGTCTGAACAGCATAGAACAAAACAGAAAATGGCTGCTATTGTTGCCCGTGAATGGTATCTTCAAGCTTTACAAGTACTCGGCAACAGATGCTGTTGAGGTCAAGTGATTACATGACCTCGGTTTGCCCTAGCGAACTAAGAACATCCTTGATGCTGACGTATAGTGGTAACATGCTACATGTCCTTGATTTACTGGTCGAAAGTCTACATGAAACCTCCATGTGCCATCATACTGGGATGCCAGTGTTATGACAGAGTTGAACTCACTATTTGTTGGCACAATTTTACCATCACTCGTTAAAATGCTGCTTTATAATTTGGTTTGATATGGTAAAAACAGTGGGGCAGTATGTATATAAGCAACTTTTGCACTAGGGAAATTGTGTGGTTGGATACTGTGGTCCGATGATGTGCTTAATGTGCAGAAAACACATCCCAGTATTCGTCAAGGAGTCGTTCGAAAGCTGCCTGGCGGTCTAGCGGATGTTGTTTTCAAACTCCGTCAACGAAATTACCACCACTGTATTATATGATCGTCTGTCAAGGTTATACACAGTGTGTCATTCCTTAAGGAAGGAATGTATTTGACGAGCCGCGATATTTACAATGGTGTTTTGTTGAATGAGCCACATTACACACACGATGGCATCCTACCTATTTTCTGGTGCAACTATTGAAGTTGTGATGGTCTTAAGGTCATGGATACGAACTGACCATGCTGTTGCTCTAGTGCGGTAATGGTGGGTTACTTTGTTGCTAAAAGAATTACACGAGAACACTGATAATTTAACCTTGTTCTTATGGGCCCCCAGTTGCGGCTAGCTCCTAGTCTTACTGAGCGCTACCGCGGAGTGTGGAGTAGTACGCCAGCCTTGTTCTGGAGCAGTGCGTTTTCAAGTTGTTGTGAATCCCAATTAACATTCAGAGAGCCATGGGGCGAGCACGTTATTATAAGAGAAGACATGTTTCAAGACCTGTTCGGAATATGGGTTCTTTTGATTGTGATGTGGCGAAGGATGATACTGTTTTTGTAAAGCAATTTACAACTGCAGAAGAGAGCTTTGTTCTTCTCAGATTTATGTACAGATTTGCTCTTCAGGGAATGACTGCACACAACGGATCTGGTATTCTGGAAGTTTGTTTCTACAGGCATCCTCACAACAGTAATGTGTCTGGTGTTAATTATTTGTGTCAGATTGATTCAAGAGACATTATGTGTTGGAAGACTTTACAGTTTACAGTTTACAAAGCTGGGTTGTACAAAATTACGTAAAGCAACAGTGTCTATTAATGTGTGGCAATGATCATCGTTCATAAAAACCAAAATGCGAATGAACTGAGAATGTCTGCTGCTGACCTAGTTAATTATGGCTTGCTGCAGTGTCAAGTTGGTAATATTTTTCATTACTGAGGTATTGGGAACATCCAGCTATTTTAACCCTGCACACAGTTTCCCGAATTGCTGCTTGCATTGCTGTTTGTTTGGTTAGTGTTAAGATGTGAATTGTTAGGACACACATTGAGTCAGTAAAACTCTTGTACACCACTATTAATGCATGGAGTTGGCAGTTGTTGTTTTCCATCCTTCGTCACTTTATTATATCATGCACTGTCAGTTGCAATTAGGCTTTTGCTGTCACTTGCACCAATGCTTTTGGCTGGTTTATTTATTGTACTGGTAATTTTGTCCTTTTTTAGGCTGAAAAAGTTTGCTTTGAAGTGATTCTGTGATCGGTCCAGTCCCTTAAGACTGTGCAGACATTGCTTTTTGTTCTAAAGTGCAGCACTTAAATCCCATTTGCTGCTCAGCTGGCACAGATTTCACTCTAAGATAATCGCAGTGTACATGAATTCCTCTAGGCCACTATTCAGCAGGAGTACCTATCAGCACGGTAATCTGTGCCCATTGTTTCTGCCACCACTTCTAGCACTTCACAGTCAGGAATGGGTGTGTGTAAATGTCTGATAAGGTGTATTTTCTTAGTGAGGAATGTTTTTAGTTTCTCCATCGGCTACATCTCTGCTGAAACCAGCTTGCTTTATGCTTGTTTTGATGCAGATGCTCCTCCATAGCAGCATAGAAAAGCATGGAGAAATTCCTCCCAGTATAGGATATAGAGGTTGATAGATTGCCACCAGGAATGTGCTTCTCCGAAGAGTTGTTCTCCAATTCAGATAGGCTATTACTCTATGCATACTCCTTAGCATTGGAGGAGTGGTACGCAATCCTCCAGGAATGTGGCTGGGTCCTTTTTAGGTAAGCCCTCAAATGTAGGCTGTGACTGAAACTTCGAGAGTGAGGTGGCATTGGTTGGTCCTGGCACAAAGGTTGTTTTGATTGCAATGGTTAGGAGTTGTGTTCTGTTGCTCCGTGGTCACTTGCTCACAGCTGGCTGAACAGTGGTAGTGATAGATTATTGCTTCAACTAGTTTGTTTGGAAATTTAATGTGCATGGGTTGGTAGTACTAGGACCAGCTTCTGTGGTAGGACAGGCACGGTAAAGTAGATGAGGAGTTTTAGTATCTAAGGGTTGGGAAGGTAGAGAGGAAGAGGTGTTGAAGTCAAGGCCAAATTCAGGATGGGGAATGGGCAAGTATCATAGGTTTGTTTACATCTGCCACGTACGTGCTGGTTGCATGACAGGTGTGTTGATGCATCTGTCACTGCTGTGCATTACCAACATGTGTAATGGCCGCCCTGTACTGTCACTCTCTCGCCAGGCTGCAAACATCACCCGTGTACATGCTCTGCACACACTGCACTTTATTACATCTACATTCTCACCCCCTTTGTACATAAGTATGTGGCATTGTGTAGGTTGACAGTCTTGACCGGTTAACAAGACATGGGAAATGGTGAATATCTTCAAGTGGTTTGGGGGGGTTAGGCATTGTTGATGCTTAAAGTCTGTCCCACTGACAGTAGCATGATGAAACATGGATAGGTTCACAGCATGATATATATTTATACAGAGTCTAAATTTTATGGTACAGGCCCCTTGCCATATAGACACTAAAATTGCAAAAATTGTTTCGTTGAATGAGTAATTTTGAAAATTTCTGTTGGTGTGGACCGAAAATTCTGATTAGCATATTTTAAATGATTTTTGTTTTGCAGCAATTTTGAGCTGTCCATTATTTCGTGGTTGTTCACATTGCTGTTTCTTGTGGGGCTGGCCTTTCAACGGCATTTCTAACATCGTATGCCAATTCGTACTTCAACACTACATGTTGTGGAACAGGGCAGAAGCACTGCCAACACAGATACATCGGGATTCCTTCCTATGTCAGGCCAGCTATTGTTTATACTCACAGCAAGGCAGCCCAACACATCGGTAGGTGTCAAGGCCTCAGACGATTCCTTGCAGCTGATCCTACCGTCACTCGCATGGAGGGATGTACCGACCTGCAGTGTAGGCTTGTGCGCGCCTGCGCACATGGTCCACAGTTTCGATCAATACCTCCCATCTGGGAAAGCAATGCTGAAACATGTAGGGGGAGATTGCTGGTGCACCCTACTGCTCTTGCTGCATAGTTCATGATACGAGAGGGGGCTAGCTGAGCATGTCCTGTGCAGTAGATGTAATGGTGAGCTGCGATGCTGGTTTTGGCACGCTTTTTCACCCACATGTTTGTGTGCCTCTAGGCACCATACAGGCATCATGCAGGCATCAGGTAGTCATTTCACATTGATCATGGTGCTCCCAAGGTGCAATCTTGATGCAGTCGGTTCTTGGGTTGTGTGGTTGGTGAGTCGATCACCCAAATGGTAAGGGAGGGAGTATGGGAAAATTGTTCAACGAATTTGGTAATTGCAGTAAAACTTGGTAGTTTCTGGGCCAAATTTTCTTGAAGAAGGAGAATGGTGGATGTGCACTCCACATGTTGGGTGTCTGCACAGGTGTTGGGGGAAGAGTCGAGTGTGGGTTTTGCAAACTGATGAACTCAAGGTTGGAGTGATTGTTAGAAAGTGTAACCGGACTAGGTGCCAGACACCATTGGTAGATGTTGTAGATATGAAGTGGTTGGTCCTTTGAGGATCGTGTGGCCGATTGCCCAGATGTATGCTGTTCCCTCGATGTTTGCACTGTAGCATTCATCCCAAAAAAATTTTGAATGTCGGTTTTTACCGGGCATTCTACTTGCATTGCTGGGTTCCATGAATCTATTCAGGATAACCTATATGCCTGAAACAGTGATAATAAGTAGTTTAGTTAGAACTCCGAATACTTAAGTTACTAAAAAGATACACCTGAATGCGGGTTGTGAAGGACCTGTGGCCCAAAATGCTTGGTTGGCTGTGCTCAGAAATAAAACATGTAGTCTGAAAACATATGTACATTTAAATTTGCTTATTACATTACACACTATAAAGTGAAATCAAAACGGAACCTGGCCATGTGACGGCCATGTAGGCTATACTTCTGAAAGATGCCTAAACTTGTGTTGAACCATTTAGGAGGTGAAATTAAGCTTCCCTGGGCGATGTTATTCCCAGGGAAGAAAAGGTACTGTCACCAGGTACTATAAATCAAAGGTTCTGATAATTTCCATGATGCTATTAAAAATGTAATGGTTCGCATAAAAAATGTGAAGTGCACCCAGAGAAAAGTGCGATATGCCCGACTCCATTAGACTGTGGATGAAGACTAACTATGGTGGGTGCACGCAGATGCTGCATTGTTGCAAATTACATGCCAAAACTTCTTGCGTTATAAAATATATACCAGAAACAACATTTTACTCTTGAAAAAAACTCACTGGAAATTTAATAATAAATGACACACATAAAAACACCTACAACAATAATTAATTGGTATTACAAAATTAGGGTGACATCGAGAAATGTATACAAGTATCTGTTAAAAAATAACAAGAAAAATTAACTTAATATGACAGGGGCATGCATCCCTAGCATGGTTTTTATTTTCGCCTTACATTTTTGCTTCCAAATTATTCTGCATAACTCTCCTCTTTTCGACGAAGCTAACACTCTTGGCAGGGGGCATTTGTGCTGTGGTAGATGGTGACACAACCTTGCTTGCTCGCACATGGCACTACAATAACTTGCTTTGCAAGAGTGCTATGTGTGCTCGTGCCCTTCTTGTTTGCTGATGCGGTATTGATGAGCCTGCTGTATGGCGGACGGTCTTTGGAGGCAGAATGTCGTCCTGCATCAATATTTACACTGCTGTAATACCTGATTTTTGTGATAAATCATTTTCTAGGGATTAGTTATTAGAATAAGATTCAGAATGCTTCTGGGCTGCATCAAAAGCTCGTGATTGTTCGGAAGCCACAGACAAGGTGAGTGCAGTATTTCAAGCGACCTCTGATGTACATGATTATAAATTAAACCAGCCACAAAGGAATCCCTTATGCAGTCATCTCTATTTTATCATAATTCATGGCATGGAAATTACCTTCCTTGCTTAATAAATTTAACCACTGTAGATACTGGTGAATTGACTAACCTGATTATTTGCGACGAGGGATTTGTAAATGCCTAGAATATACCTCGTTCATGGGTTTTTCTAATATATTTTGTTAAGTGCTAATGTCAGAGTTGTATGATTCAAACTAATTAATGAACTGATTAACTTCTGCTGATATATGATTTAACAACAAACTAAGTTCGTCTTCTCCCTTTGTATTAATTTGAGCTATATAAACCTTAAATTCTTTATATCAATGAGTAGATTATTGAGAACCTGTTTCAGAATTAAAATTTATCTATCTACAAATACTTCTCCATTTATATTATTATCTTTATAATGATATTATTTATGCTCAATAAATTTTTATGTTATTTAGACTAATCTTGACCATTTCTGGATTTATTGAGCATAAAATCCTTTCCAGATATTATTGTATTACGAAGGTATTCAACAAAATAGAAACAGTAATTTGAAACATACAAAAAGGTTTGTAGGAATTGTCTTAGATAAAACCCTCATCAATTTTCATTACATTACATAATACAATTCTTTCTTAAATATAACAAGGCAGGGCTTGCAAAATTCAACATAATTGGATGATTTTCCGAAACTGCTAGATTACTGTGTCTTAGGCCTGTTCCACAATGACATAGATGCGGATACAGATCACTGAAGTGGAGCATTTAACACACTCACTGTTCAAACTACAATGAGATACATTCGGATACGGTTAAGGTATGGGTACTCATAAGAAAGTGGAGATCCTCCAAACACTTATTTGTAGGTGAATCCATGTAGCCAAAAGGAAATCGAGCATTTGGTCTGTTAATATTCATTTTCAAGGCCATGGGGACATTTCGGTTTTACAGTGACTATTAGCATTTATGTTTTAATAGCCACATGCACATGGTATAAAAGCCTTTTTTATGCAATATTTAACACTCTAAAAATACACTAAATAAGTTTTTTAAGTGTATGTATCTTCGTATTGTAGAGTAGTTAAAAATTCATCTCAAGTCTTCCGCTCATGCAGTTTACGTTTTCCAAGTTCGGTTTCTTACGCATCCATATGTTGTAGAAGGGGCCTTCTACGCTTACTTTTTAGCATGTCAGCTAAAACACTTCCTGAGATTCGCATAGTGTGAATTAAGGTTCGGTTTCCAAAGTTGTTACAAATTCAACATTGTTCAGAGACCCGATGGAAATATACTTTAGCAAATTCTTTTATAGAACAAATACTCCGAATTTTATAGCCTCCTTGTGCTATATTACATGTCAATTACAGCAAATAATGAGATGTCACCCATGAAATTCGTATTTAATTTGCTTAGTAATGTCCACATACACAGTTTGCTTCTAGTTTTCTGAAAAGCTTCAAGTCTTAAAAATTACGCTCGCATTAAATATAAACCAAAGAGGAAAACAATAATGATAGCAAAATTTAACAGCAACCATCATTTTGTTGATGTTTGCATCCTTTTCATTGGCTTGAGTTGCGAGTAGTTAAGTACGCATAAAAAACATGACCCAAATATTTCGGAAGGTTTCTTCTGTAATAGGAAATGTTAAGTCTGCCATAAAACATATGTAATAGGTTGTACATTGAGAAACTATTTTATTGTGAATAAAAAACAGTTTTAATTTATATTTATGTTCGTGCGCAATATATTCAATAGATAGCGCTAGTTATTAAATAAAATATTTACACTTATTTGTTTAAAATCTGTTTGACATAATTTATTACTCAATAAAGATAATACCATATAGATAAAATATTTTTATTTTTGAAATAAATTGTTTTGTGAATTAATTTTTGTAATCTAATAAGATCATGAACATCTTTATCCCCAAAACGTAATTATTTAGAATATTAATAAATTGCGAAACACATTTTATGTTATTTCTGGACATCAACACTTAATATAAGTTTATTTGGTAATTGAGAATTTTCTTGTGAAATTTTCTCAATTTGAACATTACACATTAGCCGTGGATCGTTACGTCGTTTTCAAGAAACGTAACGGAACTAGTTGCTTTGTCGCCGTCACCAGTTTTAAAACAAGTGTATTTTGTAGCTAGTTTTTGTCTGCTCTATAAATAACACTATCATCTATATAGTTACTCACGAAACGAAAATAAATGAAATCACTACTTAAGTTTGTAGCTATACAGTTAAATCAATAACGTAATACTGACACAAATTAACTTCCCTTCATACTTTATTCAGGCTTAGGACTGACTGCGTGATTGCAGGAAATGTACTTACTTAACTTACTTTTGTATATTAATTCTGATTGATTAGTGATTACTACTATAAAACTATGATTTTAATAAAATCATTAATGCAGGCGTATTTAGAAGTTAATTTGATTGAATATACAATGATTGATATATTTACACTATTTTAAGTTCATTTACACTTTTTCTGTTATATGTTTTTGCACTTTTATTTACATTTAATTTTACACTGTACAATAGATTTCTTCGGTTATTTACACTTTTTATTTTTTATATCTTAAATCTATTTGGATTTAGGTTGACATTTAAATATGTCAACTGGGCAACTTTATTTGTCTTTAATTGTGTGCGGCGGTTATTGATAATAAGTCCTGTCTTGCTGTATAGCCCGACCTAACTGGTGACGGCGACCAAGTAACTAGTTTCGTTACGTTTCTTGAAAATGACGTAACGACCCACGTCTACAAACAATCACAGTTGACAGTATAATAACGCATTTATAAGAATCACTACTTGTCATTTGACTCGAAACTAGTGATTCGGTTATTTTCCGCGTAGCTAGTTATTGTAACTAGTGACGTGAAATAACGCCCACGCCTAGTGACACTCAAATATTAGAAGGTTACTCTCTGACAGCCAGTGATTGGAAACTTGATGTATACCAAACGAACAAAAGTTAATATTACGTTGGTTATTCTGAGTGACCGATGCACATCACAAAAGCAGAACATAATACATTTTATTTTACAAGGTCACAAAACAATGATTGTTAGTGTTAAAAACTAAACTTCGTGACAATGTAGTTATGTATAGGTGTTCAAAATGACATTTACAATAGAACGATACGACATAGAAAAGTTTTCTGAAGTTGTGCTAACTTCAGAAAGCTTTTTCACATCGTATCATTCCTCTCCAACCTCGCTTTCAACACGTCCTTGATATTAATTCCAAAAGCATACAGAAATATAGCATACTATTGTTTAATAATTTTTTCTAATAATTTGACGAAACGACACGAATTTGAAATATATTTCCAGCCCGTAATATAAGTACTATCAACTTTAAAAAAGATGCTATCTGTTATCCAAAAACCGCGGCTCAAACTTCGCAGTGATGTGATGTGCGCGCCATCTGTGGGATATTATGCGAGCTATTACCAGCCAGAAATGAACCGTTTCCTGTGCGATATATAACGAATTTACAAACTCATGCCAATAGTTATATTTTTCCATGAGCTCTGTATAATTTTTAAAGTGAAATATATTTAATGTACAACGATTTGGAGTACAAGTAATTTATATTCAGCCGGTAATCGTTCGTTTCCGTAAATTATACGCCATATTGTTCTCTCGAAACCCATCTCCTTGTTTCCGTAGAAAGTGAGACATCCGTGAATCTTTTTTAAGCAATTCTAACGTTATTCCATGTCACATATTTCCAACTCGAATATATTAGCTATAACATCCAAAGACCATCTCGCAAATGTTAACCCAAATTCACTATCTCGGACAAGTTAAAAAAAAGTGAGCAAATATTTAATTATTTGCAACATTTTATATTTTGACTTTTATAACCTACTTATTTTTTTAGACAGATGTCAGTCTTAAAGTATCTTAAAATTTGTTTAGCATACAGTACAATGGCAAGTGGATTAACTGACAGCGTGTTGATATGATGGACCAGCTGATGGCGGAATGATACGTAGTCAGATGTAAACAGTGTGCTACTTTCGCAGACCTGTCAGAAAGTGAACTTCTTATTCAGTATGGACTATAACAATCAGGAGGATGTATTATTCGGGTTCGGACATCCTTCTACACCGAAAATGCACAAGATCACGAATTCTTGTTCACCAAACTGAAAGACGTCGGTTATTTACTCTCCCCCTCCCACCAACCTGACGAGAAGCAGGACCAGGTTGTACTAAAGCGACTTCCTCTCATCTCCACTACAGAAGATATCACCGAAAAGTTAACCGCCCTCAACCCCCCCCCCCTAAACGCCTGTCGCCCGGCTCCCAGCTGCAGAAAACCCAGCAACGGCCACTTTTCATAAGGTGGGAGAGATCGCCCTCTTCTACCCGCTGCGATCCCTAGGCTGCTGGGTGATCGCAGTCGAACCATTCAAGGGATCCAAATGCATTTCACAGTGTTATCGATGTCAAAGCCTGGGTCTCTCCTCCCTTCGCTGTGCCCGCTGCCTACAATGCTTCCGTTGCACTGGGGACACTGGTAAAGGGATTGCACCGCAAAAGACGCCACCCCATGCTGCTGCCTCTGCGAGGAGCCGCACAAAACAACATACTTAAACTGTCCCAACCACATCTGCTTCACCCAACGCCACCCTCGCCAACCCACCCCCACAAATATCTCGGCGCCAACCCCCACCACATCATCACTCACCTCGGCTCGTCACTTTCCCCCGCACCTGCAATCAACCCATTGTCGCCCCATGCCTCACAACTATACTCAACTGCACCATCAGCACCAACTGCACCAAGCACACCAACTCCTGCATCAAACACACTCACCTCAAAAAATCGTTCCTCACCCCTCTCCATCGCACCCCCCAACGCTCACACGACCACACTCATCCCCCTTCTCATACCATGCATCCCCCCACTTCTTCCATCTCCACAGCTCAGGAATTCACCTCACTTGCAGAATCCCTTAAATGAATAGTCGACTTCATCCGCCGCTTTCTTTCCTTCATTCATACCGCCCTCAAACAGCCCGCTCCACCACCGAAAAACTGGACCTTCTCCTAAATGTAATCGTCCAGTTTTTCGATGAACACACCCACCCTTAATTTCCATATCTGGAATTCATGCTCTCTCCTCACCAAAATCACAGACCTTCACTCTCTCCTCGCAAATCATCAGCCCTATGTCGCATTCATTTCAGAAACCTGGCTCACACCTCACATCAACCTCACACACACTGGGTACACTGACCATCTCAGTGACTGTGCTGGTCAAGGAGGTTGGGTAGCCCTACTCATTAAATAAACTTTCACCCTTCACCGCTGCGTCATACACACCTCACCCGCAACCGAAGTGGTCGCTGTTCGCCTCCCAGGCCACCCATACACAATCATCCTAATTTCACTTTATCTACCTCCCCTGCACCTCTTCCCCGCCTACCTCATTTCTACCCTCAGCCATGTTGACACTCATGTTATCTTTCAGGTGAATTCAATGCATCCCACCCAAATTAGCGGTGCCCCAACACCAACCGCTGGGGAACATCTCTGAGCCAGCTGCTCCGGTGGACCACCCTCCATCTCATGGCACCCCCTTCACCCACATATCAACCCACTCACCAAAATCGCCGCCACTCCACCATCGATTTCACACTCTCCACACACAGATCACTTATCACTAACGTCCACACCATCACCGCAGGCTCCTCAGACCACATCCCCGTTCTTGGCCAAATACATATTCACCCCCACTCAATTCCCCTTTCCCCTCATTTTAATTTCCATGTCGCCGACTAGCGTGGCTATCAGAACTCCCTTCATAATTCTCTCGACCCCTCCACATCGTTCAACTGTCCTGAGGACATCGATCGAAACACCACCACCCTCAACACCGCCATCACATCTGCAGCAAACACAGACATTCCACTTTGCTCACCCTCCTCAGCACCCTCCATTACCCAAACCCTTTCACAACGCACTGTCACTTAGGAACCGCTTCCGTGACCGCTGGAAGGCTTCCATACTCCCGCAGGATAGGAGGTCCTACCTCCTCCTGAGGGGCTGGTGCCGGTGGCTGGTCCGCAAGTGGAAGGTCTACCAGGAACTAGTGCGTTTCTGGTCACTAAACTCTTCCAATGGCCCCCTCTGGGCACACCTCCACCGTCTAAAGGCGACTCCCACCCGCATCCCACCACTCACCACACACACCATGACAGCAAAGACGGCAGCCGAGAATTCGGAGGCCCCTTCGGCCTTACTCCACGCCACTTTCGTCTCCTTTCCCACCCCTACACCCTCATCCTCAGACTCCTCGGAGGATGAGGATCACCCATCACTATTCGCCATTTCACCCTCCCACTACTTCCAGATAGCCCCTCATTTCGGCTCACCACACCCACAGAAGTCTTGTCCATTCTCTCCCATCACCACTTCACCGCAGCCCCGGGAGCTGACTCAGTTTCCGCCCCCCTCTTCGGCGACACCGCCAGAAAGGCCACAGTATTCCTCACCCGACTCATTAATGCCATGCTCATTCATTGCCTTTTCCCCTCATCATGGAAGTCCGCAGTAGTGCTGTGCATGCTGTTGCTGTAATTTGTCAGTCTGCACTGACTTAAATTAATTATTCTTGGCTCAGTTTTGCACATACCTGCTGCGCATGTATTTGGTGAGTCCGACATGAGAGAGTGTGCACCTATATAATTAATTGTCTGTTCTGTATATGGGTGTCCTCACACACTGATATTGTGCACGTTTTTCAATACCTGCCCTCTGTCACTGGGGGAATAAACGACCGCAACACATAATTATTGGTTGGTGAAAACCTTTCTTAATTACCGTCTAACACTAATCAACTCCCGGTGGCTTGCTTGGCACAACAGTCTTGTTGTTTGAAGGTGAGTGCGCATTGGAATTGCGCTTGCACAACATCCCGATACAGGACACACAGTGTGGTAACTGTTTGTGACATTTGTCAGGTCAAGACTTACCTCACTTATCGTTTCCAGAATTGTTGGCGGGAGAATCTCCTGCCACTCCGCGTTATCCTGCACTACGACATTGGCGAATGGTGACATTGACAGTGAATATTCCCGATGGTTCTCGCTGCCCAAAATATGCTCCACGACGAACGTGTTAGCTTGTAGAAGCATTGCTCAATGGGTTAGATTGCTGCGTGCCTCGCGCATGGTGTGGTGCCAGACCAAGCCGTAGTTGTCAGTGCGAAGAGTGAAGTGCTGGTACTCTAAGTACGAACTGTACTTCTTGATGTACCATACAACAGATAAGCATTCATGCATGAATATTGACGTTGTACCTCCGCTCAGTCGATCTGTACTTGGAGGTGGCGAAGTAGTTGAAAGATGGTCTCCAATGTTTTAGCACCGGTTGACCACTGCACCGAGTCCTTCTTGGCTGGTGTCCGTCTGCAGGTGGTAGTGTTTTGTGGTGTCATAACTTGCCATGATTGTGCACTATGGTAAACGTTGTTTCATTTATTGGAACTCATTGTAGGTGAGTTTGTTCCCCTGGAACAACCACTGTGTTCATATCAGGTCTGTTACCGATGTGGTGACGATAGAAAATTTTTGAATGTGTTTCCGGAGCCAGTACATTAGAGCGAATAACTTCCAAAGCTAGTTGTGTTTACATTGTGATGTGTCCTCGTCGATCAGCAACTGATATTTGGGGGTACGTTTGTTGCATTCTTTGTCGACGTGACCCAGAAAGTGAATGCCGGTCTTCCCGAAGTGGCATTTAGCATTTGCATGCGAGATGTCGTTGATGACCAACCTCTCAAAAACAGGAGATAGGTGTTGTAGGTGCTCCTCCCAACTCTCCGACCATATCACCACATCAATAAGGTAGGCATGGGTGAATTTGCTGTTGAGGCCATCCAGCACCTGTACCGTTATGTCCTGTAAAAAGGCAGGCCTGCAATTCAGTCTGAACAGCATAGCATAATACAGAAAACGCCTGCTATTGTGGCCCGTGAATGGTATCTTCAAGCTTTACAAGTACTCGGCAACAGATGCTTTTGAGGTCAAGTGATTACATGACCTCGGTTTGCCCTAGCGAACTAAGGGCATCCTTGATGCTGACGTACATTGGTAACATGTTACATGTCCTTGATTTACTGGTCGAAAGTCTTCAAGAAACCTCCATGTGCTATCATACTGGGATGCCAGTGTTATGGCAGAGTTGAACTCACTGTTTGTTGGCACAATTATACCATCACTCGTTAATATGCTGCTTTATAATTTTTGTTTGATATGGTAAAACAGTGGGGCAGTATGTATATAAGCAACTTTTGCACTAGGGAAATTGTGTGGTTGGATACTGTGGTCCAATGATGTGCTTAATGTGCAGAAGACACATCCCAGTATTCGTCAAGGAGTCGTTCGAAAGCTGCCTGGCGGTCTAGCGGATGTTGTTTTCAAACTCCGTCAACGAAATTACCACCACTGTATCATAAGGTCGCCTGTCAAGGTTGTACACAGTGCATCATTCCTTAACGCAGGAATGGATACAACAAGCCTCGAGTTTTTATTGAGGTTTTCATAGGTGAGCCACATCACACACACGATGGCATCCTGCCTAATGTCTGGTGCAACTATTGAAGTTGTGATAGTCTCAAGTTCACAATCACAAACTTTCCTGACTGGTTTCCCTAATGCGGTACGAGTGTGTTAGTTTGTTGCTAAAGGAACTACATGAGAAGACGGAGTAATGATTGTTGCATTTACAAAACTGGATTGTACATAATTACGTAAAGCAGCAGTGTCTATTAATGTGTGGCAATAATGATCGTTCATGAACACCAAAATGCGAATGAACGAGAATGGTTGCTGCTGACCTGGTTAATTAGGGTTTTCTGCAGTGTCAAGTTGGTTACATTTATCGGTATTGGGGTATTGGAAACGCCCAGCTATTTTAACCCTGCATACAGTTTCCCGAATTGCTGCTTGCATTGCTGTTTGTTTGGTTAATGCTGAGATGTGGATTGTTAGGATACATATTGTGTCAGCAGTACTCTTGTACGTCACAATAACTGGACAGAGTTGGCAGAAATTGTTTTCTATCACTCTCCACATTTTTAGGTCACGCATTATCAGTTGGAATTTTGCATTTACTGTTACTTGCACCAATGTTTCTGACTGGGTTGTTTATTGTACTGGTTATTTTGTCCTTTATTGGCTGAAAAAGTTTTCTTTGAAGTGATTCTGTGATCTGTTCTGGCCCTTAAGACTGTGTAGACATTGCGTTTTGTTCCAACTTGTGAAACTTAAGTCCCGTTTGCTGCTCAACTGGCACGGATTTTGGTCTAAGATAATCGGTGTGTGCATAAAATCGTCTTGGCCAATATTGATCAGGGGTACCTAAGCAGCATGGTACTCTGTGCCCACTGTTTCTGCCACCACTTCTAGCACTTCATGGTCAGGAATGTGTGGGTGGAAATGTCTGATAAGTTGTATTTTCCGGGTGATGAATGTTGGTAGTTTCACCATCGGCCTATTCTACTCTAAAGACCTAACATTCTTACATCACCATTAGTACCAACTAATTTTTTAAAAATCCAAATAGCATCTCCAAGTTCAAATCGCAACTTACGGCGAGAATACAATACAGGGTTCGATGCAATACTAATAACAGAATTAGATGTAGCAACCAATTCATTGATGGCGAAAGTCTTCCAACAAATTATATCTCTTGAATCTAGTTGACGCTATTATAGGAGGAGGCGATACATCTCAAGACCTGTTGTTCGGAGTATTGGATCATTCGATTGCGACCTTATGAAAGATGATTCACATTTTTGTAAGCAAGTTACTACAGTTGAAGAGAGTTTTGTACTTTCGAGTTTCATGTTCAGATTTGCTTTACAAGGAATGACTGCGCATAATGGGTCCGGCATACTCGAGGTGTGTTTTTATAGACATCCTCACAACAGCACTGTCGCAGGCGTCAATTTTTTTAGTCAACTAGATTCAAGAGATATAATTTGTTGGAAGACTTTCGCCATCAATGAATTGGTTGCTACATCTAATTCTGTTATTAGTATTGCATCGAACCCTGTATTGTATTCTCGCCGTAAGTTGCGATTTGAACTTGGAGATGCTATTTGGATTTTTAAAAAATTAGTTGGTACTAATGGTGATGTAAGAATGTTAGGTCATGTAGTAGAAAACCACGAAAAAACTCCTCCCACTTTATGATATAGAGATTGATAGATTGCCACCAGGAATGTGTTTCTCCATAGCGATGTGCTAAAATGCATCTCGGCTATTACTCTACACATTGGAGGCGTGATGCGCAATCCTCCAGGTACGCTGATAGGTACTTTCTAGGTAACCCAGCAAAGGTAGGCAGTGACTTAAACTACGAGCCTGAGTAGCATTTCTTTGTCCTGGCACAAGGCTTGATTTGATTTCCATTGTTAGGGGTTGCCTTCTGTTGCTTTGCGGCCACTTGCCCGTAGCTGGCTGAATCGTGGTATTGATAGAGTATTGTATTACCAGGTTTGGTTTGACAATTTGTTGTGCACAGCACTGGGACCATCTGCTGTGGAAGGACAGGCGTGGTAAATTAGGTGGCGAGTGGTAGTATCTAAAGGTTGGGTGGGAGGAGAGCAAGAGGTGCTGAAGTCAAGGCTAGTTGCAGGATATGAAATGAGCAAGCAGCATATGTTCGTTAAATTTGCCATGTTTGCGCTGGTTGCACGACATGTGCGGTGTTGCATCTGTCACTGCTGTGCATTACCGACATGTGAAATTGCCACCCGGTACTTTCAGTTTCTCGCCAGGCTGCAAACATAGCTCGTGCACATGCACTACACACACTGCACCTTATTACATCTGTGTTGTTACCCCGTTTCTATAATTCGATGAAACTGTTTAAGTTGACAGTCTGGACTGGTTAACGTATCCTTGGAAATGGTGTAAGTCTTCAAGTGGTTTGTGGAGTAAAGCGTTGGTGATGCTTTAAGTCTGTCCCACTGAGAGCAGCATGATGGACCATGGATAGGCACACAGCATGATATATATTTGTACAGAGGCCACATTTTATGGTGGGGCCCCTTGCCATATACTCAAAAAACTTGCACACATTATTTGCTTGAATGGGTAATAATGAAAATTTTGGTTGGTGTGAGTCCAAAATTCTGTTTCACATTTTAAAATTCATTTTTGTTTTGCAACACTTTGGAGCTGTCCATTATTTCGTGGTTGTTTTTAAATTGATGTTGCTTGTGGGGCTGGTCTTGCGAGGGCATTTGTAGCATTGCATGCCCAATTCGTATTTCGGACATGGCAGAAGCACTGCCAACAAAGAGGAATGGGATTCTTCGTATGTCAGGCCAGCGATTGTTTATGTTCATGGGATGGAAGCTTAACCCATCGGTGGGTGTCAAGGCTTCAGCCGACCCCTTGCAGCTGATTCTACCTGTAACCGCATGGAGGGATGTACCAACCAGCAGTGTAGGGGTGTGTGCGCCTGCTCACATGGCCCACAGTTTCGATCAATACCTTTATCTGGGGAAGCAGCGCTGAAGCATGGTGGGGGAGAGTGCAGGTACATCTGACTGCTTTCACTGTATAGTTCATGATGCTAGAGAGGGAGATGTGGAGATGTCACAATGCCCCCAAAATGACCGGATTGCTCTGCATGCCCTGTGCTGTAGACGTAATGGCAAAGCTGGTTTTGGCACGCTTTTTCACTCATGAGTTTATGTGTCTCTGGGCATAATTCAGGCATCATTCAGGCATCAGGTAGTCGTTCCACATTGTTCACGGTGCTCCCAAGGTGCAATCTTGATGCAGTCGGTGGGAAAGGTATGGGAAATTGTTCAACGAAATTGGAAATTGCAGTAAAACTTGGGAGTTTCTAGAACAAATTTCCTTGAAGAAGTCGAATGATGTATGTGTACTAGCCATCTTGGGTGTCTGCACAGGTGTTGAGGGAAGAGTGTGGGTTTTGCAGGGTGGTGATCTCAAGGCAGGGGTGATAGCTAGAAAGGGTAACCAGACTAGGTGCCAGACACCATTGGCAGACGGTGTCGAGATGAAGTCATTGTTACTTACAGGGTCGTGTGGCTGTCTGCCCAGATGTACGCAGTTCCCTCGATGGTTGCATTGTTGCAAACACCCCAATGATGCTTGGTAATCCGGGCTCCTCTCGGGCCTTCTACTTACATTGTAGGGTTCAATGAGTTTATTCAGCCTCACCCACATGCATAAAACATCGTTAAGGAGTACTTTAACTAGAACTCAGAATACTTAATTTACTAAATATACACACCTGAATGTAGGTTGTAGAGGATCTGTGCTCCAAAATGCCTGGTTAATTGTGCTCAGAAATAAAACCTGTAGTCTGAAAACAGATGTAAATTTTACTTTGCACATTACATTACTCACTTTAAAGTGGAACGAAAACGAACCCTGGCTATGTTCCTGCCATGTCGGATATGCTGCTGAAAAAGGCCTAAATTTGTGGTGAACAATTTAGGAGGTGAAAAGGTGGTGTCTCCGGGTGATATAAAACAATGTTTCTGGTAACTTATATGATGCTATTGAAAACTAAATGGTTGGTATGAACACTTGAAGTGCACTCTGTGATATGACCGACTCCTTTAGACTGTGGATGATGACTACCTATGGTGGGCACACACAATTGCCACATGGTGGCAAATTACATGCCAAAACTACATGCATTACTAAACATCACTAATAAACTACCTGCAACAACAATTAACTCTTGATAAAACCTACTGGAAATTTAAAAATAAAAGACACACATAACAACTCTTGCAAAAATAAGTAATTGGTATTGCAAAATTTGGGTGACATCGTGAATTGAATACAAGTAACTCATGTAAAAGAACACGAAATACTACGTTAATGTGACAGGGGCATCCCTTGCATACTATACGAGTCCTTGCATCTTTGCAAATTATTAATGAAATCTGTTTTTACTTTCACCCTACAATGCACTGGGCTCCACAACGTAGGTATCTGCCCGAACCTAGAGAATATCCCGATCTGTTGCAATTGTCATGGCACACATCAATCTACATCTAAACTCTGCCCCAAATTTTTGGAAGCAGTGCAGACTAGATAAATCCAGGTAGAAAAGATCAAAGCCAAAATGCGACAAAAACCTAACCCAGTTTCAGTGTCGGCTCGAAATTTGGAACAATATCAGAAAATTCTCGACGCACCAAACCTGCCTAGAAGCCACTCGTATGCACAGGCATCGATCGGCCTTCAGCGGCAAGCAGCTCCAGTAACATCACCCGCTGAACCCTCTGTCACTCAGGAAAAACCCACAGCACGCCCACCCGGCTTCCAGCCTCGCAAAACCTCACCTCAAAATGTGTCCGGAGGGCTGGGGGAAACACTTTCGGACCTGGGATCGCTTATGCGATTCTTGGCCGAGTGTAACTTCTCGGCAATCCTAGCACATTTCCAGCCCTATATGGCTAGATGCCAAGCTATTTCAAGTCCCCAAGACAAAACCTTTCTGCTTCTTGAAGCACTCAGTACTTTCCCGAATGTTAATTAATGTAATTTTCCTTCCCACAGCTACTCCGGAGATTCCTGACATACTTTATACAACTACACGAACTCTGACGAGCGAATAATACGGACTATAGATGTTTTGCAGCGCGATTTTAATTAATTAATTACAGCCTTATGGATTCTAGTAATCAAAAATTAATATAAAGGAAAAGATCCTTAAGGTCCCAGCAATATTCTACACTTCGTAGAAACATTTTCAAACTTTTACCGATTTTTTTACAAAAATCACCAGTTAACCTATAAAAGGATTTTGCAAATCTAAGTTTTATAGCACGTCTATTACAACATAAGGCTTCGATCCACCCAACTCGCACCATCCTACAATAGCTTTTATTTTTTCCGATAAGATTCATAAAATCACCACGTCTCTCGTGCCTTACACGAGAGAGCGGCCATCTTGTGGCGACAGCAGAGGGCTCGCAATAGGCGGGTCCTCCCGGCCAATCACAGAGCTCCAGCTCCGTGAAACCAAAAATCACCTTTTATTGTCCGCTCTTCAAGCGATTATAACTAACTCTAAACA
The DNA here is from genome assembly GCA_002778355.1 of Clitarchus hookeri. Lineage (NCBI taxonomy): Eukaryota > Metazoa > Arthropoda > Insecta > Phasmatodea > Phasmatidae > Clitarchus > Clitarchus hookeri. Next base: position 46,699 of record NQII01003068.1, read on the forward strand.
ATAATTAGTATAAATACTTACCAATACATATATCATAAATGTTTTTAAGTAATTAAAACACGCCCTCAACGTAATTTTTGCGTATATAACCATAATTTTTGCGTATATAACCGTCTTAAAAGAGATTTTCTATAACTCACAATCATCGCTCCTGAGAGTAGCTCACACACACAAGCAAAAAACGTAATATAAATCACAATTAAATTATGAACAACATCTTCAATGTAAAAATATTTTTGAAATCAAACTTAGACTATTTAAATATTTTAGAAAAACACCTTCCTTTTGCATTTTAAATTACCAGTCACCATCAGTGGCTGGTATGGGGAATATATACATATAATTTAATTAAAACCTTACCTCCTGGACCTCGCCCTCACGATGTCTCGCGGTCTTAATGATAACTTCTGGATTTAGAATCAACATAACCAATTTAAACATTATTATACCCACCACTGAGTCCACTCGTGGGCTTGGTGGTGGCTACTTAAAGCCCTGAAATATTCAAAATTACTAATTTATTTAAATTTTAAATAAGAAATCAGGCGGGAGTTTGCTACACCCACCTTCCAACCACTTCCCCTTCAGGCAGGGGTGGTTGGAGAACACTTCGAACCTGTCCACTGGGGTAACCAAGTGGAATTGAGTACCGACGCGGGAAACCGCTGTAAGTGCCATTGGATATGGGTGTCGGAGGGTGAGGGGGCTTCCCTCTTCTAACCCTCTGCCAATAAAATACATGACAACCCCGATTGGATGGTAAAGGGCCCGCAAGGGCCTGTTCTACCCCCGCTCTGAGCTTCGGCAGTGATGAACAATCGGCGGCATCTTACGATGTACCTTTCGACACATTGTGCACCTCTTTCTTCGTAACAATTTGTTTATTCTTTTCTTTTAGTCGAATTATATTTCTAGCTCCCGATTGCTGCAGAGATGCGACATACATCTTCCTTTCATTTAGTTCGCCGTTTAGTTACTAGATTGTTCTAACTGTTAATAATAATTTAATCTTCTGTATTTCCTTTCAGCCACCAGACTGTGTTTTACTCTTTATTTCCTAATAATTCTACTGCTAAGGTGTTAACTAATGAGGGCGACCTTCGCTCTGCTTTTTGGTAATTGTGCCAGTGGATTCTTGCAGGGGGAGGGTTCTTGAATGTACTAACTTCAAGTGACTCCGAGCCGCTGCAGAGGGGCCGAGGCCTTCGGCCGACAGCCCACTACAAATCTTTCCTTCCCAAGCTGACTACACTCAAAACAGATGTACATTTAACTTTGCATATTACATTACACACTTTAAAGTGAAATGAAAACGGACCCTGGCTATGTGTCTGCCATGTAGGCTATGCTACTGAAAGATGCCTAAACTTGTGTTGAACAATTTAGGAGGTGAAATTAAGCTTCCCTGGGGGATTTTATTCCCAGGGAAGAAAAGGCGCTGTCTCCAGGTGCTATAAATCAAAGGTTCTGATAATTTACATGATGCTATTAAGAATTTAATGTTTGGAATAAAAAACGTGAAGTGCACCCAGAGCACAGTGCGAGATGCACGACTCCTTTAGATAGTGGATGAAGACATGGTGGGTGTGCGCAAATGCCAAATTGTGGCAAATCACATGCCAAAACTAATTGCATTATAAATATATACCAGCAACAACACTTTACTCTTGAAAAAACTTACTGGAAATTTAATAATAAATGACACACATAAAAACACGTTCAACAATAATTTAATTGTTATGGCAAAATTAGGGTGACATCGAGAAATGTATAAAGTATCTGTTAAAAAAGAACAAGAAAAATTAAATTAATATGACATGGGCATCCCTAGCATACTAAATGTGTCCTCGCATCTATGCAAATTATTAATAATATCTGTTTTTACATTCGCACTACATTCTTGCTTCCTATTTTATCTGTACAATGATCCTCAGGGCCAAGAAGCTGGTGGTCTTGGCACTGAGCAGGAGGGTGGTGGTAGATGGTAACACTGCCTTGCCCGCACACACATGGCACAGTGTGTGCTCGTACCTGTCTTCCTTGCTGATGCAGTGTAGTTGAGCCTGCTGTATGGCAGATGGTCTTCGGAGGCAGAACGACGTCCTGCATCAAATTTAACACTACTGTAATATTTGTTTTTTTTTTGATAAATCATTTTCTAGCGACTAGTTACCAGAATAAGATTCAGAATGCTTCTCGGCTGCTTCCAAAGCTCGTGATTGTTCGGAAGCCTCAGACAAGGTGGTTGTAGTATTCTCAAGCTACCTCTGATGTATAAGATTATAAATTAAACCAGCCACAAAGGAATCCCTTATGCAGTCATCTCTATTTTGATCATAATTTACAGCTAGGAGATTGCATTCCTTGCCTAATAACTTTAACCACTGTAGATACTGATCCATTAACTAACCTGATTATTTGCGACGAGAGGCTTGTAAATGCATAGAATACACCTCGTTCATGGATTTTTCAAATAGCTTTTGTAAAGTGCTGATGTCAGAGTTGAATACTTCAAACTAATTAATGAACTGATTAACTTCTGCTGATATATGATTTAACAACAATATAAGTTCGTCTTCTCCGTTAGTTTTAATTGAAGCTATAAATACCTTAAATTCTTTATATCAGTGAGTCCACAAAAAAGTAGATAATTGAGAACCTGTTTCAGAATTAAAATTTATCTAGCTACAAATACTTCTCAATTTCTATTTTTATCTTTATAACGATATTATTTATGTTCAAAAATTTGATGTTGTTTAGACTATTCTTGACCATTTCCTGATTTATTGAGCATAAAATCCTTGCCAGATATTAGTGTATTACGAAGATATATAACAATATAGAAATCAGTAAATGGAATTATACACAGAGGTTGTAGGAATTGTTTTAGATAAAACACTCATCAATTTTTATTATATTAAATAATACAATTTTTTCTTGAATACAACAAGGTGTGGCTTGCAAAATTCAACACAATTGGATGATATTCTGACACTGCTAGTTTACAGAGGCTTAGGTTTGTTCCACAATTACATAGATGCGGATAGGGATAACGTAGGGGTACACATAAGAAAGTTGGGAAACTCCAAACTCTTATTTGTCGGTGAATACATGTAGCCAAAAGGAATCGAGCATTTGGTTTGTTGATATTCATTTTCGTGGACATAATTGTATGTACGGCTACAAGTGTATTGATTTACAGTGGCTATTTTAATTTCTGTTTTAATAGCCTCATGTACATGGTATAGAAGCAGTATTTATGCAATATTAAACGCTCAAAAATATACTTAATAAGGTTTTTACATTCATGTTTCTTCGTATTGTAGAATAGTTAAAAATTCATCTCAAGTCGTCCACCCATTTCGTTTACGTGAGACGAGTTAGTTTTCTTATGCATACAAGCATTGTACATACAAGCATTGTAGAATGGGCCTTCTACACCTACTTTTTTGCATGTCAGTACCAAAAAACCCTGCGATTCACATATTGTGAATTAAGTTTGTGTTTCCAAAGTTATTACAAATGTAACATTGTCAGCGGCCCGATCGAAATATAGTGTAGAATATTGTTTTATGGAACAAATACACTGATATTCATGGTCCCTTATCATATTTCATGTTAATTACAGCAAATAACGTGATGCCCCCTGAATTTCGTATTTAAATTGACCATACAAACCAAAAAGGAAAACTATAATGAAGAAAAATTTAGTAGCAACTGTCATTTTTGTGATGTTTGCAGTCATTTCAGAGGCTTTAACTGCGACTTGATAAGCACGCATTAAAAACATGGCCGAAATAGGTTGGAAAGTTATTTCTGAAATTAGAAATGTTAAGTTTGCCATA
>NQII01003068.1:50624-112814 GCA_002778355.1 Clitarchus hookeri
ATGTGTATTTATTGTGTCAAAATATTTGCTTTCGAATAATACTATTTATAATAGATATGTTAGTGCCCAACACATTCAATAGATAACGGAAAAGTTTTTAAATAAAATTATTTACTATTGTAAGTTTAAAATCAATTTGAAATCATTTAGTCCTTTTTAAAATAATAGCAGTTAAATAATATTTCTTTACTTCCAAATAAAATTTTGTTGTTAATTAATATTATTAATTTAATTAGATCATAAACATCTGTATCCCAGTTTGCTTACGTTAATAAAATTAATAATTTGCAAAACATAGACACTAAAAAGTTGTTTTTTTTTTCATGAAATACATGGTCTTCTTGTTTTTGGAAAGTTGTGAATTTTTCTTATTTAGTCTCTAAATTCTTTCAAAATAGAAATTATAATGAATTTGGAAATGTCATTGAATTAGCACATCCAAAATAAGTAATTAAGGTGTACCAGTCATACACAATCATTGAAATTTCGTACCAGGGAGTGATGTTTTGGACTTACAATTATGATTGAAAACTAATTTTCTGAACTAAAAACTAATTAATTTTAATATATTAAAATAACAGAAAAAACCTGTTGAACAGCAATAGTAAGGTCTCAGCGAATACAATTACTTACAAGAGGGTAAATTTAATATTTATAAGATTATAGTTACAATTGGGTAACATAATATCTAAGAGATTGCTTTACAATTTGGTGAACTTATTAACTAATAAACCACCTGTAAGATACTATGTAAATACTGAGAAAACCTGTGAAGACTATATACATGCAGTTATGATATGAGCAATGAAAAGTCATAATGGTCTTATGGAAATCTATTTACAGTGGGTACTTATTTAAAACGATGGAGAGATGTATTAAATCTGAACCTGTACAAAGGAACTGAACAGAATGAAACTTATTGAGGTCAGTAATTATATTCATTATATATATATATATATATATATATATATATATTTGTACACAAATAATATATAAAGATGAATTTCAAGGTAGGAACACAGGAAAGCTGAAATAAGAAATGCCAGAACACTGAATTTGGAAGAGGAAACAAAATGACCATGGTCGCACTAGAGGGGTACCTATGCATTACCACTCCCGCACTGCACACACTCAAGTGATTGAGTCACAGGTGGCACATCTCGTCATTATGGTGGGTCGGGTGGTAGGAGGTAGTCGAGGAAGACCAGGAGTCTGCGGGGTGGGTGTTGAGTGCTGGGACGCGATACTTGAGATGACTGGGTTTTGGTGGTTCCTCACCTTACAGAAGAACATCTCTGCATGTCGTCGGTACAGGTGGGCTGGTTGTTCGACGTTGCCCATGTGGTACAGAAATTTCACAGGAGTGTGTCGTGGCCAGCCGAGAATAATGCAGAGACCCACATTATATGCTGAAGAGAGAGGTCGGTATGTTGATGGATGTAGGTATGCCCAGATGGTGGAAGTATTGGGTCTGAAGAGGTCAGACGAAGGGTAGCCAAAAGTGTATTCGTTTTTGTTCTGTAATGCCACATGATGTGGTAAAACGTGGGCTTAGGATTTTGAGAACTGTTTGATTTACTGATAGATGTGTGGATGTGGTGATGCCAAGTTAGTGTACTGTCAAGATGGACCCTAAGGTAGCGAGCAGGTCACCAATGTTAGCCGGCAATGGTAGACGAAACACTTGATCCTTTATGGACCCCTATATAAAAAAAATCTCATATGGTAAGATTTCGGCTTCTAGGGGGGCAGTGAAGAAGAGCCTGGTCACCAGCTGCTTCTCGACCAATCCAGCGTTGCGGCAACATCTTGTTCAAGTATCCACTAACACCTAGTTGCCAATGGAGCGGTTGACCATCCTGCTGGAAAATGAAATCCCCTGCGCCCTCTTCTAAATGAGGAAACAACCACTTTGGAAGCATGTCCAAATAAGGGATTACAGAAACAGTGGGCTCGTGAAAACAGAAAGGGCCGAAAACAATGTCCTTGGATACAGTGCAAAACAAGTGCACATAGGGGGAAGAGCTTTCATGTGCGATGGTTTCATGTGGAGGTTCCCGACACCATATCATCATGTTGTGCCAGTTCACCTTACCATTTGTTAAGAACATTGCTTTATCGCAAAAAAAAAAATACGCGAAGCATATTCTACCTTGTTCTGGGCAAGGAAACATCAGACCGTCCCCTTCACATTCATGTGGGGAATGCGATATCGCTGCCCCCTCACCGCCTCAAAATGAGAGATACAAACGCCTTCCAAACTGTAACACCGGAAATGCTGACAAGAGCTTGGAACGAGTTTGATTATCGCGTAGCTGTCGTTCGGGCGACTCATGGTGGTCACTTTGAACATTTATGAATGTATGGTAAACAAACTTCGTGGTTCGGCAGTTCATTTGATTGTTTAATGAAGGTGATAGGGTGTTTGGTTTTGATATTATCAATATTCAAAGTTGGGGTATTCTTTTATACTCAATCAGTATATGGAGAATAGTGTACGGCTAAGCAATGTGCCCTGAGGCGATCCTGCATGAATGGGAAAATGTCGAGACTTAAAATGAGACACTCGGACACAAAAGGTTATGTTTGACAGGAAGCTGTTGATAATGGAGACGATACATTCAGATATGTTAAAATTACGTAATTTTTGAAGTAGTGTTGTGTGATACACAGAATTTAATGCTTTAGTTAATTCTAATAATATGAAGACAGAGTATTTATTGAGATTGAAATCGGTAGTGATTTGGTCAATAGTTAAAGCGACGGCGTGAAGTGCGGAATAATTTCTGCGAAAGCCTAATTGGTATCAGGTAGTATGTGGTGTTAGTCAATGGAATGAATGAATCAAACCAGTGAGATGAGCTTGGCAATTTAGGAGAGATTTGATAATAGTGCGATTGGACGAAATGTGGTCATTAGTTCGGGAGTGGTACCATGTTTCGGAATGGAAACAACGATTGCATGTTTCCAGCTGGAAGGGTAATGACATGTGTTAAGGATGGAATTGATGAGATTGGTAAAGTAAATTATTACTTTTCTTGGAAATGAGAGAACAATTCTGGCTGCCACATTGTCGGCACCATGTGCCACCGAGTATCTGATTCTTGAGATGTCTGTGATAACTTCATGTGGAGAGGTAGGAAATTTACCATAGAGAGGTGGGAAAGCAGCATGTTCGAATGTAAGTGATGAGAGTTCGTGGCCAATGTGTCCAGGAGGCGGAATAGAGGAATGAAAAGTGGCGCAAAATGAGCGGCTAAAGCAGTGACTTTATCAGTTGGGGATTCCAGAGTGGTACCAGCATGTAGGAGTGAAGGGATAAGACTTGGTGTACTGCGAACATTGCAGATGAACTGCCAGGCTGTATTGTTGGTGAGCGAGAGTGATTGTATTTTATGTTGTCGTTGAAGTGCCAGCCAAGGGAAAATTTCCCATTTGACTGAATGATGGAGAGAGCGATAAGTTTCAAAATTATCTGGGTGACGAGTTCATTGCCAGAGGTTGCGGGCACAGTCATGTTGGCGAGCAAGTGTGCGGAATGAATGAGGAATGGTTGTGCCAGGTTGGCATGAAAGATGACGGGATGGAAGAGTATGCTGTGATAAGAATGTGATTGGAAAATGTTTGCACAGCTACATCCAGTTTCTCTGGTGTTCTGAGTATTTTAGAAGGGTTGATTTTGCTGTCAAGTGTGGATTTGAAACTTTTCCATGTGGAAGCTTTGTGAAAGTTAATGGAGCGAATGTGTGCTGAAGTTGGCTTTGCAGATATCTGAGATGTTCCGCCACTGGAAAGTGGTTGGATCCAGGTGGATGAGTGCCCGGATATGGGACAGATGAGTTGCAAATCAGGTTAAGAAGATATCAATTAAGAACGGTAGAAAGGTAGAAAGGGGCAACCCAATTAGCCCACCACGAGTCAATATTACGATGCCAAGACTAGGAATTAACGTGGCCGAGAGGGAGAAGCGAGTTCGAGAGAGCAAGTTCAAGCGATCAAGGTGGGAGAACGAAGGAAGTTTAGCGAGGAGCGGAAACAAGAGGGAAAGCGGAAACGAGAGGGAAAGCGGAAACAAGAGGTCACTTCCACTAAGAAATGGAAAAAGATGTGGGGAATAGATCAGGTGGTCAGGGGTGAATAACCGCGCCGGCCGATAAGAAATAAAGTATGTAAATTAGGTCACTAGACCCCTGGATGGGGGACAATGACATAACGGGGAGATAGCAGGAAAAAGTAATAAGCAACACAGCCCTACGCGCTATCTAAGTGTCCCAAAAGCTCATGTGTCACTGCGACAGGCGATAACGAAGCATGAAGCGCGAGTGAGTACCACGCTAAGAAACAAAAGGCGAAATTTCACCCACGCAAGATTGAGCATGTGAAGAAGACGGGTGGTAAAGCAGACGAAGAAGAGACAGTAGACGAGAAGCGAAGAAATGAAGAGAGGTACACCGACCAAGAAACGAACCCGGGAGACCACAGGCGACGGGAGACCACAGTCGAGGATGAGCCTGTAGCAGTTCAGAGATGGCAACAGAACAAGAGAGAAAGATGATGCAGCCTTCCCCCCACCCACCCCATACCCGGCAAGCTGTCAGGAGTGCCAGTGCGGGCGGGACTAGAAGCCACCTCATCCGGCGGAAACAGACTGTGTGTGACCTGATGTAAGTGCATTTTCCCCCATGTCACTCGCTGAGAGACCGCGCTGGTATGCCGGAACTGAAGTGCGACTATATGTTTTTATTTTTACCTTGTAGCCCAGTTATAATGTGTGAGACGCTGGAACATAAGTGTAGCAAGTAATAAGGGCAAGACGTCCCAGAGCCTAAAACTGCCAGATGCTTATCCCTGAGTTTACTAAATGTATAAGGTAACATTACAGTGTGAGATTTGGAAGGATCGATAGTGTGTTTATATTACCAGTGTATAAAATATGTTTGGCTTACCAAGACCGGGTGTAAAAGTGGCAGAGAGACGAGAGGACAGAAGTATGATCTCAGAAACAGAGTTTCCCAGCCTAGTAGATAAGAGGGTTTTATATTTGTATGGCCTAAGAGCCTCCGTAAAAGTAATCCATGTCACAAAACGTAAATGCTGTCAGGAGATGTGCAAGTTACCGGCCATCTGCCACCTAGTAATTTAAGTACTATAAAAGTAATGTGATCTGGAGGGATCACTAAGGGCATTTAGGGGAATGTGTACCAGTGTAACCCTGTACAAAGGTTTGAAACTATGTCAGACGATTTGTAAGTACTATACGGAGTCCGAGAGGTGTATCCTGTTTATGTTTCGTTAGCATATATTGTACCTGTACTATCTTGAGTTGTTCAAAAGCAGAAAGTATATTAGGAGAAAGGGAAATTTCAATTATTTTCCAAAGATATCATGTCATCTGAGAAGTTTTGGAAACCACTTAAAATAATGAGAAAATTTTCCTAGTGCTTGTTTTAAAGAATGAATATCATGTGGAGCAGGATGTTCCAATTTTGGTTAGATGCGAACGGGATCAGACTTAATTTTCTTGTCACTGATTAGATATCCGAATACATCGATATATTTTACAGAGTGTTTGTATTGATCTTCATTCAGTGTCAAATTGTATTTGTTTACAGCAGGCATAGAACTTCCCAGGTTCTTATCATGTTCCACGTGGTTTTTACCACAAATTTTAACGTCATCTAGACATGTCGAAGTGTGTTATAATCCTTCTGTCTCAATAATGGAATCTATTTTTATTTGAAGAGAATCAGCAAAATTTTTAGTACTGAAGGGTATTCTGGTAAATTGATACAATCTGCCATCAGCTTCAAACACTGTGTACTATATATCTTGTTCATGGATCTCAACCCGGTGGTAGGCATAACAAAGATCTAAGGAACTAAACACAGAGTACATTGAAATTTTTGATACTGTAGACTCTATTGAAGGAACAGGGCAAACATCCAAATATGTGAACCGATTAATAGTTTGAGAATTGTCTATAACTAGACGCTTTTAGCGATTCTCATTATATGTCACAAGAACATGTGCTCTCCATGGACAATAGCTTACTTCAATTATGGCAACAGAGAAATATCTTAATTAGTTATGATTTAATTAATGCCTAACTTCCTGAGTGTTGCAATGAGACTTGACCACTATTTGATGACAATCAGGGTTTAAGTAAGAGAACAATAATGCTGGAGAGCATTTAGCAAATGAAAGATCACATATTTTAAGTAATTGTTTTGTGCAACCAAAAACTAGTTGCACTCTGGTATGTAGGCTTAGTACATCGTGGCCTAAAATGATGAGCGAATACAAACCTGAAATAACAGAGAGATTTGTGTCTTATTATGAGTTATCGAAATGTAAATAAACATAGCAACAGATCTTGATTGCCAGGAAAATATTGGACGACAAAATGATAAACTTACAATTAGAAGGCAGGATATTCATTTCTTGTTTTCTAATAATTTCTTTACTAATGTAAAATCTCAGTACTTCCAGTATCGTTGAATGCCTTTTTAGAAATTTCGTTAATTGCTGTAGACAAAGAAGAAGGGGCTGAATCAGTAAAAACTGCCATAGTTTCAGATTAATTGCCATATTTTTGGTGATAAGAATTGCAAACTTTTGAGTAGTGACTTTTCTTGCCACATGAAAGACATTCACAATTTATATCAGATCAAGAGATCCTGGCGTAAATTTACCATCCATGAAACATAAATTTCTTTGTGGAATTAATAAATACAGATTCCCCCCTCTGCTGAGACCTTCTACGGGAAGCACACCATCAGGTAGAGCAGGAGCAGGCCCAAGTACAGTGGCACAGAGGATGCAGGTTATATGAATGCTGCTTGGGCGTATGTGGTTGGCTGCAGTGGGTGATACGATGATGTCACTGCAGGCTGGATACACCTGTGTCTTTTTTTATGTTCGTTGAGAAAGAAGGGGAGGGAGTGTGTGTGCTAACTGCATCACTTTCTGCACTCCCGCTGTCACTACTGCGGCTGAGGCTCCGTTGACCTCACTGCTGCCAGAAGCGACCCAAGCTGGCAGTAACTGAGGGGGTTTTATCACCTTGTAGTGTCCCCTCTGCCGGCAGGGGCCTGCTTGCTGTGGCACTGCCCTGATGCATCACTATCTCGCAAGAGTGAACACCACCAGAAACTGCAACGATGTCGTCGACAGTGAACCAGGAGGACCTGGGTTATCACCCAAAGGCTTTTTATAATTAGGGTGTGGTTGGCAATCCAGGTGTGTTCTTTGATGCCGGGCATCCCAATGCCGGCAGGCCATGTTGCCTTTTCTTCTGACTGTCGCTGCAGTGGCAGAGGTAGTGCTGGTGTGTGAACAGCACAACCTGGAGCCTNGGGCATTGCCATCAGTTGTGAGATTTTCGTTCCTTGTCATCGTCGGGCCGGAGGGTGTGTGCAACGCCCCCACCCCCCCCCTCAACGCTCTGGTCGAGGGATAGTTCCTGTTGCAAGTACTGCTACTGTGCTGGCGTAGCTGATGCCATTGTTGGGGTCGCCTTCGTAGGTGGTATTGGCATCAATGTAGGCATGAGCAAGAAAGAGGACGTCCCAGTGGAACTTGGCCTTCTGTCTTGTGTTGAGTCGTACCAAATAGGTGGTCAGCCCTTAGTTCTGTAGTATCTTGTCTGGCCCTCTCAACTTGGCCGCGAAACCTGCACAGAAGTCCTTGTATGCTGTGGATTGCGGGAGTGCTTGGACATAGACTGGTCGACCTGGCCAGAAGCAATTTGGTGGTCAAGTAGAGGTCGTTAGCCACTGCACGATGTAGCACTGATGGCAATTGCACAACTTCTCATGTTCCTTCTCATGCTGTTATTGCCAGGCATCTATTCGGGTTGTTCACCATGGGCAACTGCCCACAGCCAGTAGAACCAGTCAGGTGGGGAGATATTGTGGCCGAGCAGGACATCGGCAGTGAATTACTGGTAGTGGCATTTATGCAACAGTGGTTGTTGATAAGGGCTGCAGACAGATGGTCATCCATTGTGGTATGTTTCTCCCCTACACAGAGATATAACTGAATTTTGAGAGCCTGGTTGCTGATCTCCATGGTGTTTGTGCATTTATGGTAAATTGCCATTTTGAGGTACCCACTCTCTAACATGTGCACATTTAGCACCACTTCCAGCCAGTAAACGGAGTTCCATTATCTGTTTACAAGTTCTGCAGGTACCCCCATCTGGGGAAGAAGTCTGCCTGCAGAACCTTTGCCACACATGTTTCTTATGCACTGCTGATGGGGTAGGTCTCCCCCCAGCATGATAAATTGTTAGTCACCAATACTATAATGTGCTTACCAATACGTTGTTCTGGGATATGGCCCCATGAAAATGAGATACACTTTTTAAAAGGGAATTTTGGTCAGGCGTGCTTGCTTTTGCTGTTCTCGGTGAGTCTGCGTGACTTGAATTGATTTCTGTTGGCTCAGTTTTGCACATATTTGCGCATGTGTTTGGTGAGTCTGGCCAGAAAGAGTGTACATGCATATTACAAATCGTCTGTTCTTTCTATGGGTGTCCTGTCACACTGCTATTGTGCACGTGTTTCAATGCCTGCTCTCGGTCACTGGGGCGAACGAACGATCGCACCACATAATTAATGGTTGGTGAAAATATTTCTAAATTACAGTCTAACATGAACCAACTCTCGGTAGTTTATTTGGCGCAACATTCCTGTTGTTTACAGGTGAGTGCGCATTCAAATTCCGCTTGCACAACATCCCGATACAGGACACAGAGTGAGTAATTGTTGGTGGCATATGTCAAGTCAAGTCTTACCTCACTTATCGGTTCCAGCATTGTTGGTGGCAGAATCTCCTGCCTCTCTGGGTCATCCTGCACTACGACATCGGCGCATGGTGACATTGACAGTGAATTTTGAGTCTTGTTCTCGCTGGCCAAAACAGGCTCCACGACGAACATGTTAGCATGTAGAATCAATACCCAATGGGTTAGATTGCTGCGTGCCTCGCGCATGGTGTGGAGCCAGACCAAGCAGTAGTTTACAGTGCGAAGCATGAAGTGCTGGTACTCGAAGCACCCACTGTACTTCTCGATGAACCATACCATGGCTAAGTATTCATGAATGTTGACATAGTACCTCCGCTTAGTCTGTACGTACTTGGAGCTGGCGAAGTAGTTGATGTGATGTTCGTCTTTGATGTAGCACAGGAGGAGCACTACGCCGAGTCCTTTTTTTCTGGCATCCATCTGCAGGTAGTGGTGTTTTGTGGTGTCGTACCATGCAATATCGGGAACTCTTGGAAACATACTTTGAGTTCTTGGAACTCATTGTAGGTGGGGCTGTTCCACTGGAACCACCGCTGTGTTGATAACAGGTCGGTGAAGATGCTGTGACGATGGAAAAGTTTTGGATGTGGTCCCGGAGCCAGGTTATTACCGTGAAGAACTTACAAAGCTGGTTGTGTTTTAGATGGTGATGTGTTCTTTTTGATAAACAACTGATATTTGGGGTTATGTTTGTTCCATACTGCTTCGACATGACCCAGAAAGTAAATTCTGGTATTCCCCTAGGTGTCATTTTACAGTTGCATGCGTGATATCGTTGATAGTCAACATCTCAAAAACAAGTGATGGGTGTTGTAGGTGCTCCTCCAAACTCTACGACCATATCACCACATCGTCAAGGTAGGCATGGGTGAGTTTGCTGTTGAGGCCATCCAGCACCCGTACCATCATGTCCTGGAAAAAGGCCGGCCTGCACTTCAGTCTGAACAGCATAGCACAAAACAGAAAACGCCTGCTATTGTATTCCGTGAATGGTATCTACAAACTTTATGGTACTCGGCAACAGTTGCTTTTGAGGTCAAGGGATTACATGACCTCGGCTTGCCCTAGTGAACTACGGGCATCCTAGATGCTGACGTACGGTGGTATAATGCTACATTTCCTTGATTTACTGGTCGAAAGTCTACATGAAACCTCCATTTTCCATCATTCTAGGATGACAGTGTTATGGCAGTGTTGAACTCACTGTTTGTTGGCACAATTGTAAATCACTCATTAATATTGTGATTTATAATTTTTGCTTGATATGGTAAACCCAGTGGTGCAGTATGTATATAAGCAACTTTTGTATTAGGGGGATTGTGTGGTTCGCTACTGTGGTCCGATGATGTGCTTAATGTGCAGAATACTCATCGCAGCATTCGTCAAGGATTCGTTTGAAAGCTGCCTGGTAGTCTGCCAGATGTTGTTTTCAAACTCCGTCAATGAAATTACCAGTACTGTATCATATGGTCGCCTGTCAAGGTTATACACAGTGTGTCATTCCTTAAGGAAGGAATGGATTTGACGAAACACTACATAAATATGACAGGGGCATCCCTTGCATACTAAAAGATTCGTTGCATCTTTGCATATTATTAATAAAAATTGTTTTTACTTTCGCCTTACATTCTTGTTTCCAAATTCTTCTGTATAACTCTCCTCCGGTCGACGAAGCTAGCGCTCTTGGCAGGGGGCATGGGGGCGGTGGTAGATGGTGACACAGCCTTGCTTGCACGCACATGGCACCACAATAACTTGCCTAGCACAAGTGCTATGTCTGCTCGTGCCCTTCTTGTTTGCTGATACGGTATTGTTGTACCTGATGTATTGCAGACGGTCTTTGGAGGCAGAACACCGTCTTGCATCAATATTTAAACTGCTGTACTTGCTGATTTTAGAGATAAATAATTTTCTACGGATTAGTTACCAGAATAAGAAACGAATTCTTCTGGGCTGTTTCCAAAGCTCATGATTGTTCGGAAGCCTCAAACAAGGTGAGTGCAGTATTCTCAATCGACCACTGATGTATGAGATTATAAATCAAACCAGTCACAAAGGAATCCCATATGCAGTCATCTCTATTTTGTCATAATTCACGCAATGGAAATTGTATTCCTTGCTTAATAACTTTAACCATTGTAGATTCTGGTCAATTGACTAACCTGATTATTTGCGACAAGAAGCTTGTAAATGCCTAGAATACACCTCGTTCATGGATTTTTCAAATAGCTTTTGTAAAGTGCTGATGTCAGAGTTGAATACTTCAAACTAATTAATGAACTGATTAACTTCTGCTGATATATGATTTAATAACAATATAAGTTCGTCTTCTCCCTTAGTATTAATTGAACCTATAAATACCTTGAATTCTTTATATCAATGAGTCCACAAAAAAGTAGATGATTGAGAACCTGTTTCAGAATTAAAATTTATCTAGCTACAAATACTTCTCAATTTCTATTTTTATCTTTTTAATGATATTATTTCTGCTTAATAAATTTTGATGTGTTTAGACTATTCTTGACCATTTTCGGATTTATTGAGCATAAAATCCTTGCCAGATATTAATGTATTACGAAGATATTCAACAAAATAGAAACAGTAATTTGAAACACACATAGAGGTTTGTAGGAATTGTCTTAAATATAACACTAATCAATTTTCATTACATTACATAATACAATTCTTTCTTAAATGTAACAAGGCAAGGCTTGCAAAATTCAACTTAATTGGATGATTTTCCGACACTGCTAGATTACTGAGTCCTAGGCTTGTTCCACAATGACATGTATGCGGATATGAACCACTGAAGTGGAGCACATAACACACTCTGTGTTCAATCTACAATGAGATGCATGCGGACACGGTTAAGGTACGTTTACACATAAGAGAGTTGGGATCATCAAAACACTTACTTGTTGGTGAATCCATGTAGCCAAAAGGAATCGAGCATTTGGTTTGTTGATATTCATTTTCGTGGCCATAGTGGTATATTCGGCTATGGACGTACAGTGACTATTAGCATTTATGTTTTAATAGCCACATGACCATGGTATAGAAGCAGTTATAATGTAATATTTAACACTCTAATAATATACTAAATAAGTGTTTTAAGTGAATTTTTCTTCGTATTGTAGACTAGTTAAAAATTCATCTCAAGTCGTCCACTCGTTCCGTTTACGTTTTCCGAGTTCGTTTTCTTACGCATCCATGCATTGTAGAAGGGGCCTTCTACACGTACTTTTTAGCATGTCAGCTAAAACACACCCTGTGATTCACATATTGTGAAATAAGGTTAGGTTTCCAAAGCTGTTTTAAATTTAACATTGTTCAGAGTCCCAATTGAAATGTACTTTACCAAATTCTTTTATGAAACAAATACACAGAATATCATGGCCACCTTGTCATATAACATGTAAATTACAGCAAATAATATGATGCCTCCAGGCCCCCTACCCGGGAGAAATTTGTATTTAATTTGCTAGTAATGTCCATATACACAATTTGCTTCCTGTTTTTCTGAAAAGCCTCGAGTCTTAAAAATTACGCTGCCATTAAATACAAACTAAAAAGGAAAATAATTGAACGGTGACTTTTTAAGCATTCTTAAAATCCATGGCCCAAATATGTCTGAATGTTCCTTCTGAAATACGAAATTGTAAGTAGGTCATAAAACGTATGTAGTGAGTTGTTCATTGTGAAACTATTTGATTGAGAATAATACATCTTTTTAATATAATTTTTAGTTCTTTCGCAATATAGTCAATATATAGCGCTAAGTTTTTAAATTAATGATTTACTATTGTGTGTTAAAAATCAGTTTTATATCATTTATTACTTTATTAAGGTAATAAACTTTAAATAATCCTATTTTACTTTTGAAATGAAATTTGTTGTGAATTAATCCTAATAATTTACTAAGATTAGAAACGTCTTTATTCCAAATATAAATAAAGTATACCACGGATAAATAGCAAAACTCTACATGAGTGGATTTGTAAAATCTATACATAAATGTAGATTAATTTTGATGATTGAGGATTTTTCTGAAAAATGTTCTCAATTTGTTTGTGAACATGTGTGGTCTCTTCTGCACTGAAAATGCATAAGATCACGAATCCTTACTCGCCAAGTTGAAAGACTGTTATACACCCTACCCTTCCTGCCATCCTGATGAGAAGCAGTATCAGGTTGTACCAAAGCTATTTCCACTCACCAGTACTACAATGTTCTCTACACTGAAGTGCAGTGGTTTTCGACCTCGGTTGCTCCCTCTTGCACCTGAGCCAATTGGGCATAAACAAGAGACATCCACCTGAGCAGTATAGAGAGCACACCTCAGGATTTAATAATCGGCTGTGCAAGGTCACTCCAGGCTGTTCATTTCTCACATCAGGCTGTAGATGTGTGTGCGCTCTCCTCCAGACATTTCAAAGTCATAAAGTTATTTGGGCTTTGTCAGAACCCTAATTGGTAGCAGTTTAATGCTACCAATGGAGAGAGATCACGCCCTTTCCAACAACAGTGGGTGGATGTTCTCAACCCGAAGGTGGTTCCACCTCACCTGTCAACAGCAGAGTAGGGAATTGAATCCGTACGTGCCACTTTGATGGGGCCGAGGACTATCCACCTCTACGAACCTGCTTCGTAAACGAGTCCTATTACTAGGCAGACCAGACCTTCACCACAGCCTGCTCCACAACCGAAAAGTTGGACATTCATTCTCCTGAGTGTAATCGTCCAGTTTTTAGATGAACCCACCAACCCTTAATTTTCGTATCTGGATTCATGCTCTCTCAACCCCAAAATACCAACGCACAGCAACAGGGAAGAGATTCATGCTCATTGTGACATACTTGTTTTCGTGATGGATGGAAGCCTACCCCATATCGCATGTGTGTGCTAAGTGAATTGTAAAACAGAATTTATCCCATATTGGGCATACCAATTTATGTTACTGTCTGACAATTGCGTGCAGTTTACAGGGTGCAAATGGCATGGCACAAGTGCTGTACAAGATGAGGCATACTACAAATAAAAACACTGCCATCTGCCATCCACATGCAAACCCAATTGAACTCAGAAACCAAGAGTTAAAACTCAACTGAGATGGTAACCATGCATAATGGGCCAAACATTTGCCAGTAGTATTGTTAACGCTATGCACACATACCAACCTCGCCAATGGAAAAAATCCAGCAATTCTGTTCCAAGGTCGCCAGCTATCTATCCCAGGGTAGTTCACACACACAACTCAAGGCCAGCCTAGTGACTCAGAGGACAGCAGAATACACCGGCACCATAGGGGGCACACACTACAGCAGGCATGCCACTGCCAGAAGAGGTGTATCGCACTGTCTTTGCTACCACCACTCACCCCCCCCCCTCCTGCTACACTACAGCCAGGGTAGCTGGTTTACATGAGTTCAATCCGGCTGTTAACTTCTGTGCACGCCTTGCACCTAAATGGAGTGGACTGCATAACATCAATAGCCGAATAAGTAAAACTTCCTACTTCATGGTTCACATCGGAAGACAGCATTGTGTACCAGTCCACTATGACGACCTCCACAGTGCCGACGTCCACACAGGTGCTGCAACAGCTTTCACCCCAGTGGCAGCACCCTGTGGCAGCGCACCACTAACATCACTGCCACCATCTGTAAGCCGATCAGACGCCTTGACGCCTGAGTGCACGACCAACGGGAAACGTCCGTGCCTACTTCGGCCTGCAATGCCCGGCTTTACGATGTCTTGGGCCTGTAGATGACACTTAACCGATGGGCACTCTTAGTTCCCCAGGTGCCAATTTTCAACAACTAGCTGCGCTAGCAGTGGCGATGCGAAGTGCCGTGATACCCTGCATCGCATTGCCACACATCGTGAGACTGCTTGTTGTATTCTTTTGGATTCTGTTGGTTTATATTGCAGTCTTTTGGTTTATGTTGAGTTTTGTTGTTTTATTGGTTTCAGTTGTGTTCTGTTTGTTTCTATTGTGTTCTAGTAATTTCTGCTGTGTTATGTTGATTTATATTATGTTTCATTGGTTCCTGTTGTGATTTGTTGGTTTCTGTTGTGTTTTTGGTTGGATTATACATGTGATTTGTTGCTTTCTGTTGTGTCTTTTATGTTCTATTGTATTCCGATGGTTTATATTAAATTCTAGTGCATTTTCTTGGTTTCTATTATTCTATAGTAAGGTAGTTTGTAATGTATTCTAATAGTTTCCATTGGGTTTCTTTGTTCTGTAGAATGATGTTTTCTGTTATATTCTATTGGATTCCACTTGTTTCTCTTGCGTTCCGTTGGTGTCTGCTGGTTTATCTTGTATTACAGTGGATTCCATGGGTTTCTGTTGTGCGAGTTATTGCATTATTTAGAATTATGTTTGCTTAATAGAATTTTTTGGGTTTTTCGGTATTTTATTTTGTTTTTGGCAGTTGGTTTCGGTTGTATTTTAGTGGTTTCCTTCAGGTTGTGTTATGCTATACTTTATCAGCATATATATTATAACTGTTCTCTCTTGGATTGTTCAAAATCGGAAAAAATATTATGAGAAAGGCAAATTTCCTTTATTTACAAAAGATATCTTCTTATCTGAGAACATTTTCCGAGGTGGATTGATAGATCTTACAGATAATTTTCATTGATCTTCATTCAGTGTCAAATTGTATTTTTTTTTCAGCAGGCATAGAACTTCCCAGGCCTTTTCATGTTCCACGTTTTTTTTAACCAAAAATTTAACAATATGCAAAATTGCCTTCTAATCCTTCTGTCTCAATAATGGAATATAATTTTGCTTTGAAATGAAGCAGCACTATTTTTAGTACCGAAAGGTATTCTGGTGAATTGATACAATCTTCCTTCAGCTTCAAAAATGGTGTAATATATATCTTTTTCAGGCATCTCAATCTGGTGGTATGCATTACGAATATTTAAGGAACTAAACACAAGTACATTGAAATTTTTGACACTGTAGACTCAATTGAAGTAACATTGTAGACATCCAAATATGTGAACTGATTAATAGTTTGAGAATTGTCTATAAATAGACGCTTTTTAGCGATTCTCATTATATGTCACAAGAACATGTGCTCTCCATGGGGAATAGCTTGCTTCAATTATGGCAGCAGCAAGAAATTAATTATTTATGATATAATGAATGCCTAACTTCATGAGAATTGCTATGGGACTTGACCACTATTTGATGACAATCAGGGGTTAAGTTGGAGAACAAAAATACTGGAGATACTTTAGCACACGAAAGTCCACATATTTTAAGCAATGGTTTTGTGCAACCAAAAACTAGTTGCACTCTGGTATGTAGGCTTAGTAAATCGTATCCTAGAATTATGACTGAATCCAAACCTGAAATAACAGAGAGTTTTGTGTTTTCCTATGAGTGATCGAAATGTAAAAAAAACATAGCAACACATCTTGAATGCCCGAAAATGATTGGAAGAAGCAATGATAAAGTTAAAATTAGAAGGCAGGATATTCATTTTGTGTTTTCTAACAATTTCTTCACAAATGTAAACTCTCAGTACTTGCAGTATTGTTGACTGCCTTTTTAGAAATTTCGTTATTTTTAACATTACCACGGCTGTAGACAACAAGAAGGGGCTGAATCAGTAATAACAGCCATAGTTCCAGATGAGTTCCCATATTTTTGGTGATAAAACTTGCAAAATTTTGAGTAGTGACTTCTCTTGCCACATGAAAGACATTCACAATTTCTATCAGAACAAGAGACCCTGGTGGAAATTTTCAATAGGCAAAACACACATTTCTTTGTGGAATTATTAAATACAGCAGCCCCTCTCTGCTGAAACCTTATGTGGGTCGCACACCATGAGGTACAGCAGGAGCAGGTCGTAGTCAGCAGCTCAGAGGTCGCAGGTTATATTGTGTCCTTGTTCTGTTCTTGGAATCATGTTGCTTCTACTTGCTGCTTGGGAGCGGGTGGTTGGTTGCAGTGGGTGATAAGATGATGTCACTGCAGGCTGGACACAATTGTGCTGCTCTTTGGTATGTTTGTTGAGCGGTAAGGGGAGGGGGTGAGCTAACTGCATCGCTTTCTGCGCTCCCTCTGCACTCCTGCAGCTCATGCTCCATAGACATCACTGCTGACAGTAACTGACGGGATTTTATCACCTTGGAATGTCCCATCTATCGGCAACGGGTTCTTGCTGTGGCACTGCCCTCGTGCATCGCTATCTCGCCTGCAGTGAACAAAACCAGAAACTGCAACAATGTCGTCGACAGTGAATCAAAAGGCCTAAGGGTGTCACCTGAAGCCTTTCGTAATGAGGGGGTGGTCGACTATCTAGGTGTGTGCTCCGATGTCAGGCATATCAATGCCAGCAGGCCATCTACCTCTTCTTCTGGCTGCCGCTGTAGGGGCGGAGGTCGTGCTGGTGTATGAACAGCACAACCTGGTACCTGGTGGCGCATCGCGATCAGTTGTGAGATTTTCGTTTTGGGCATCGTCGGGCCAGAGGGTGTGTGCAGCAGCCCCCAAGTGAAGGTTCCTGCTGCAGGTACTGCTGCTGTGCTGGTGTAGGTGATACCTTTGTTGGGCTTGCCTGTGTAGAACACCCATAGACTCTGCGAGTGGTATCTGCATCATTATTAGCTGGTGCAAGGCAGAGGTCGTCCCGGTGGAACTTGGCCCTCTGCTTTGGGTTGAGGCAGATCCAATAGGTGGTCAGTCCTAACTTCTGCAGTATGATATCCGGCCCGCTTTACTTGGCCACAAAACCTGCACATAAGTCCTTGTCTGCTGTGGATTGCGGGAGTGCTTGGATGTAGACTGGTTTTCCTGGCCAGAAGAAAGTTGGTGTTCAAGTAGAGGTCATTAGCCACTGCACGAGTTAACACTGATGGCAACTGCAGAACTTCTCATGATCCGTCTCATGTCATTCTTGCCAGGCATCACTGTCGGTTGGTTCACAACTGCCAAATGCCCACAGTCAGTAGATCCCACCAGGCAGGGAGAGAATGTGGCCGAGCAGGACACCGGCAGGCGAATTGCTGGTAGTGGCATTGATGCAACGGTGGTGGGTGATAAGTGCTTCAGACGGATGGTTAGACAATTTGGTGTGTTGCTCCCCTGCAAAGAGATATAACTGAGTTTTGAGAGCTTGGTTGCTGCTCTCCATGTGGTTAGTGCATGGGGGGTAAGTTGCAATTTTGACGTGCAGCACTCTCCAACATGTGCACAGTTCTCACCACTTCCAACCAGTAAACTGAGTACCATTATCTGTTAACAAGTTCTGCAGGTATCTCATCTGGGGAAGAAGTCTGCATGCAGAACCTTTGCCACACATGTTACATATGCACTGCTGATAGAGTAGGTCTCCACCCAGCACGATAAATTGTCAGTCACCAAGTCTATAAAGTGCTTACAACGTGAGATTTTGAGATGTGGCACCATGAGAACGAATACACTTTTTCAAAGGGTATTTTGGGTAGGCTGTGCCTGGTGTTGCTGTTATTTGTCAGTCTGTGGTGACTTAAATTAATTAATCTTGGCTTAGTTTTGCACATACCTGCTGCGCATGTATTTGGTGAGTCCGGCCAGAAAGAGTGTACACCTATATAATTAATCGTTTCTTCTGTCTATGGGTGTCGTGACACACTGCTATTGTGGATGTGTTTCAGTGCCTGCCCTCTGTCACTGGGGGAATAAACGATCGCCACACATAATTATTGGTTGGTGAAAACATTTCTTAATTACCATTTAACACGAACCAATTCCCGGTGGCTGGCTTGGCGCAACAGTCTTGTTGTTTGAAGGTGAGTGCGCATTCGAATTGCGCTTGCACAACATCCTGATACAGGACACACAGTGTGGTAATTGTTGGTGACGTCTGTCAGGTCAAGACTTACCTCACTTATCGGTTCCAGAATTGTTGGCGCGAGAATCTCCTGCCACTCCGCGTTATCCTGCACTACGACATTGGCGAATGGTGACATTGACAGTGAATTTTCAGGATGGTTCTCGCTGCCCAAAACAAGCTCCACGACGAACGCGTTAACTTGTAGAAGCATTGCCCAATGGGTTAGATTGCTGCGTGCCTCGCGTATGGTGTCGAGCCAGACCAAGCCGTAGTTGTCAGTGCGAAGCATGAAGTGCTGGTATTCTAAGTACGTACTGTACTTCTTGATGGACCATACAACGAATAAGTATTCATGAATACACATAGTACCTCCGCTCAGTCGATCCGTACTTGGAGTTGGCGAAGTAGTTGAAAGATGGTCGCCATTGTTGTAGCACCGGTTGACCACTGCACCGAGTCCTTTCTTGGCTGGTGTCCATCTGGAGGTAGTAGTGTTTTGTGGTGTCGTACCTTGCCAACACCATGCACTATCGTAGACGTAGTTCCATTTATTGGAACTCATTATAGGTGGGTTTTTTCCCCAGGAACCACCACTGTGTTCATATCAGGTCGGTTACCGATGTGGTGACGATAGAAAAGTTTTGGATGGGCTTCTGGAGCCAGTTTATTAGAGCGAAGAACTTCCAAAGCTAGTTGTGTTTAAATGGTGATATGTCCTTGTCAATCAACAACTGATATTTGAAGTATGTTTGTTGTATTCTTTGTCGATGTGACCCAGAAAGTGAATGCTGGTCTTCCCGAGGTGGCATTTTGCAGTTGCATGCGAGATATCGTTGATGACCAACCTCTCAAAACCAAATGATAGGTGTTGTATGTGCTCCTCTAAACTCCCAACCATATCACCACATCTTCAAGGCAGGCATAGTTATTATGCCGTTGAGGCCATCCAGCGCCAGTACCATCATGACCTGGAAAGTGGCCGACCTACACTTCAGTCCGAACAGCATAGTGCAGAACAGAAAACGTCTGCTATTGGTGTCGGTAAAAGGTGTCTTCAAGCTTTACAGGTACTTGCCAATAGTTGCTCTTGAGGACAAGGGATTGCTTGTCCTAGCGAACTGGGGGCATTCTTGACACTGATGTAAGGTGGTAATATGCTACATGTCCTTAAGTTACTGATGAAAAGTTTACATGAAACCTCTATGTGCCATCCTACTTGGGCGCCAGTGTTAAAGCAGAGTTGGACTCACTGTTTGTTGGCTCAATAATAACATCACTCGTTAATGTGCTGCTTTATACTTTTTGCTTGGTGTGGAATTTAACACTGGGACAGTATGTTTATAGTCAACTTCTGCACTCGGGGAATTGCGTGTTTTGCTACTGTGGTCCGATGATGTACTTCATGTGTAGGAAACAGATAGCGGCATTCATCATTGAGTCGTTGGAAAGCTGCCTGGTGATCTGGCAGGTTGTTGTTTTCAAACTCCGTCAACTAAATGACCAGTACTGTATCATAAGTTCACCTGTCAAGGTTGTACACAGTGCGTCATTCCTTAACGCAGGAATGGATACAACAAGCCTCGAGTTTTTATTGAGGTTTTCATAGGTGAGCCACATCACACACACGATGGCATCCTGCCTAATGTCTGGTGCAACTATTGAAGTTGTGATAGTCTCAAGTTCACAATCACAAACTTTCCTGACTGGTTTCCCTAATGCGGTACGAGTGTGTTAGTTTGTTGCTAAAGGAACTACATGAGAAGACGGAGTAATGATTGTTGCATTTACAAAACTGGATTGTACATAATTACGTAAAGCAGCAGTGTCTATTAATGTGTGGCAATAATGATCGTTCATGAACACCAAAATGCGAATGAACGAGAATGGTTGCTGCTGACCTGGTTAATTAGGGTTTTCTGCAGTGTCAAGTTGGTTACATTTATCGGTATTGGGGTATTGGAAACGCCCAGCTATTTTAACCCTGCATACAGTTTCCCGAATTGCTGCTTGCATTGCTGTTTGTTTGGTTAATGCTGAGATGTGTATTGTTAGGATATATATTGTGTCAGCAGTACTCTTGTACGTCACAATAACTGGACAGAGTTGGCAGAAATTGTTTTCTATCACTCTCCACATTTTTAGGTCACGCATTATCAGTTGGAATTTTGCATTTACTGTTACTTGCACCAATGTTTCTGGCTAGGTTGTTTATTGTACTGGTAATTTTGTCCTTTTTTGGCTGAAAAAGTTTTTTTTGAAGTGATTCTGTGATCCTTCCTGGACCTTAAGACTGTGCAGACATTGCTTTTTGTTTCAACTTGCGACACTTAAGTCTCGTTTGCTGCTCAACTGGCACGGATTTTGCTTTAAGATAATCACGGTGTGCATAAAATCGTCTTGGCCACTATTGATCTAGGGGTACCTAAGCAGCATGGTACTCTGTGCCCACTGTTTCTGCCACCACTTCTGGCACTTCCCGGTCAGGAATGTGTGGGTGGAAATGTCTGATAAGTTGTATTTTCCGGGTGATGAATGTTGTTAGTATCACCTTCGGCTGCTTCTCCTCTAATGTCAGCTTGCTTTATGCTTGCATTGATTAAAATTCTCTTCCATAGCAGCATAGAAAACCATAAAGAAACTCCTCCCACTTTATGATATAGAGATTGATAGATCGCCACCAGGAATGTGTTTCTCCATAGAGATGTGCTCCAATGTAGCTCGGCTTTTACACTACACTTTGAAAGTGGATGCACAATCCTCCAGGTACGCTGATGGGTACTTTCTAAGTAAGCCAGCAAAGGTAGGTAGTGATATATACTACGAGCCTGAGTAGCATTTGTTTGTCCTGGCACAAGGCTTGATTTGACTGCCGTGGTTAGGGGTTGCCTTCTTTTGCTTTGCGGCCACTTACACATAGCTGGCTGAACAGTGGTATAGATAGAGTATTGTATCACCAGTTTTGGTTTGACAATTTGTTGTGCACAGCACTGGGACCATCTGCTGTGGAAGGACAGGCGTGGTAAATTAGGTGGCGAGTGGTAGTGTCTAATGGTTGGGTGGGAGGAGAGGAAGAGGTGCTGAAGTCAAGGCTAGTTGCAGGATGTGAAATGAGTAAGCAATCCTTGGAAATGGTGTAAGTCATCAAGTGGTTTGTGGGGTAAAGCATTGGTGATGCATAAAGTCTGTCCTACTGAGAGCAGCATGATGGACCATGGATAGGCACACAGCATGATATATATTAGTACAGAGGCCACATTTTATGGTGGGGCTTCTTGCCTTATACTTAAATAAATTGCACACATCATTTGCTTGAATGGGTAATTATGAAAATTTTGGTTGGTGTGAGCCCAAAACTCTGTTTCCCATTTTTAAATTCATATTTGTTTTGCAACACTTTGGAGCTGACCATTATTTCGTGTTTGTTTACATTGCTGTTGCTTGTGGGGCTGGTCTTGCAAGGGCATTTGTAGCATCGCATGCCCAATACGCACTTAGGACAGGGCAGTAGCACTGCCAACACAGAGGCATCGGGATTCTTCATATGTCAGGCCAGCCATTG
The DNA here is from genome assembly GCA_002778355.1 of Clitarchus hookeri. NCBI lineage: Eukaryota > Metazoa > Arthropoda > Insecta > Phasmatodea > Phasmatidae > Clitarchus > Clitarchus hookeri. The sequence continues at coordinate 72,835 of NQII01003068.1, forward strand.
TTTATGTTCATGGGATGTCAGCTTAACCCAGAGGTGGGTGTCAAGGCTTCAGCCGACCCTTTGCAGCTGATCCTACCTGTACCTGCATGTAGGGATGTACCGACCTGCAGTGTAGAAGTGTGTGTGCCTCCTCACATGGTCCACACTTTCGATCAATACCTCCATCTGGGGAAGCAGTTCTGAAGCATGGAGGGGGAGAGTTAAGTGCATCTGACTCTGCTCTCGCTGCATAGCTCATGATGATAGAGGGGGAGAGGTGGAGGTGTCACAATACACCCAAAATGGCCGACTTGCTGTGCATGCCCTGTGCTGTAGAAATAATGGCAAACTGTAAAGCTAGTTTTGGCATGCTTTTTCACCCATGTGTTTGTGTGTGTCTGGGCATCATTCAGGCATCGTTCAGGCATCAGGTAGTCGTTCAACATTATGCATGGTGATCCCAAGATGCAATCTTGGCGCAGTTGGTGGGAAAAGTATGGGAAAATTGTTCAACAAAATTTGAAATTGCAGTAAAACTTTGGAGTTTCTGGACCAAATTACCTTGAAGAAGGAGAATGATGCACTTCCCTTCGCCAACTGCCCCAGCGTTCCATCCTCCATCTCTCGGCACCACCCTCCCCCACTTACCACCCCACTCAGATCAACTGTATTCCCGCCACCCTTGATTTCGCCGTCTCGACTCACCCTCCCACCACCCCTAAAGGTCTCTGACAACCACACCATCTCCTCTGGTTCCTCCGATCATGTCCCCGTCTCTGGCCTTCTCCATTACCACACACACTATCTCCCTCACTTCCCCTGTTTCAACTTTCGTTCCGCTGACTGGCTCGGCTATCAATCCTCCCTTCACGCCTCACTTGACAACACCTTCCCCTTCATCACCACTGCCCAAATCGACTTCAATACCATCACCCTCACCAACACCATTTCTTTTGCTGCCACAGCTCACATTCCCCTCCGCCCCTCCTCTTCAGCACCACTCTGCTCCCGACCTGCATCCAACACGCGGTGTCCCTGCGGAACTGCTTATGTAACCGATGGCAGGCATCCCACCTTCCACAGTAACGGAGTTCATACCTCCTCCTGTGGCGCTAGTGCCGGTCGTCGGTTGGGAAGTGGAAGGCCGGTCAGGATCTGCTGCGTCTCCAGTCACTCACCTCCTCACTGGCTCCCTCTGGACCCACCTCCGCTGCTTTCAGGTGACCCCCACCTACATTACACCCCTCACCACACCCACCAACATAGCCAAGATGGCCGCCGAGAAATCGGCGGTCATCTCGGCTTTCCTCCACACCACATTTGCCTCCATTCCCCTCTACACACTCTCCTCCTCGGACTCCTCAGAGGACAAGGATAATCCCCCCCCCCTCAATTCTCTCTCNTTTCACTCTCCCCCTTCTGCCTGACCTCCACCCTTTTCGCCTAATCAGTCCCACCGAAGTATTCTCCATTCTCACTCACCTTCACCTCTCAACTGCTCCGGGGGCCGATTCGGTTCCCGCTCCTCTCCTCTGCGCCCTTCCCCCCAAAATCACTCTCTTCCTCATCCACCTCATCAACTCCATTCTCTTCACCTGTCATTTTCCGACTCCGTGGAAAACCACCATAGTTTTCCCCACCCCGGAGCTAGTCAATCCCCCTGACCTCCGCTCTTCTTACCGCCCGATCTCTCTTCTCTCCAATCACTCCAAGTGCCAAGAAGATCATTCATAGTCGTCTCCTTCATGTCGTTTCAACCGCCAATATGCTACCCAACCACCAGTTCGGTTTTCGCACCATCCACTCCACTACCCATGCCATTACCCGTGTGGAACGCATCGTTGTAACGGGGTTCTCATGACTCCAAACACATGCATGGTGCACCTCGATCTTGCCAGGGCCTTCGACTCCATCCTTCATCAACAATTTGTCTCCCTCCTGGCCTCCATGGCCACCCCACCGCCCCTCACGCATCTCATCTGCTCGTACCTGGATGGTCGCTCATACCAGGTCTGAGTGGACTGCTCGCTTTCTCACACCTGCCACATTCCAACCGGACTTCTGCAAAGCACCCTCCTCTTCACCCTCCATCTCTGCCCTGAAAGTTCCCCCTGCTACCTACATCGTGCAATACGCCGATGACAACTGTCTACTTTCCTCCTCCGTTCATGAAAACCTGCTCAGCGACTGCCACAGTCGCGGACACACATCCCTCAATTCCCAACTTCGTGCCCATGGCATCGGGCTGAACCACTCCAAAATAAACTCCATTCTCTTCTCTCGCGTCGCCTCTCAGGCATTCGCACCCCCTCCCCAAAACACTGTCCGCCTCCACTATTTCCTGGTCTCCCACCCTCAGGTATCTGGGGGTCCTCCTCGACTCACATTTCAATTTCATTCCTCATCACGACTCCATCACCATCAAAGCACGCACCTCCATGATTCATCTCGCTCCCATTCTCCGCCCTTCTTCTGGTTCCTCACCCGATATCCGCCTCACAGCCTTTCGTACCTTCATCGTCCCCCTCATCACATATGCTTCACCCGCCTGGTCACAGACGTCACAACCCACACCCATAGGCCCTCCCCACACACATTTTCTTTCGCTCTCTTCGCCTCATTTTTCGCCGCCCTCTCCCAGCCAGTCGTGAACTGGTTATTGCTACCGCCCACATTCCTCATTATTACTCCATTCTCGCCACATTCACCGATTGCTTTACCTGTTATTGCGCTCGACACCTCACAAATCCTCTCATCCGCCAGCTCGATCACCCCATTCCTCCCACTCCGTTACCTCGCCGGCCGCTTCTTTCCACCGACCATCTACGGAGAGATGCCGACGAGACCAAGATGGAGCAGCCCACCAGCCACCCAGGGGACAACGGCCCTGCCCAAGGCTGACCTAGCACTGGTTCTTCTCATCCCCCACACTCTTCTGCCCCTATTCTATCACATTTTCGGCCTCTAAATTTCTCTTACACACCTCCCCTTCAATTTTCTTACCTTCTTCTCTTCGTGCATGCCGGATCTCCATTCAGCCGGTATGGCTCCTCTTGACACCGTGATTCTTCATCACCCATCACCCCACACCATTATCCAACACTTCAAGATTAGCCTGTAAGTACCTCCAGGTCGGAAGGGCAACACTGTATAATTACATGGATTCGTCGGGCACAACACTTTCACACACTAAACAAAAAAAAAAAAAAAAAAAAAAAATTTGAAGCTTTGGAAAACAGGCAGAGTGGTGTAGCTAACATTTCCNCAGTAATCCACGAATTAGAATATAAATCAACGAGTTAGAATGTAATTCTTTTGATTCTGCCTTGTGCGGGTCGAGTGCTTTATTGCTTTGACTCTAAATTCGAGATGGCTAAATTATTGTTTATTGAGATTACCATGAATCGAAATGAAATGTAACGATCTGATTCCATTTCAAATCGATATTTCTTATTCAATTAATCGAATATGTAGGTGTTCAAGTTAACAATTTTTAGTACAAAAATAAAAAATATTTTTTCCAAAATCTGTCAGTGAAATTGATTACGTATTTTTATAATTTATGTTACTGTTGAATCTCGTCAACTTTGATGCTTACGGCCCTTTCACAGGGTCAAATGTTTCTTCAAATTTTTTTGGATTCAGTTCTTTTGTTTTTATTTTATTTTATTTATTCAGCACATTCAAAATAAGAACGTAAGGTGTACCAGCTATACATTAAAGAAAGCTCGCACCAGCGAGTGCCCTTTCAAGTTTACAATTATACCTGAAAACTAATTTTCTAAACTAAAAACTAATTAATTTTAACTTATATTAATAAAAATACCAGAAAAAACACTATGAAAAAACCTGTTGAATAGCAATGGTATGGTCATCAGCAAATACAATTATTTACATATTTACAATAGGGTGAACTTAATATCTAAAAGATTGTATTTACATATTTATAATTGGGTGAATATAATATCTAAAAGTTTTTATTTACATATTTACAATTGGGTGAACTTATAAACTAATAAATCTCCCAATGGTTACTATGTACAAACTGAGAACACTTGTGAAGACTATATACATGTAGATATGATATGAGCAATGAAAAGTGATAAAGGTCTTATTGAAATGTATTTACAATGGGTACATATTTACCGGGATCGAGAGATAAAGAGAATCTGAATATGTACAAAGCAATTAAACAGAATGACAATTATTGAGGTCAGAAATTATATTAATAACATTTAAAAATAAGAAATACATAGATTTGTACACAAATAATATATAAAGTGAAATTTCACGGTAGGAACACAGGAGAGCTGAAAAGAGAAATACCGGAACACTGAATTTATGGAAAAGTTAGATCACTGAATTAGGAAGAGGAAACAAAATTACCATGGCTCGCATTCGAGGCATATGTAATCGGTACCGCTCCTGCACTGCACATGCTCAAGTGATTGCGTTAGCAGGTGGCACATCTCGTCGTTTTGGTGGGTCAGGTGGTAGGAGGAAGTCGAGGAAGTCCAGGAATCTGCGGTGTGGGTGTGAGTGCTGGGATCATAGGATGCGATGCTGGAGATGACTGGGTTCGGGTAGTTACTCACCTTGCAGAAGAATTTCTCGGCGTGTTGTCGGATTAGGTGGGCTTGTTGCTCGACGTTGCCCATGCGGTACAGAAGTTTCACAGGGGTGTGTCGTGGCCAGCCGAGGATGATGCAAAGACCCTCATTGTATGCTGATGAGAGAGGTCGGTAAGTTGATGGATGCATGTATGCTCAGATGGTGGAAACATGGAGCAGAAGAGGTAAGACGAGGGTTCGCCAGAAGTGTTTTCGTGTATGTTCTAGAATTGCACATGATGTGGTAAGAAGTGGGCTAAGGATTTTGAGAACTTTTTTGATTTGCTGATAGATGTGTGGATGCAGTGATGAAGATGGACCCCAAGGTAGCGAGCAGTAGTGGTCCAGGAGAGACGATGACCAAGGAGAGTGGGTTGCAGAGGTGACTTATGTCTTATTTTGGTGAAGAAAGTGGCTGATGTTTTATTCGGATTGGATAGGACATCCCAATGTTGGAAGTAGATTGATAGAGTGCGAAGTGCACTTTGAGATCTTGTGGACAAAACCTGAGCATCTACGCCGAAAACTAAAACAGCAGTGTCATCCGCATATTGGAGCACTGTTACATCTGGAATTGTAGGAATGTCCGCAACATATATGGATATTAGTGTGGGGCTAAGCAATGTGCCCTGAGGCACTCCTGTATGGGTGGGAAAATCTGTATGGGTGGGAAAATGTTGAGACTGAGAATCAGACACATGGACACAAAAGGTACGGTTTGACAGGAAACTGTTGATAATGGAGACGAGGCATTCATATATGTTAAAATGACGTAATTTATGAAGTGGTGCTGCATGATGGACAGAATCGAATGTATTAGCTAAATCTAATAATATGAAGACAGAGTGTTTATGGAGATTAAAACCGGTAGTGATTTGGTCAACAGTTAAAGCGACAGCGTGAAGCGCGGAATGATTTCTGGGAAAGCCAATTTGTGTATCAGGTAGTATCTGGTGTTGGACAGTGGAATGAAAGAGTCAAGCCAGTAAGATGCGCTCGGCAATTTAGGAGAGAACTGATAATAGTGCGATTGTACGATATGAGGTCATTAATTCGGGAGTGGCGCCATCAGTGAAAAAATTCAGTGCAACTGAAAAAATGTTAGTTTTATTTCGTGACAGGCTGCTTCATGCCCGTATCAATGTTTGGGGGTGCTCTACCCTTTGCGTGACTACAACCCTAAAGTGTCGTATTAATCTATTGTGTTTCGGGTATGTGAGTTGGCCCCCGTAACAATCTCACTCAGCGTTAGTGCCTTATGAGAAGACCGACACTCTCGTTCAGGCAGGCATCAATTGGATTACATAGAAATTATGTTTTTACCTCATCAACAGGATGATCTCAGGAGAGACGATGTGGCCGTCGGCGCACTCCAGAGAAAGAGAGAACTCTTGCTCGGTTTGAGCAGGCGCCCGTCATAGATTTAACAACAGAATCTGAAACACTATCAGCGTAAGTCTAACCTCCCTCATTTACGCTCCTGAAAATACGAGATCCCATCAGTAATAAAGATCTTGCAACCAGAAATGAAACAGCTACATGTAACAAGGTGTTCCAAGCCAATAGTACCAAACATACTGTACTGCCTATGCATAGTCAGCTATGCCTAGCCAACTCCCCATATCATAAGATCTTTGTCAGCTCCAGTGATATGACATGGCAGGAACTGTACAGTGATCGTGGCAGAGCGGCAATGGCTAAGGTTACATGTATTACGGGCTGTGAAGATCAATGTTAAAAGTTTCGCAGAGTGATAATTTTCGCTACTATGTAAGCACTAGTGTTGCATGGCTACCGCATTTTATCAGTTTTCTATCTTAAAAAACCGGCTAATCAAAATAATTATGAATTAAATATAAAATAACTTCGTAGATAAGTAAAATCTTTCTCTTTTATAAATTTGTAGAAAATTTTTTTTATTAAAAGTTATTCTTTGGAAAACTGCGCATCTAGCAGCAGAAATTTTCTCTGTGCCAAACTCTCCCACAAGAAACCACATTTAGTTCCGAAACAGTAGTACAAATAACCTTAGCCGTGGCTGAGAGACAGTGACAGCGCAACAGCTAAATGAATTAGACGACGATGTCTGTCATTTTAGGATGGTACGGCAATGTAATGAGGGTGGATGTGAATACAGTTTAACGGGGAGAACTTTGTGATTAACTCATGATGACTTTGTCCAAGGAGCTTAAGAGCACAATGATTGGCCCAAGTGACGCAAACGAACTAAACGGAAACTGTTTTTAGATGTGAAACTGGGATGAGCTGGAATACACGCAATGTGCTAAAGAGAAGTAGGCCAAGCTACAACAAGAATCATGACCTACTGGAAAAATGATCACCCTGCGTTCTTACAATTGTTGAATAACAAAGAGTATTTTTTGACGAATTCATTGCGTAGCTGTATAAATCTTCTTGAAGTAGATTGTGCAAAACAGATCTTAAATCTACCAAATGCTATAATTTTCAGCTGCCATAGTTTCAGACGTTTGAATATAGTTTGGTTCAGTTTGAACTTTCTAAGCACACAGTAATAGTTATTTTTTAAACGCGAATATGCGAAAAACATAGGAAATAAAATTTTAATTTTGAGAAACAAACGTCATATCTAAAATCCATAAAATAAACTTACTCTCCAACGACTACGCAAAAACAAAACTTTCTGGAAAGGCCGCCAATTAAAGTATTCAATGTTCAATAAGGCTTTCAAGATTGAGCTATTATGCGATTCATTCTTAAACACGATTATGTAAGGTAAATTTTCAATGCTAGATCTTGAAAGTGTTCAACGGAGTGTGGAAGTAGTTACAGACGTTTTGGCATCGAACCCTTGCAAAGGGCGCCGCTACAATTGAAAATATATGAATTTGAACATAAGAAGTAACAACAATTTTTACGTATTTTCTTCTCACAGTTCTGAATTCAAGTTTTAATAACAAACTCGCCCAAATCCGGCCATATTTATACGCATCTGTTAACTACACATAGCTTAATACTGACAACATTTTGTCTCACCAGTCTTCAGAACAAATGTGCTCCTACCAAACGTCTTGCAATTATTACATTTTAAATGTTAACATTGGTTGTGCTCGTCACTCGAATGCCAGTCCCTCACGTTTATTGTCATATTCTGATGGCTAGATAATACAAATATTGACTTGAGATGTACAATATAAAGATTTCTCTCCGTTCTCATGGAAAGGGACACTTCGACGTAAGTGTCTGACCAAATCTGCCACCATGAAAAATAACCGGCTTCGATTCCCGGCGAAGCCAAACCCGAGCATTCGTTTGTGGAAAACCCGACGTGCGGCACTGTCACGCAGAAGGCGCATGTTTTCTCGTGGTACTTCAGTTTATCCCACCACTGCATTCCTACGCCGCTTTGTCTCGTGTCTTCTCCCATGTTACACCTCAGGGGTGACGGGCGCCCACGATCCACCTTCCAAAGCCCTGCACTCGGCGGTTGTAACCCAGCCATGGGGTGTACTCCTCACATGGAATTTAATCATTTCATTCTTTAAGGTGCAATGATTCTGGCTTCCGATTGTGCAATTCATTACAAAGTAGTATGCACACTACCAAAATTGCCAGAGTAATACTTTTTATGTTTCATATGACAGACTAATGCTTAAATTTTCTAACTCTATAAATTATTTTGCATGAATTTACCAATTAAATGTAAAATTAAATTAGTAAGAGTTATTTAAAAAGAATAACACTTGTTTCCATTCTAGATGTGCAAAAAAGAATACTTTCCAGTAAAAAAGAAACTATCTAAGCAAAGCGATTACAATAATTTCTCTGCATGTAGGTAATGAATACTAAGAGACAATGTTAACAAATATAAAAAAATAATTATTTTATGCACATTAGTTTAAACTACGACTACTATCGTTTATATATATATATATAAATAAGGAATATATCTAAAATATATTATTACAACTTTTGTTGGCATTAGTGCTAATAATTTTTTACACACTTCCGTAATAATTATTATGACTTCTATACTTGAAGGGTTTCTTGAAAAATGTGCTTCCTAAAGCATCCAAAACAGAAAAACGTAATTTTTAAATACAAATAGACTCTATTGAATTAACTTTTATAATATTTACGTAAGTATGTCTGCCTTGTTTTCAGTGTCACAAGTTGTATATTTTCTCCGTTCATATAAAATTTAAATAGTTCTTGGCTGACAATTTTGGTAGTTTGTGCTACTTTAGAATGTACTTGGTTTGTTGTACTGTCGGGCGAAGTACTCAAATGGAAACCCCTCCACTTCCGTCTTAGGGAACCTACGAAACCACAAACACCATTTTAAGTTCGTATTTGACCTATTGCATACTACATTATAGCATCCCTCATTTGTAAAGCTCGGATCATTATTGTAATTTAGCAGTTATTAAACACAAATCGAATACTCCACCAGGAATTAAACCTTCATACAAATAAAATCCAGATTATGCAAGAGTTTAAACCAATTGACAATCTTAGAGGGGCCGCTGTTCTGTGGGAAAACCATGGAAAATATTAACGTAAACGTGTGGATGGCGGACGAAGCTCATGGACATGTGAATGGCTACGTCGACAAACCGAACTGCCGATGTTGAACGGTCTTTCTCGTTTATCTTCTACCCACTTAAAACAAAGTGTCAATGTTTTTCGCGTGCGTTTTGTTACATTCGTGAGGACGCGGATTATTTACTACCTTCGCCAAGTATATCAAACACAGTATGGGATTGTATATAGCAGATAATATATTGTAATTTAGCAGTTATAAAAACAGACTTATTTGTTTATGGTATAATCTCGGTATCTTTTCATTTTTCGAATCAAAACTTTGAAAAATTATCTCATCTATGACGTGTTTGATTGTTTCCTAAATTTGTGATGTATCACAAGGTGTTTATACTTACGTTAGTATAAATGATCCTTATTTTTGGTTGAAGTAAACTTTTACTTATATATAATCTATATACTATATTTAATTAATAATTGGTATAAATAAAAACGGGGGTAAAATAGGTGAGTTGGTAACGCATAGTAAGAAATAGTTCTCGTGCGTAATATTATTAAGCTGAGAGCGTTCGAATACGGCGCGTTGTCCCTTTCGTGAAATTTTCTAGACTTGGTTAAACTTTGTTTGCATGGGGCCGGGAAATAACTTGAAAGTAGAACCGCAGGATCGCTTCAGATAATTTTGAAGGAATCATGAATGGACTATACGCTGCTGTCCACTGTAGCGCGCAACACAGAACCACGTGCGTGGAACATCGCCGTCGTGGTCGGCCGGGAGTTGGGCATGTCAATGTCGACTGCAGAGGATCTGCGCGGGATCGCAGACGCACGGGTTTAGTCACGCGAGTGTAGCCCGGTTGAAAGGTCACCTAAATAACGGCGCCTGTGCTGTGCGCTGACTGCATCGCGAGCTTTGTGTCGTCTCGTGCTCCTTTCACCGCAGCTCCAGGCCAAGGACCTTGGTCTTGTCTCCTGCACGCGCTTAACTATACATGCACGTTAGTTGTTTCCCTTCGGTCCTCGCAGTTCGTGATGCAGAGTCGACTTGCTCGGTCGTGGATGGTAAGCGTCCTGCAAAACAATATCCTGCTTGCTATAGCGGGGAGGGATGTTATCGTAGTTCTTCAAAATGCCCGTCCCATACATTCTACACTGAGGTGACAAAAGTCATAGAATACCTCCTAATATCGTGTCAGACCTCCTTTTACCCGGCGACGTCACATGGACTCAACAACTCGTTGGATGTCCCCGGCATAAATATCGAGCCATGCTGGCTCTACAGGATAATTCTAAAATCATGGGGCAAACTTTGAGGGGTGGTAGAGCTCACTAAAACAAACAATTATTGCATAGGAATATATGGGCCGAAGTGACGCGTTGAGGCGCAAACACAAACATAACACATGACATGCAAAACATTGTTTACTTACAACGTCGCCGCTAAATGCCTTTTTATCGGGTCTCGATTTTTTCCTGTGGGGGCATTTGAAAGCCCTCATTCACGACTCAAGTTGATTCCATTGAAGACCTCGTCGCTCGACTATCCTGTGCGGCTGCACGCTTGCATGAAATACCCAGCGTACTTGAATCTGTTCGCCAATCACTCCACTGACGCTAACAAGCTTGCATTACTGTCGGTGGTAGCAAATTTGAGCAATTATTGTAAACATTTATGTAAAAAGGCATTTAGCGGCGACGTTGTAAATAAACAATGTTTTGCATGTTATGTGTTATGTTTGTGTTTGTGCCTCAACGCGTCACTCCCGCCCATATATTCCTATACAATAATTGTTTGTTTAAGTGTGCTCTACCACCCCTCGAAGTTTGTCCCATGATTTTAGAATTAACCTGTATAGACGTCCATAATTGCGAAAGTGTTGCCAGTGCAGGAGTTTGTGCACGAACTGACTTCTCGATTACGTCCCATAAAAGTTCGATGGGATTCATGTCGGGCGATCTTGGTGGCCAAATCATTCGCTGGAATTGTCCAGAATGTTCTTCAAACCAATCGCGAACAGTTGTAGCCCAGTGACATGGCGCAATGACATCCATAAAAATTCCGTCGTTGTTTGGGTACATGAAGTCCATGAATGGCTGCAAGTGGTCTCCAAGTATCTGAACATAACACTTTCCAGTCAATGATCGGTTCAGTTGGACCAGAGGACCCAGAACATTCCAAGTAAATCAGCCTACACCATTATGGAGCCACCGCCAGCTTGCACAGTTCCTTGTTGACGACTTGGGTCCATGGATCCGTGGGGTCTGCGCCACACTTGAACCCTATCATCAGCTCTTACCAACTGAAATCGGGACTCATCTGACCAAGTCACGGTTTTCCAGTCATCTAGGGTCCAACCGATATGGTCACGAGCCCAGGAGAGGCGTTGCAGGCAATGTCGTGCTATTAGTAAAGGCACTCGAGTCGGTCTTCTGCTGGCATAGCCCAGTAAAGCCAAATTTCGGCGCACTGCCCTAACGGACAGGTCCGTCGTACGTCCCACATTGATTCTTGCGGTTATTTCACACAGTTTTGCTTGTCTGTTAACACTGACAATTCTGCGCACACGTTGTTGGTCTCGGTAATTAAGTGCAGGTGGTCGGCCACTGCGTTGTCCATGGTGGGAGGTTATGCCTGAAATTAGGTATTGTCGGCACATTCTTGACACAGTAGATCTCGGAATGTTGAATTCCCAAACCATTTCCGAAATGGAATGTCCCATGCGTCGAGCTCCAACTACCATTCCGCGTTCAAAGTCTGTTAATTCCCGTCGTGCGGCCATAATCACGCCCGAAACCTTTTCACATGAATCACTTGAATACAAATGAAAGCCCAACCAATGCACTTCCCATTTATACATTATGTACGCGATACTACTGCCATCTGTATATTTGCATATTGCTATCCCATTAATTTTGTCACCTCAGTGTATATTTCTCTTCCATTTTGCGTACAAGAGCTGGCGTAAACTACGGACGAAGTCCTTAAAGTCAAGCAGGCATCAAGTTGAAAAAATAGTTCCAATATCTGAGATGCCGTATATTGCTACATTTTGTTTTACAAGAACCAGGGAAAGTATTTGTATATAATACAAAGTTGAAGATAAAATAACTTAGATGAATGGAAGTGAAATTGACGAACATCTTGCTAACCGTTTGTGGGCGGATAACAATCTCCAGTGTCCACCCGGGAACACCCTGTGTAGTCTGTTCAGCCATGATGCTCTTGCAGGTAGTTGTTCCCACGCCGAGACATTCTCGTCGCTCCCTAAAGTTTGGTTTAACCACTCTGCTGCGAAGGTGGTTCAGCATTTCCGACAACCTGTTGCCACTGTCACTCTTCGCGAATTCTGTACTAAGAACTTAAAACGACTCTGTTTTCAACTCGCTGTTCACTCCCCCGTTATTCACTAGTGTCCCCGATGGTGTCAGTACAAATTCTACACTCTGGTCCTGTTTCAGTCCTGTTATCGTGTGTTTAGGATAATGTTCCAACCTGGAACGTTTAATCCTGATTGAAATTTTGGCGTGGACATGGTAAGAGTGATGCACACGTCAGTTGTCATCGCTGTCGTGGTCGCCCTGTGATGTCGTGTCCTCTCACTCGGGGTGTTCGAATGCGATTGCCAGAAGGTCGTGCACGGCCCTTCTAGCGGAAACCAACGGGAAACTACGGCTGTGTCATTATGATTAGTCAGCCCGGGTGCACTGTGGTTCAAGTCGACACCGGGAGGTCCCGTTTCCCCCGCCCTTGCATTCCATTGCTGCTCCATACTCAGATCATTTCCCCTCAGCAGCTCTCAATACCTCGTTGTTTAGAGACGCCCCAAACGTTTCAACTCAACTCAAACTTATTTACAGTGGTGCCTAGCTAATTATAACGTATATCGCCTCTACATATTTAGTTACATGAATGTATTCTACTTATTTTGTAGATATGAAACTACAATCGTAGAATATCGACGATATTCGCTTATAGGCTGTTCACGGTAAAGTGAGCACTTTTGAGGCCTAAGTTACTTTTTTATTTAAGCAATTTTTTAATCCTTTAACAACATTTAAAAATAAATACTGCCAGGTAAGTAATTAACACAGTGTGAAAATTCCATCGCACTCGTAACTTAACGTCTAAGGCTAAAATTAAGTACATTTATTGACTATTATTCCAAATGAGAGGGCTTTCAAAAATGCTCACTTTACCGTGAGTAGCCTATACGCGCTAAACTTGTCATCACAATTATTTGTACCAAACATTTGCACAGTCTGATAAAAATTTATTGAATATGTTATTATATATTGAAATATAGTAAAAATGAAATAAAATTAACAAAATAAATTTTTTCTGACAACCAAATAAGATAGCGTGTATATCTACCCGACAGTAATTTTAAGTAATCTTCGTTATCATAAAATAAATTATTATACGTCATAAATATAGTTTTCACTACAAGGATTTCCAGTAAATAATTAACTTTTTTGCAAAGGTTGGGGGTTTTGTGCAATTCACTAAGAAATGAGACAGTTCCAGAAGCCAAGAGGTCGTGCGAAAACTGGAGCAGAATTAAAGCATGACCATAATAATTTTGTTCTCCATTGTAGCTTAACAATTTGTGATTTTAATTGGATTGCTGAGTCTTTTTTTATTAATATGAGTGGCTCAAATTCAGCGATAAAATGTTAGTGATGGTTTTTGTTACAGAATGTCTGGTATGACAGATAACTCGAAAAGAATCCAGAAAATACATCAAAAATTGCGTCATGAGATTCCAAGATATCTTAACGGAATTCAAGATCCTTTACAGGATGAGCACTAATGAGGTGAGATATTATCAAATTTTATTAAATTTTCATCGTATTAAAAACTTTTACACTCTTAAAATGTGAGATACAAACTTTCACATAAAATAATTTTAAGTGAAAACAGCAGGTTTATTTTAAAGGAATTACACAACTAGACACATCGATTCATGAACGCTTGAAGTTGTAAAATAATGAACTTTTTAACTACCCCTATGAAGTCGAAATGTTTTATGGAGTTTGTACTGAGTCATCAGTCCTTAGTTGTAACGATAAACGTCTATAAAACATGCCTGCTTCTTTGTTAATGGCGTGAAGAAATAAAGAACTGTAATGTATTAGAAACAAATCTATATAAGGTTCCTCTAAGTGTGCTGAGGGAAAAAAAGTGCTTTATTTGCCTGTTATTCTTTGCTTCATCCTACAAGTGGAGACCAGAAGTCGTCTGTGGTTTGGATAGTGTGTCCATAACAATGATACCTTTTGTGGGTGTTTTATAAGGCTGTGGTAGTATACAGGATGATTTTAAAATCATGGGACAAACATTGGGGGGGTAGTAGAGCCCACTAAAACAAACAATTATTGTATAGGAATATATGGGCGGAAGTGACGCGTTGAGGCACAAACACAAAAACATAACGCATTAACGGAAACATAAAATGTTCGTTAGCAGCATACTTAACGAGTGATTCCGTACAGAAAATATTAAAACGGTTGCTGGAAATGCATCCACCAAGAGTCACGCATGCTTGGCGACCTCAACATATGGCGTGATTGGCTGACAGTGGTGGCGATAGTTGAGGGCAGTCAAACGGTGCGCCAGTGACCTGCTGCATCAGCATCAGCATCACTCCACCGACGCTACCAAGCTTGCGTTACTGTCGGTGGTAGCAATTTTGAGCAATTATTATAAACATTACGGTAAAAAGGCATTTAGCGGCGACGTTGTAAATAAACAATGTGTTGCATTTCATGTGTTATTTTTGTGTTTGTGCCTCAACGCGTCACTTCCACCCATATGTTCCTATACAATAATTGTTTTTTTTTAGTGAGCTCTACCACCCCTCGATGTTTGTCGCATGTTTTTAGAATCATCCTGTATACACGTTATACACGTTTTAAACTATCGTTTTTGAACGGCGACGTGGAACAAGACATTACGACAGAACAGCGGTGGAATGCAGGGGGAGGCTGCGGAAACGGAAGTGCCCCGCAAAACACACGCCTGCCAAAAGCGTCTGCCACGTTTCTAACATGCAAAATGCCGGAATTGACACCTCCGGTAATCGAGTCCGGATCTCCTTGTGGGGAGATGGAGGGGAGGGGCGGGGTTGCCACGCAACCACCGCGAGCACGAAGATTTTAGAAGCTCGCTGTTAATAATAAACCTACAATACCAACTTTTGAAACCAAAATATATGGCATTACGTACATATTCTTAAAAGCGAAAATATGATCGCGAATGCCGAGGGGGCTATGGAAATGTTAACTCATGGTAGAAAGATAATTCATATTCTACAATCTCAACTTTTGCACTTTAATATATTATACATTTTATTTACATTCATTTTCGTGACGAAAGCATAGTTTTTCTGTTTCAGTTGTTTTCGTGTTGCAAAAAAAATTTACTTCTTTCTCCCGACGAATGTTATCTCGCTGATTATAATGAAATTCGCAATATACCAATGAGAATATTAAAGTCTGACTAGCATTGATTCCTGAAAAGTTATATTGTAAAATATGTTTTTTTTTTAAAAAAGCTTTTATTAAATTTGCTAAAAAAAAGGTTAATATTATTCTCATACTGATCTTCTGGTTTGGCCTTTAATAGTTGCGTAAATACTATAAATAAAAGGGTGTTAATTTTAAATTGTGTTGTTAAAAGTGAAGCACGCGCTCCTGTGGGCACAACATGCTATGCCACGCATGCGTTCATAAAGGAAAGCGCAACTTCTCTCTAACGACAATACGTCGCACACACGCAGCATGTTGTGTTTCTCTACGCTGACACCTCAGCAAACGAAGACCACGGTCTTGATCTGTCGATAGCAGAAAAGGAAAATTCAGTCGGGATCCTAGATTTGCTTGTGCCTTAAGTGCGTGGAAAAGTTTCTGGAGGAGATGCTGTTCTCTAATGAAGCCGACGCATGTTCCAGGATGATGGAGAAGTAAGACGCTAGATTAGTTCGGGCCAGTCTGATAATCGAACGGTCCTTCCTGCTGGTGATGTGCCGGGAGCCTCCAGAACCGCGCCGCCATTTATGGGCGTCGTGACATGGAAATTGTTTACAACCCAGTCTGGCTCTAAAATTCAGTCGTCTCAAATTAAGGGCATTTCAGTCCACTGTCAACTTTTCTTCTCGCAGGCCCACCACATAGACTCTCTCAAACTTCTTCGTCAGTTGCTCATACGGTTGTCTCACGCATCTAATAGATGCACCATTCACTCATTACTAGAGCCAATGACTTTTCGCGTAAAAATCGGAGCACACAGTAGACATCAATACTATATACACACTTCAGATGTTGTTATACCTCCATCGGCTGCTGGTGCCGAGTCCGTCTTTGACCAAGCCACTCAGGACTAAGTAACTCCGACACTGAACCTTTGTGATTTGTGCGCAAACGGTTAGCACGAGCGAGAACATTTTTTAGCCAATCAAAGAAGCTGGACGACCTTACGGTGCTTTGGACTCTATCTTGTCTCGAAATCTTTTCGCGAAATATCAATGCCCCTACTCATTATTCATTGGCGGGATAGTTCGTACGTAACTATATATATATATATATATATATATATATATGCGTGTATTTGACACACGTGGAGCAGTGGCTCGTTGTATAAGCATGAGCCATCCTGCAAGTCTTTAATAATATATGTGTCATCCATCTGTGTGCTTATTTATTTAATTAACTTCGCGGTTACTTAACTATCACTACAAAAACTGCAAGGTTTTTATGAAAGTAATTGTAGACTTTTAAAAATTGTCACTGAGCAAATCATGAATATTACTTGAAAATGCAATCGTGAAGGAGGGTAGGCGTGGCAGCTATAACATTTATTGATTATAAGATGTGTTAATTTTTAAATATAGACTGGGAAACCTAATTTTCTCCAAGCATGGTTTCTGAGGTCAACGTTGAAATGAAATATGAATTAGTAGCAATGACGATATTATCTCTTCATGATGTCTTTAATGAAAGTCTTCAACATCCATAAAAATTAAGTAAGGGATAAACTGACGTGATTGCCGTGGTTAAATTGAACGCCGTGTATTATTAAAGACAAACCGGAACACTGCGAAAGAACACACCTACCACTGAAAGCGTTCACTAAGTTCTCAAAATACGCAAAATTCAAGGTTTCAATCCGTCCGGGATCTCTGAGGCGGGATGGAATCACCCTAGACTCGACGGCGTGATGCAATGTGTAATTAATGATTTCCGTGTAATTTCTCCCACCGGTTATTAAGTTGGATAATGCGGGACATTCTCCGCCTCGGGAAAAGATAATAATGACACGTGAGTTCGTGGACAAGTACGTCACGAGCGGAGGTATTGTCGCTTGTCTGGAGTCATGTCTGAGCCAAGGTGAGTGGTGTACACAATTGCCTCTCGCACCAGGCAGTGATGAGCAAGAGGCGTGTTGCCAGTAGTGGCGAGTCACTGTCGTGTTCCCGTTCAAGAGTTCTCCGCAGAGCGGACATCTCAGCGAATGCAAGTGAAGCAAACATCATAACAGGAGGAAACGCGAAGAACTTATTTAGAAGAAATTGAGTAGCAACAAGTGATAACATTAATGCATAAGGCTTTCGTTACACTGTAAATAAGTTTTCCGTAGTTACATTCCAGTAACTATAAGCAAAAAATTTAAATGATCGACATATCGTTGGAATCCCCTTAAAATTATCTATCATATGACACGTAAATGGATCGAGTTAAGATATAAATTCAAAATAAATATAGAAAAAAAGCCAAACCTTAACCAAAGAATTATCTCTATCTAAGAAACTGCCAACACCACACTCACCAGACTAATTTCCATCGAAAGAGCACCCCTGAAAACTGTAGGAGTGTACTATATCAATTGGCCAGTCTGTCCAAATTAAGACACCAGAAAAGGAAAACTAAATAATGAGTTCCTGGAGTTGGTATTTTCAGTGAAATTTGTACTTCTTCTTTCTAAAAAGAGAATTTCCCCTTCGTTTAGTGGCGAGTTGTTTGTATAAATTTCCTCTTTCCAGGCAGGTAATTTCGTCTTTGTTTGGTACTAAGGATGTTGTTTGTATACATTTCCTCTTTCTAGGTAGAGAATTTCCCCTTTGTTTCATACCGAGTGGTTTGTATTACTGTTCTATAGAAACCCAAATATTCTATCTTGTTCGTGATTAGCGATGCACGTTTTAAATTGACGTTAAGCGACAAACATAACTTCGGCTGTGATGGTACTTCGAATTCTTGCAATAGCTATGTGTGAGCAGGCGACGTTCCTCAGGCCCCAGTTGTACTCTGCAGGTATCGTCTGAACGTGTTAGTAGGACCTACTTGCTCGCACATGCTGTATCTAACAGCTACATCTACATTTACTGTTGTTTTCCTGAAAGACGTCCATTCTGAGTTATCAGAAGAGGTTCGATTCCATCGTAAGCCTGGCACCAGCACGACAGTGCCCCGACGTGCACAGTGTGTTTGGACGAGTCCTCAAGTAATTGGCGCGCCTTTGTGAACTGCGCATCAGACACGTGCCACTTAACTTTTCCCGCAGAAGTGTAATCACGACATTATTTCTTAACAACTCACTAAACGTGACACCTTCACAGAAAAAAACACGTGGGTGCCATAACTCTTTACATACCGCGCAGGCGTTACAGCGCACAACCTTTACTCGAGAAGCTTTGGCCTGGGACCGTTTAACTTAAGGGGACAGCCAGGTTACCCTGCAACCACACAGCTCAAATGGGGAATCAATATTAAAGGAATTCCTCTCAGTGCATCATTTATAAAAATAACTGTTTCAAATAAAAATGATTCTACGTGATTTGTTTTAAGGAATACTAGCGCATTAAGATATCTTGCCGATTTTTATGTTTAACATATTTTTCTAAAATTTGACATCAAAATTGATATTTCACAATAAAATTATAAATTAATATTTAATGTTTTTTTTTTATTTCTTAACGTGTCATTACTATTCTCTGAGAACGTCGCGTTGAATATTTATTTTGTTTGAAACAGTTGTCTTCAAAACGTATCATTGAGAAGGAATTTCTAACACTGATTCTCCATTTAAACTGCGTGGCTGCTGGCTTGATAGGCAGAGACCTGAAGGGGCCGTTTTTGTTAGTTGAGATGTAAAAATCTATTAGCTAAATAAGGCAAAAATTTGTGGTTTCATGTTACCATACAATTATTTCTAGCAGCATGGGGCGTTAACACTTCAACAATACTTTAAGACATTCGATTTATTTTGCCAGCAAACTATAAACAAGAAATTTGTCGGTTATTAACTTTGCGATTATGAATTTTATAAAACACTTAAAATATATGTTTACAAGATCTGGCAACTTCTTGGATACTGTCACTAGTTAAAAAGTTTTAATTACATTCCCTACGTAAGTTCACCTTAAAAACACTAAGTTTCTCGGTCGAATTCAGCTTCAAACTGCGTATTTAGGACGTAAATCTTGGCACACTTTTTTTTTTAACTGCTACATATGATTTCCAGAAAACAATGAAATAAGCGGTTGTATAACCATTACTGGAGTCCTAATAATACATGCATATGGTTCTGTTACGCGAATAGGAAACCAGATACTTATATTTTGTGTTAGAAAATTAAAATAAACCCATTAATAAACTGTGCTTTCATTTTCCTGCATGAAAACGTTTTAGGAAAACCACCAACAGCGCAAGATACCGGATCGTCATGTGACATAAAATGCGAGTTAGGCACAATACCGCATGACTAAACAGTTTTTGTAGTTCTTATTCTTAGTTGATTAAGAGTCCATGTTGATTGCTCGAATAAGTTAATCTGAATTCCGAATTTAGCATAAAGTAATCGTACCAATTTATGATACTACGAAAATGTAATACATAATAATATTTGAAGTTAATACGTCATATTCATATTTTACTTATGCCTTCATTTATTTACGAAATATTAATAATGCAAATGTCCAGTTGAAAACATTGAGTATATAATTTCAAATTGAAGGAGACGTACGTACCCTCGTTTTATACTTTGAAGTGTGTGACGAGACAATCTTGTAAGATGTCTCAAAATATAATGAGCATGTTTTTCTTTAAACATATACAGGAAGTCCCATTTATCATGACCACCCACAACAACTTCGTACCGGGGCTCCAAGTAAAATAGGGTTTCACACAAAAATCGTATTAAAAAAAGGGATAAATAACACTGCTGGGGAGTACACCTTAAAGTATGATTTATTAGTGAGATATGAATACAAGCATGAGTTTTTTAAATAGCACCATACACATATTGTTCTAATGTTCAATGAAGCTCGTCAAGACCTATTTAAACATGTATCACAATGTGCACTTTCATAATATGAACATTAAATAGGACATAGAAAGTGGGATATCTATTGCCCGTTTGTAGAACTATCCATATGGGTACTGCGAGGGGTAGAACATTCACATTAGATGTTCAAAGTGGTGGCTATTGGCAGTGATACACAAGTTCAGTCACTGGATGAATGACAACATTGATTCTTCCAGAGTTGCCTCCTGAAGCATTACAAGCGCACACAATACGTTCCTGCATGTTCTCTGGAGTTGTTGGTATATCTTGATAGACAGCGCCTTCGGGGTAACCCAAAAAAAAAAAAGTCAAGAGGGGTTAAGGTCAGGAGGCCGAGCAGGCCACTGAACTGGTCCTCCACGACCAATACACCTACCAGTATATTTTCGGTCCAGAACACGACGTTAATACAATATTATGTGCTGGGTATCCATCGTGCTGGTACTACATTAGCATTGTGTTCCTTAGGGGTATCTACTCCAGGCGACCAGGAAAAATAGTTTGAATAACGGTGGCATACTCCCTGCCGTTACAGTTACCATCACGAAATAAGGCCCCATAACCTTATTGACAACCATCCCACATCAGACGTTAATTCTCCATTGACGCTGATGGGCCACCTGTCGAAGCCATCGTGGTTTCTCGACGGCCCAATAATGCATAATCCTCGTATTAACTTGGCTTGAGTTGGAGAAGGACGATTCATCGGTAAAAAAAACCACCCGAAAAGAAGTTCGGGTTGGCGATAATCTGATGCTGTGTCTACTGACGGAATTCTTAACGATTCTGGAAATCATTCCCGTGCAAATCTTGGTGTAATTATACATGAAAGTGATGGAACATAGAGGGGATCTTAAGAATGCAATGTGCACTCGTTTTCGGAATGCCAATTTCGGCTCCAAGTTGGCGTGTGCTGACGTGTGGATCAACTGCTACAGCAGCGAGGACAGTAACCTCAGCGGCTTCATCTGTGAGAGTTCTACGACGATTGCGTTGCTGTGGCTTCAGATTGCCCGTCTCACAAAGCTTCTCAACGAGACGGGAAAACATCCGTCTGGACGGCAGGGTCTTGTCAGGGTATCGCTCTCAGTAGAGTTTCCCCGCCTGACTAGCATCACGCCGACCTTCAACAGAATGAACGACGAGTGAGCGAACCAAGCTATTGATAATGGTAATAACAGAAATGCCTGTGTCTTTCAGTACAACTCGCTTGAACGTACTGCACTGTGCTGCAACATAATACGAACACAGTAACCTGCTGACTTGCATTCTCCATAGATGAGCAGCATTTATACTTTTTTTTTTTTGAGTATATTTCCGTTACGACAACTCTCACCTTGCAGTGTACTGTATTCGACTGCACACGGATGACTGATTGAGTAGTTGTCACGTCATGTGTGTTCCTTTGTTTCCTCTAAGCGCAACCTCTGTGGAATGGGGAACGCAGCTCTGGGTACCTCACCTGGGAGCCTATTCTAAGTTGTTAACGAAACAATTCCTCGTTCCATCCTACTATTTGGTATTCTTAGTTTTTAAACGACGGTAGTTTGACGTCACGAGTCGGCGGGGACGAAACAACTGCTCTCGAGCAGTCGGCAGGCTAGAATTTCGTAGTTAACCAATATGGCGGGCGTCGGTATTAAATGTGGCCGTGTATTTCAATGACACGGAAATAAATATTGTGTGGCATAAAGTCAGTGCAGCACGTGTTTGTGTTGCATGGAGTTATAATTTTCCTACGCACACATTTACGATACGAATAAGCATGAAAAGATTGGGTATAACTATTACAAACTTGCATCACACACGTCCGTCCTTCTTAAACATTGTGCACAACATGATACAGACTATTTTAGGCGTGGTATGTTATTACAAGCGCGTAAATGTACGAATACACAATTGTAAATATTTAACCAATTAACTCCCATTATCTGAGGCTGTACATTTCTTAGATATACATTTATTCGTCCCTTATATAGCATGTGTTCGGTGGGCGAGTGGTTAAGTTACGTGCTTATCCATGTTTTGAGTTCGAAACTCCCCCACATCTCAATTTTTTTTTTTTTTACTATGTGAAATAGAATTAATGTTATTATATGTGGTGACAACATTTATTTAAAAGGGCAAGCTTATAAGCTGTGTGCATTTGTATTTTGTCACCTAATAACCTACAGTTTAGAATGTTATTTTTAAAATTGAAGGATAACATTTGATAGGTAGGTCTTATGTACTTTAACTAAAACGGATCGTGATTAACGTTAAATATTACGAATATGAATATATTCTGCAACAAAATGACAATTCCTTGCATTGATTCCAGAAAGAAGAGACTAATAAATTCCACATCATTTAATAATTTTAAAACTAACTTTGAAGTCAAAATGAAAAAAAAACAAATACATTCAAAATCTACGTATTCTCCTTCTGTACAAAATAAACATTTTCTGCACTGAAAGATTATCGGCGTTTTAAAAACCATAGGCTTATATGTGGTAAAAAGGGAGGCAAGGTTATTTAATTCACACCAAATTCAATGCCTGTCGCGTAAGATATATCAACCAGAGAACGCCAGTGACTCAGTCAATGTTACTTATTTTATATTTATTCAAAATTATCACCTTCCATGGCTCCACAGTACACTTCAGCGGACACCAAGGTTAGGAATATTAATATAATCGTTTTAAGATGTGTACATTTCTTTGTTATTCAGGACAGCGTGAAATCTGTATTTAAAATCTGCTAACTTTCCTTTACTTAACCTTGGCGAAATATTTTCTTTTCCACAAACACAAATGATTTGCTAAACACACGGACCACGTCTTTAATAAGTAAACATCTATATCTCACGAAGGTAAAAAAAATGCAGTTCATCATGGCCACCAACCACAGTTTCTCACACTCCCCACAAAACCAAAGAAAACTATACACTATTATTTTCTTATAAAATACATATTTCTAATGATATATTATTTTTAACGATCTAAAAATATAAGGCTTACTATTCGTGTCTTTAAGTAATGCTTTTTAAACAGATTTGAGCAATTTTAAAAACGAGTACTTCTAGTAATATTTCGTTTGTACGTTGTCGACCATGCGCAGAGACACTAACGCTCGTCTAGCTTGGAGTGGGGAGAGTCGGTAAGCCGAAGATGCCCGAATGTGCTTGCCTTCGAAACGACTCCGTACTCTGAATACCAATTTCATGACGACTTGGTTTTCGTCGGCTGAGAGAGAGTGGGTTCGTGGTGACGTGGGCCGTTCCCGACGAAACTTAGAATAAGCCCCCTGTTTACATCACCTCGACATCAAATACAGAGCGTCAACGACATATTGTACTGTAGTCATGAACCCGTTTGAGTCCCAATGTCTATGGCGGCTTTTAACGATCTGTTTATTAGACAGGCACAGTGTGATACATTTTTCAATAGATCTTGGCGAGCTTCACATAACTTTTAACGAATAGATACATGGTTCTATTTAAATAACTGACGTTATTACTCGTAATAAATAATACTACAAGGTTAACTCCCCAGCAGTACAATTTCCCCCTTCCAGTTATACAATTTTTGTATGTAACACTTCTTCATTTGGATCCCCGGTTCGTAGTCAATGTGGGTGGTAAATATAAATGGGACAGCCTGTATACTCGAAGTTACACAGTTACAGCAACGTCAAATATGCCATACCACAACTACATTAATAACAATCATGCATACAGTTTCTCATCAACTATATTCTTCGCGGCACTTTGACACGCATTATCTGGTATTACCTAACTCTCTTAGCCTTGCTGGCAACTCGTTTAGGAGATCAACGTCCTCGGTGGTCAGGCGGTTGGAAACACCCGACTCACCGCAGAGGTGCGTGCTCGTAGACGGTCGCATCGCGACGAAAACTACTGCACATACGTGCAACACGTCATTGAAGCCTGTGGCCGTTACTGCGATCTCCCCAGTTCCTCTGTCCGGCACTTTCTTTAGGTCACCGCCTTCAAGACGGTGTGATTAAGCTCGCCTTCCTCCCCTCGCGTTAACTCGGATTTGATTACCGGCAGATCTCAAGGTTCGCCCGTTTTATACACAGCTAGTGTGCTCCGTCGCTTCTGTGGGGGTTATCTAAGGGACGAGGACAGTAAGTCATCACGTTGGCGTGTGCAACGAGGCCGGGACGATAATTTTTGCCAACCACAAGGGAAAAAGAAGCAACCGGCACAACAACAGCCGAAGAAGCAACCCCACTGCATTGAAGCTTGCATGCGCCGGAACTTCGTTTTCCCCGAGGCTGAAGATGTAATCGAACGGCCGCTTCCTTAAGAGTGATGATTTATGATCATGTAGTTTAAGGATAACGGATCCAAACGTCTATCTAATCGACTGCAATTTAATAAGCCGTTACGACGTGACGGGGCAGTTTGAGGCTGTGGAACTGACGCGTTCTCCAAAGACTTCAGTGGGATGTGCATCTTCGCTCGCGGCACTGGCAACGGTGAACGAAGAACATTTCCTACAGCCCGAACATCGGGCTTAGCTTGATCTAAGATCGCTGTTTCCGAACATCCTATATATAAAATATTCTGTCACCTGGAGCCTCCGCCCGCATAACGGCGAGGCGTTAAACGAGTAGTATGCACGCTCTAAGAAATTATTCGCAAGTTGAATACACGAGTGTATGAGTAGAAAGAGAAAGCGCGAATGGTAAAGTTATTTCCCGTGCGTTCATGCTAGTGTTCCTACATTCGCTCATGAAACAGTCAAATGCGTAGGAAACCTCCCAACTTTGTTTTGTAGCGACGCTAAACATTCCATATTTGTAGCTTTATTTGCGGAGTATTTCCATATGATATATGGGTTAAAAACTTCCAACTCTGTTTATGAATTAACAAGAAATTTTTTTTAGATTGCAAGAAGTATAATTAAGGCGTTGCAATTTTTCAGATTGGCAAGATTGATTTCCCGGGGAAATAAATTGAAGTCGAGTTTTCCTTTCGCCCTCTACATGTGGAAGGCAGCGAATGCAGAATCACCTCGTTTCGTAGGAAGATCGATAAAACTTCCAAACCTGGAAAATACATGTTTGACATACAGCCTACCAATGACGTGCACATTATCTTAATTTAGGGGACTGATATATGTTCAAAAATAGGCTTGCAGTTAGGTTTCAATAACGATTCAAATAAGAATTGCAAAAAAAAAAAAATTCCCTTATCCGTACTCTCTGTCCCATTTTCTTCTCTTAGGGACCAATGACTAGCAGAGTGTAATGCATTTTCACTTTTTCTTTCCAATGTGTCATTTCTGCAGTTACCTCTTTCCTTTTCTCGGCCTGCGCTGTTAAAAAATATAATAACACATTGGAATGAATTTTTCAGGAAGATTTTTTTTCTTCTTATGAAGTAACAGAAACAACAAAAGCCACATAGATGTAATTGATATAAAAATGAAAAGTTGTTTTTCGTTTGTTCAAATATATTGCAATATATAAAAATATTCCATTTCGTTATTAGTATATTTCTGAAGTAAAAATATACGTCCATAAAAACTCCTTAAGCAATGTAAAATATAATTTGAAATGTTGTGACGAGCAAATCGATATTTATAAATTAACTGTAAACGTACGTAATGTAAACTGTTCGTGATTTAGTCAATATAGAAGGGTTTAAAGTAATCAACTTATTTGTTTCAAAATTTAATTTATGAAAGAAAGCGAGAAAGACCCTGAATATTTTTCAAATGGATTCCACGCCAATGGCGCGTAACTTTATAGTCGTCAAATATGGAGAGTTACCCTTATGGAAACGCATTGCAACCAAGCAGAGGATTTTTTACACGTAAATGTTTCAAAAGTAATATCTTTGCTGAATTGCAATTTGATACCGTTAGTTACAAGGAATAATAACAGAAACAGTCTCCTTAACCTGGTAGTTTCTTTTGTAAAACAAATCTTACACAACCATTCAGTTCGTGTTTTAGTCACATGTCGTGTCAATGTGGCGAACTGGGCGGTATTTAAAATTATAATATTAAAAAAACCAGCAAATTTTTTATTTTAACTTTATTTATTAATTTTCTTCGTGTATTAGTAATACAACGTAGTGAACAATAAAAATTGAAGCAATTAAGAGCAATAATTATAGTGAGAAGCTATCAGAAAACGAACAAATAAAGTACTTTCTATACACGCATGTGAACACCGCAGTTAGAGAAGTTTCTACAGCATCAGAATGTTCCGAAATAATCGTTTATTCTAATATAAATGAATGAAAACAACGGGTTTACTTAACAATGAGTGACAAAGTAAAGTCTAAAAAGAAAGAAAAACAAAAGTGTCGAAGGAAACAGACTCATAATGGTATTGTACAAGTGGATTAGGGAGTATTGTTCACTCCCTTTTGTTCGCTAATGCAACCCCAATCTAAAAATAATTTCAGCGAAAGTAATAATAATGACTCATTCCCAGATTTATGGTTTTCCACCTTGCAGAGTTGAATACATAAGAAAGGGAAAGAAAGTTGTATTTATAAAACGAGGCGATGTAATGATGTGGTATCGCAATGTCCAAGAGAAAGTGGAAATGTTTAAAAGGAGTTAGGAGAGCAAAATACCTATATAAAAATAGTGGATAAATGTGAGATTCAGCGTGGGGAAGAAATTGGGATAATGCATTCGCGTAACATGCACGAAAAATGTAATGTCGTACAAACCTGAACAGATTAAAAAGTTTAAGATTTTCGAAATTTTTTTAGCGTGAATAAATATTTTAAATAATTAACACAACAAAGGGCAACTCCTGGACTTAGAAAGGCAGTATTAGGGCAGAAACAGACGTGGAGGAGCGTGTCGAGTCGGCCGATGAGACGGCATGTCTTCAGAACTGTTCACACGTCCGGTGTGGACCTACAGAGCGCCTCACTCCTAGATTGCAGTGTGCGGTGTAATGGACATTAACACTCTCTCTTTCCAACACGCCATTTCTGTCGTTAACGCCGTCCTCGTTCCTGCGCGCACTGTTGCCTGAGAAGTTATCTTTTTTTTTGCGACGTGCCTTATTCGCTGCGTGCTCGCGGTGCAATCGCAACGACCGGGGTTTCTCACAAGTTACAGTTTCATCAAAGGAACCGGCTTAGATTTGCGTCGCAGGATCGGGTTATCTTAATAGTTGTCACGGAGGCAAACAGATAAAAGTTCTCTTAATCAGGCCGTTTCCTTCACAACCCATTTGTTACTCAGCCTGGCAGTAACGTCGCAAAGCTGGAGCGATCTGGCAACAGTGTGCGCCACTCGCACTCCACTGCAATATAAGAGAGGGACGCTCTATACCAGTGGCGCAACAATAGGTGAGGGCAAGGGTATGTTGCCTCCCCTTTGAATATTTAGCAGAGGGGTAAGAGGGGGAAAAGAAAATACCGTAGCGCAAAAATTGTCTTAAGTGCTACAAACATCCCGTAGAATAATGAATCGTATCCATTCCTGTTAGAGTTCCTCGGAGAGATTGCAGAAACTTGAAAAAAAATATCCACAAAACCTCACCCAGATTTAAAGAGCAGAAACATATTCCATGTCCCTTGTGTGTTTATCATTTTGTGATGAGACAGAAAAACTGAGTAATATGTTGAAGTACAAAACACAAACGTACTTGCAACATTGGAATATCGGACATTTAAGTAAACCAAAGACAGCCCCGATGAATTATTTAACAATATGGAATATAACATCAATAAATTCAACCTCACGCTTCCTCACTTCCTTCACACAAACGCATCCAGCACACAACAAGACCTGCAGGAACCAAGTAGTTTGCTACAACGAAATACTTGTGTAAAGGCCGTTCACGATAAAGTAAGCACTTTTGAAATCAACCTTAGAAAAACGTCAATGCCCCTGCCTGCATATATTTCAACGGTTGCACTGGGTAACATGCTCCCAGTAAAGTTGGTAACGATGGATGGAAAGTAGTTCCAGATCTTAACATCGAATAAAAAGTGTTAGACAACCATTTGTGATAACTTAAAATTATTTCTTTAGCTTTCTGTTTATTTTAATGCATCAAAACGAAAAAAATTAGCAAATTTGTAAAATATTTACTTTTATGATAAATTTACAGTTTTACATGAGCCACGCATGAATAAAGTGACGAAGCCCATGGTAATGTTAATTTTGCATAAGACGGAAGAATATACAACGTGCGTGCAAATAAATATTAATCAGGGCTTTCAAAAGTGCACATTTTACCGTGGACAGCCTATACAAATATACTATGAAGTTGTAGATTGTGTGATAAGAGAAGACGAGAAACACGTTTAACAACCAGGGTTCGAGAAATACCGTACACTTGAAAAAAACACTCCTTCACCTCCCTACATAACAGAGCGAATAGGTATATGCAGTTTTGAGTGAACAAAATTTTGACCTTATGAAATCAAGTCGCCAGCTGGAAATGTTACATAATCTCCATACAGTATATCCAAGTCTCAGTAGATACTGCTGCAGCCGCAGCATCATAGTTTAAGTGAATGCGACATTAAATGCGTTATTTGTTTGCATATACTTAAGAATCAATTCGCTTGCTCCGCGTTATCCAAGTCTCATCAACTACTACTAAACGGCCCTTTTTTATACTTAGGAAACGGAAAAATGTTTTTGCAAACTACAATGTGTCAAGAGCGCCTGAATCATTTGTTCTTATTACATTGCTACCAGCAAACGGTGGATGAGTCGGAGTTTGTAAACGTAAATAATATTAGCGTGTGCAATTTTTCGGCAAAGTTAAGTAAAACCAAACGAGTACACGTCAATAGGATATTGCTTGTTTTACTAAATAGCTGTAATGACAAGAAATACGACAGTACAATTTTAATTTGTTATGATCTGATACGTTTTTGCAATGGACGCTCCAGGAACAATTTCAAAGGAGGGACCTGAAGTTAAAAATTAATATAATTCTTTATTAAAGATGCAACGAACTCTAACTAACCTATAAATGCACCCGTGATTTTTTTTTTTTTGTAGTTTCAACGTGATCACCAAAACTTGATTTCAAAGAGCCACAGAATTATTGCATTCTATTATTCTAAAAATAATGTGTCTATTGTTTCTATTGGTTCATTATTCACGCAAAGAGCTTTGGCCTTAGGCGAAAAGGCACTAACAGACCCTTCGCAAACGAAATTATTCCAGGCCACATGCTGGACCTGGAAAACATACGCAAAAGTTTTGATGGAAATCACTTAACCATTTTAGCAGTTGTAGGAAAAATTTACGACCTTGATGCAGACGTTCATCGTAAATGTCTGGATGATTTCGACGATTTCTATTACAACACAATCGCCATTGTCGATTCCTTGCCTTAGTCATCTGTGGAGCAAAAACACCCTTCATCGGCGTCTACATCGAGGGTAGCACTTCCTATGATAAAGCTACCAACATTCAGTGGTGATATTGGGCAGTGGCAGAAATTCGTTAATTTATATGATACATTAGTTGCTTAAATCTGTTCGTTAAGAAATGTGGAAAAACTGTCATATTTGAAGTCATCAGTGGTAGGGGAATCACTGTTATTGATAGAGTATCTTCCACTCGCCCCAGATAACTATAAGGTAGCTTGGACCTTACTTGGGGAAAGGTACAACAATAGATTAATGCATCATTATATTGATGCACTTGTTAATGCACTTCACATAACCGTAAGTAACCCTTCAAGTCTGCTGCAGTTGTAAACCACAATTCATGACCACACAGCTGCATTAAAGGTTTTGAATGTATAGGTTGAAACTTGGGACCCACTTTTGTTACACCTATTTGAAGGGAAGCTGGATCTGAACCTTAGGAAGGAATGGGAGCTCACTATTGTTGATCCAGCAATATTACCCATACTCGCTCAGATCCTTACTTTTCTTGAAGGTCGCCAACGTATGGTTGAATCTTTGGCTGGAGGGCAGAAGACAAGGATTCGCAGAAATTTACTCGTTCACATGTCACACAGTCATTGGTCGCAAGTGCAGGAGAGGAATCGACACAGTGTGAACTGTGTCAAGGCTCTCACACATTGTCTAAATGTTCACAGTTTTCTGATATTTCACCGAGATAACGGTTTGAAAAGGTAAAAGGCTATAACTTTTGTATAAATTGCCTTAGGACATCACAAAAATTAAAAACTGTCCCTCAAAGACGAACTGCCGCCAGTGCAACTTGAGACATCATGTCCTGTTACATTTCGACAAGGACATTTCCTCTGAAACTGAAGAACTATCAGGCAATGCAAATAGGGACAGTGCTGAGAGTGAAAGCAATGACCTGACTCCTGCTTCTACCTTCGCAGGCTTGGCAGGTACATCATTTGTATGGTTGGAATCAGCTCTTAGTGTTGTAAAAGATAAAGCTGGTGATTGTCACATACAGTAGTTAGAGTGCTTCTAGATTCAGGCTGCAAAGCAAATTTCATCACTAGTAGCTGTTTGCAGAAACTTGGGTTGCACCGGTGAAAATATTTGAGACCAGTACATGGTCTTTCAGGGTCACCAGTGACAGGCATAAAGGGTAAATAACCACATGCCAAATACAGCCAGTTGGTGATACTGCTCACCAATTCGGAGCTGATATACTAGTTTCAAATCAAATTAGCGGTATGTTACCTAACACTAACTTACCAGCGAATCAATAGGAACAGTTAGCTAACCAATGCCTGGCGGACCCCACTTTGTAACTCCTCGTCCTATTGATCTGTTAATTGAAGCCAAACTGTTTCCACTTATACTGATGGGCTATCGTCTTGAAGGGTGTCCAGGATCACTAGTCGCCATGAATTCTCTGTTTGGTTGATTGTAATAGGAAGGGTGGACTCTAAAATTGTGGAAACGTCGTCACAACTCTTTTTATGTCTTCATTCTACATCATCACTTGACGGAACCATGAAAAGATTTTTACTGCTCTTCTTATCCTCCATGAGAAACAATGTGAAACAATATTTGAGCAAACACATCAGCGAACTGCAGATGGCAGGTGCAAGGTGTGCCGTGCCTTCCATTTAGGTCAGCAAAGTCAGAGCTAGGAAGTTCTAGACCTCAAACTCTAACTCGTCTACATTGGCTGGAGAAAAGATTTCGTCGGAACCCTGAGCTCAAGCAGATGTGTGAAGAATTTATGGCAGATTATATCACTACTGGTCACATGGAAAAGGTACCTGAGGATACAACAGATTGTTCCGCAGCTGTGTACATTCCCACTAGTGTGTTCTGAAGCCTGATAGTACAACCACCAAGCATAGGGTTGTATTTGACGCATCAGCCATAACTTGAACAGGTACCTCACTGAATTACATACTACTGCCAGGCCAAAAATTGCAGTGTCAGATAAGTGATTTGGTTTTGTGGTTCCGTCTGCATCTTAATGTGTTCACCGCTGACATTCAGCAAATATACAGACAAGTATTCATTCATGCCGAGCATCAAGATTTTCAGAAAGAGAGAAAAACGTGTAGGTTGAGCCTGTACTTTCATTTGCTTCTTCTCTCTTAATACGCTGTGATGTGGATGGTACTAAATACAGTTTACCAAAAAGTATATAAAAATAAAATAAATATACATTTAAAGTGAATAAGTGGGCCACCGCCTTCAAGAAAATCTTTGTTAAGGCCACGTACACAGTTCACCTGTTGCCCAAACGCCCTCTTACTCACCCACCCCCTTCCCCCTCTAACAATCGCGGGTTTGCAATACACATTTCAATAAAAGACGTAGGCCTACAAGACGCACGGCGTGTTCAGATAATCTTCATATAATGAAAATGAGAGTTTTTATTAACGCTCCTGGTGAAGCTCGTGCGTCTAGAACAGAAATAGTTGACGGAACTTCGCCAGCAGAACAGAAAAATTATAGCTCTCCTCTTGACAAGTAAAGTGACAACGGGAGATTTGGAGAAGTGATGGAAAGGGAGCGCACGTTACTACTGAGGCTGGGAAGCTCAGAGCTTAGAGTTTGGCAAATATAAGTGTTCACAACCAGGTAGCGCTAGTGTTACATGCATGTGAGCCAAATTTGCTCCTTTCCGTATGTAAACGAAATGGACAGTTGCAATTTTCTTAAGATAATTGCACATTTGTAAAATATTCAAATGTTTATTACGTTAAAACCTACGTAAAAAATAAACTTAATTTTTTTTGTACACTAGATTCTAAAATTAAAGAAATATGCCGACGCATTATTTAATATATTATCTTAAAATAATCATATATATTTAATGATGTACTTCCACAGGAATGCGAGGACGGGGAAAACGGGAGATCCCCGGGAAAACCCGCCGGTCAGCGGCATTGTACGGCACGATTCCCACATGCTAAAACTAGAGAGTGAACTCGCCGGGAATCGAGCACGATTCGCCTCGGTGGGAGGCGAGCAGACTGACTGTTACACCACCGCGGTCCCTTCAAATGCGCGCATCAAAGAGAATGACGGATGACAAGCTGTAAATCTGTTTCGCCACGCCGTTCTAGCTGCGATATGCCGTTCCCACAGACAGACATTGTGATGGGACGAATTTCGCTGTCTCACCTAGCTGCAGCGACATGCCTATATTTACTTGGCGGTTACAAAACTATCACAAAATTTTAAAGTCATGATATTATTAGGCGAAAAGTACGTAGTACATCATTTAGGATCGTAATATCAATGTTTCGGTCCAGCGTTCAGTGTGTACGATAAACTTAAACTTTTGAGTTGTTTACTTTGCTCGTTTGATAATACCCAGGGCCAGTGACTTTTCGCGTAAAAATCTGAGCACACAGTAGACTTCAATACTATATACACACCTCCGCTGTTGTTATACCTACATTGGCTGCTGGTGCCGTGTCCGTCTTTGACTAAGCCACTCAGGACTAAGTAACTCCGACACTGAACCTCCGTGATTTGTGCGCAAACGGTTAACACGGGCGAGAACATTTCTTAGCCAATCAAAGAAGCTGGAAGACCTTACAGTGCTTTGGACTCTATCTTTATAAAAAATAATATCTAAAATGTACGGCTTGGAAGTCTTTATGTAGTAGCACGGATGTTTTACCAAAAATGGGTAAGCCTCTTAACAGAATTCCGAAGAAATAAACCGTTAGAAATGGTCCTTCCATTGAAAGAAAGTTTTACGAGAATGTGCCGCAGATACACTCAAACATGGTTCGTAATGACGAAAAACGGAACTCAGACTTGCACATGTAAAATACGGGAACTCACCATGTTCTCTTTAGCTTGCAACTTTCGTGCGACAGTTAGGATAATCAGGACACACACACACATACACTTCAAAACATTGGAAGGAAACGCAAACCACCTGTGACAACAGACAGCATTTCAAGACCTCAAACATTACCAACAATTGAAAAGCTCCAAGTTCAGTCAGAAGGATTTCAGACTTTTTTATTTACATCGACGGCAATAGTGTATATACCTACACAGTATTACAAAGTTTCCTTTTGTGTTGCGTTGTTGCATTCTATTTTCAGACATACGAGAAACCTTTTTTATTATCACTGAAAGTAGTTGGCATGCTTTGCCGTTCTGTGTGTAAAAATTCATATGCTACTTTTACGTTCGGCTTTTACTGTTTAAATTGTTTCGTGAATAAAATGCCTTGAAACTGAAAGATTCGCTACGTTTACAAGAAAGAGATTATAGAATTTACAATAATGGACAAAACTCCAAATAACAGAAGCACATATCTTTAATTCCCTGCAAAATATTCTCTATTTAGTAAATACATATATAATTTTTTTAATTAAACTCAGCTGCATTTGAAGAAATTTCTTGTGATGTACACAACATAATTACTGTTAAAATCTTAACACATTTGGAAACATTTACTGCACAAAACCATTTTCAATTATTATAATATTACGTGTATACATTTTGTAAGTATTGTGCATAACGCTTTGTACCAGTACTAATGCTTTGATTTTTGAAAAAAGGACAATTTCACATAATTCATTAAAACTGTTCAAACTGGCAGGCGGTCCGCAGTTGGCAGATGTGCAGTTACCTTCAGAGCAATAAGTAACACCTGGAGTTATGTTTTCTGTACAATTTTATGTTTATTTAAGTGAAATTATTTACAACATAAGAAAAATTATATTTGAATAAAATCAAGTAGATTTAGCTCTTCAAATAATTGAGCATGATTGCGCTAATATAGATATAACCAACTTTTAACATACATTTATATAATCCACTTAAAGGAACTGTTTAACCAGATATTTAAATTACTTTAATGTAACCTTTTTTTAACAGATAAACGTTTAAGTTACACAAAGTATTAAAGAACAATCGTAAAAAATATTTTAATAAAAAATTGTGGAGTGAGAGTTTTGGATTTGTGAACATTTGTATCACACATTTATAACTTGCGCTAAACGTTTGTTACGTACCCAAGCGGAAAATAAGTGCATTTAAAAAATGTCACGTTACTAATTTTTGAAGTTATAATTATTTTCTAGTTATTAGCGTTTAGAGCCATTCGACGAGTGTTAGTTCATTTATACGAACAAAAATTTTTATTTAGAATCAAAATATATTTTACATACCTCCTAATTTTTATTCACGCTGATTGTAGTATTTTATTCGCGTTTGCGCTATTTAGGATAAATTCAACAGAAGGAAGAGTGACTTCATTGAAATTGGATGAGCCTGCACGTATGACGAACCTGTATCTTACAAAGAACCTTAATCCTCATGTTGTATTAGTGTATAACAGTGAACCATTCGTGTTCGCGTTGAGAAACGTTTGTTTGTAATCAGGGTGCTGTGGAGAGGTCTCGGTAAAGCGTGGGAAACGGAAGGATAGTCGGACCGGATATGGAAGCCGGGTCCCTCCCGAACGCAAGTTTAGTTTCTGACCACTGCACCTCTTAGCTTGATGGTAGAGGAAAAGAACTGCGCGGGACTATCAAAAATGCTCAGACAACGGGTGACCGCCGGTTGTTGCATGGTGAAGATAATCGACTGCGTATTTCGCAGAGGTGTCGATGGGAAAATAAAACCACTCGCTCCCCTACCCACCTTCAGTCCCTCCTCCTCGGCGAACCCAGGTCACGATGGGATCGGCGGCGAGGAGGCCTGTTTGCGGGGACTTTCTAATGAAGTGCCGGGGTTGACGTGTTGACGCTCGCCGCATCGCTAATGGGCCACCGCGGAGCTCGAGACTGGGCCAAGCCCACGACAGTTGCGACACACACTCCGGTGTCGGAGGAGAGCGACGAGCGAGCTGCGCCCTGCCGGCGGGTGCTGCAACCAGGCATTTCCTGTGCGTTCCCGTCCTCCCATGGTCGCCCTGCACCCGACCGACCGCATTCGTTGGTACCTCCCTCCTTCGCCCCGTTGCACACACGGCCCGACGCATGAAGCAGTTGCACGCATGTAGACGTTTCAACACAGGCAATAAGTGGTTTTAGTCTACTCGCGGTTTCTTCACACTTTTCGAATCAAACCTTCCATGTGTGACGTGTTTGGTTGTAACCTAAATATGCCACGCATGAGATGAGCAACGCTTTATACTCGTGTTAACACTAATCTATATTATTTTTTTGGATAAACGGAGCACTTTCTCACATTTTACATGTAATTGGGGACAGTGATATTCCGCGAAAAGATTTCGAGACAAGATACAGTCCAAAGCACTGTAGGGTTGTCCAGCTGCTAAAAAAAAGTTCTGGTCCGTGTTAACCGTTTGCGCACGAATCACGAAGGTTCAATGTCGGAGTTACTTAGTACTGAGTGGCTTGGTCGAAGACGGACACGGCGCCAGCAGCCAATAGAGGTGTAACAACAGCTGGGGTGTGTATATAGTATTTAAGTCTACTGTGTGCTCCGATTTTTACGCGAAAAGTCACGGGCCCTACATATGATTTATATTATTTAATTTATAATAAATATTAATTAAATAAAATGGAGAAAATAGTTGTGTTGGTAATGTCTAGTGAGAAATAGTTCTTAGCTAAAATGTTATTACACCGAGTGCGTACGAACGCGGTGCGGTGTCTTTTTGGTGTAATTTTCCAGATCCGGTTAAGCTTTGTTTGAGTAAGAAGGATGAGTATCCTGGAAGTAGAACTTTAGCAAGGCTTCAGAAAAGTGATAAGCAACCATGAATGGACTACAGCCTTTATCCTCTAGCGCATCCACACAGAGTACACGTACCAATTAATTTTTCGTTTCAGGTGTTGCAAAAGGAGAAATTTGTGGCGTGAGAAGCACTTACGAATGTTCTTACAGCAACTAAGAGTTTGAAACCAATGGAAATTGTTGATTTCAGTAGATCCGTGGCACTATAAGCAACCAATTATGAAGTAGTTGGTATGTCGGCAACTACCAATGACGTTGCCCACAGAAAGACGATGTCCGTATCGACACCAGCTTCTCTTTTACAGCACCGGACGTGATATCACGTATTCCTAGAGACCTGAAAAATTCGCTGATTCATTTTGGGACAAGCTAGAATTCAAAACACATGTGTTTATACAACTTCAGCCATTGGACCGCACGATGTTTGACACCTCCTGGAGAACGCTGGCCCAATCGTCGCCTTCCACTGTGACAGCAGACAACCAACGTGCAGTTGGCATCGGCATGTTTGCACACAAAACTGTAGAGTTCAGTCTGCAGGTCGTTGAACTCGCGAATTTTTTTCAGGTCTCTACCTATTCCGCGTGTACTAGGGATAACGTGTTAGGAACACACGCGTGAAACAGCCACCTATACCACGATCTCCAGCCGCACACGCCAGCAAAATGGCGTCGCCGGCCATCGACATGTGGGAACACCGTTCGCCAATCAGCATCTGGTGATCTGTACGCCAACCGGTAGCCCCAGGACAATCGGAAACCTCCCGCAGCATGCAGTAGCCTATCAGGCATCTGACCCGTTACCAGAGCCTCGTGCAGCCAATCAGAGAACGAGTAAACTTATATCAAAGGAACCGCCACGCCACTTCGTCGTTACAAGTGATCTGGACCTGGAGCCCCGACGCATTTAAAAACGGCGTGTAGTGTTCCCGTTGTGCCGCTGGGACCACGGGACTCTAAGCGACGACCCTATAATTCTATTTGTGCAAAGCCTGTAGCAAAGTTCACTACATGTCCCTGTACCAGTTTGGAGTGTTCCCGACCTGCGTGCTTTGCGATAAGGCAGTGTGAGAGCTGGGAAATAGTGTTTGTACCGCACGCGGTGTCTTGGAAGTAGTGTTCGTGCCTCGTCTCATGCGTGTTTTCTTCCAGTGGATCAGCGCAATGGACGCACTTTAAATAGTTTCGTGGTGTTACGAACTGGCTATTCAGCCAATTCGTAGTTGAAAGTTGCTGGGGGCGTAGCTCAATAATGGCTCATGATTCGGTAGAGCACAACAGTATAAGATGAGGTTTTATTACATGAAGATTATACAGTTGCTATTTAAATGACTATTGATCGGGGGAGCTTTAAATCGAATACCAAGATGATTATGCAATTACATTATGATTCACGCTATTTTATTTAAACCTAACTGGAAAGCCATCACCTTGTTGCAGCCGGAGGGTGATTCTGCGAGACGGTTAACGCCGGCCGGACACACCCATCTTCCTGGCCTGTTTCGCTGGTCGGGCCGCTCAAAGGACTAAAGACGAAAGACCACGTTCCGGGTGTTACGCCGGCCTATATCAAGCGCGTGGTTCTGCGGCCCCGCTCAGTGACCGGTGGAGGGGATTTCTGCAACTGTCTTCTTTCGCAAGGATCGACGACCAAATGGTGGCGTTGCAATCCTGCTCGTTTCCAGGTTTAATGTTTGAAGGTGTGATCAGGCAAGCCGTTCAGCTAAGGCCTGATCACACCATAACAGTGGGAAGACGGTGTATTTCAAAAACACTCTGCAACGCAGTTCGAGCTTCGGGCTCACAGTCTTCTTAAGAAGGGGCTGCTCCTGTCACCAACACTGACCCGTCCATCTCCGGTGTGAACGACACATAATGAACAGCGATGAACGTCTTTTACGTCCGAATTTCTGACACGTCCACCAATTTCCACGAATAAAACTCTTTCACCAACTTGAATATAATCTAGTTTCATTAAAACTGGGCTAGAGGAAATGGGCAAACATTTCAAAACTCTTACTTACATAGGCAGTGTCCTAACTTCAAATGCTACCCACTTTGTTTTGGGTAGTGCTACTGGAAGTAACGCAATTGAATGTTGGTACAAGGAGAGTGCTGTGGGTGCAGCTATCGTGCGCACTCTACCCATCATTCTCTCTGCATTCCAATGAAGGAGTACGAGCCCCGTTTGTCTCCGTAGCCGCACTAACTGGAGCCTTATTGGTCCGGAATATACCTGAGTAGCACAGCTTCGACTTGCACGACACGACACGAAAAAACTGTTTTCAGTGCTACAGCTTGAATTTACAGCACGAATGCTTACACCATTTACAAGGCGCATCTCTAAATAGAATAAAACAAAGTCGATTATCCGAGTCTGTCTGTGTATTCGCTTAGTACGTCTAAACTACTTGGTGGATTTTAATGCGGTTTTCAACATCA
The DNA here is from genome assembly GCA_002778355.1 of Clitarchus hookeri. Classification (NCBI taxonomy): domain Eukaryota; kingdom Metazoa; phylum Arthropoda; class Insecta; order Phasmatodea; family Phasmatidae; genus Clitarchus; species Clitarchus hookeri. The sequence continues at coordinate 111,820 of NQII01003068.1, forward strand.
TTTAGAGTATTTATCGCGAAAGGTTTTGGTGTATAACACACTAAATGTCGATCCATTTGTAATCAAGTCGTAAAAAATCACTTTCAGGGCGCTTACATGGCTTGCGCTGACTAAACCATAAAATATATATCAAAAAGGACTACAAAAAAGTCCTCTATAGCACGTGTTTATCTTATAAAGATGACCTACAGTAACCATTTATGTTTTTCAAAGTACCGCTGTAAAAACAAAAGTGTTACCGGGTGAAGCCGGGCCGGTTCGCTAGTATAGAATAAACTGTTTTTAAAGGCGGTAGAATGAAGACGAATTGGAAACACACGATGCGGAATAAGAGTGAAGATATTATGCTGAAGCACTACAAGGTACGAGTTCATTTTACGAGTTTAATCCAGTAACTGGAAAATAATTTTTCCCTTGTAAAATGCAACTTTTCCTCTGCAGGACAGCTAGTCAAACTTTTTCATCTTACAACGTTGCACTCCATGTTTGCACTGCTGCACGACACGACGAAAATATAAAATGGTTTCTAAAACAAAACAGATTGTCGTGCGACAGTTTTCGTCATGCTAACGACATATGTATTTCATGTTTGATCGGCTGTTCGTGTTGAATTGTCTTGCCGCGCGTGTCGTAGCGTGGTTGTCGGTGCTATTTGATTCCGGAATTGCTGTTGTGCCCAACGCTTTAATGAGTACTCATTTTGATTCTTATCGAAACAATGCCCACCTACAATTAAATGCACAAGTATGAAAATATTTTTCATCTCTAACAAATTTATATTGCAAAATCGCTTAAAATTTGAAGCAACAATTTGCATTCCACGATTATATATTTACTCGTAATATTTGTATAGAAAATTTAAGTGGGAACGTAGAGTAAAATTTTAGTAAAGCAATTGATACTTATAATTGCCTTTGTTTCCAAGCAGTCTTCGAATATTAGGAGTGTGAGGATAATTTTTTTTTGGGCATGTGTGTGTGTGAGAGTTTGTGTTT
>NQII01003068.1:120538-162708 GCA_002778355.1 Clitarchus hookeri
ATATATATATATATTAATATATATCACTGTGGAAACATTTCACGTTACTTAAGTCACAGAAAAGTGAAATTTTTTATTCCTAATTGTTTTGCATAGTGAGGTAATAATAATATGTCACACCAATAAAATAAACCACACAATTTGCCAAAAATTAAAAGTAAATATTTTAAAGTAGTTTTCTTAATCCATCTTAACACATTGCCAATTAATAATTATTTCACAAAATAGTAGTGACAGCAAAACATTAAAATTAAACTTAAAAATTAATACACAATGTAAATAACTGTAAAATAATGCTTGTCTGTGTTATTGTATATATGTATTGAGGTTTCGCAGGCCTTTTGTTAAAACTAATCTGTAATTTATGCATGACAGTTAGTTTTTATTGATTGTATGGCACAAAAACCGTAAAATGTAGATTTTAGCAAAAATGTATGCAGAAACTTCACAAACCAATTTTAAAAATTTTTTTTTGTAATGACAACAAAGGCAACGTGTAAAAGTGAAATATTTTTTTTATCGAAAATAGAAAGTAGTTCATATTTTCCAATCAACGCTACTAACAGTAGATCGACGCGGAATGTAGCAAAAACTGGGTGCCCCTGGGTTGTGTTGTGTTAATACCAGGGTTTCCTACGACACCCTAACACTGCCCTGGTTAGGTCAATATATAACCACGAAAATCATGCTTAAGCTTCATAGCTTTCTACATCATTACTTGAGAGTTGTTTTTAAATATAACCATACGCTTTTTGTGAATTCTCTGAAAGATGAGCAGGTGATGAAGGGTATACTAACTAAAAATTTGACAAAATACACCTCTCTGTATTTGCCACTGGCTATTTCTAGAAATGTATTCGGTAAAATTATCAAGTAAAGTAATATTATTAATCTATTTTACTAAAGCATAAAAAGGACATCAAGAAAGTGACTTATCAAGTGGATTAACTTCAGTCATGCACAAAGTCCCCGTCATGGCTTGAGCCATGCACCTAATATTTTCTTGAGTCCTGCCCATTAAATCCTTGGGGAGGTCGTTAGACATTTAATCACTTGCGGATGAAATAGTAAGCATCTAGCAGAGTTATTAGTAACATCGGAAAAACTAACGGTGTGGTTATATGATTAATGAAGATTGCTATCTCATCAACAAGTGTAATGAGAATAATAATGTGTTAAATAATGAAACTAATATGGAACCTTCTACAAGAAATTATTAAAGAGAATGACAATACTCTAGGGAATTTTACTTTGTCAATTACGCTAACAATTATTTTTATTGGGTGAAGGTGGATAAAATATAAATGTTTAATTCATAAAAGCTCATGACCAGAGAAGTATGGATTTTGCACGAGGCTATATTGGAAAAGCATCGAGCAGAACTTGCCGATAGGCAACCATAGGGACGTGACAGTTGTGTAGGTTGCATTCTTCTAGGCGCAGCGGCAGTGGTTCTCATTGCATCAGAATCTATACGTATTATATATAAAACTCAACGTCGCTCTGTCTGTCTTTTAGTGCACTTATCACTCTAGAACCACGTATCCGATTTACGTGGGTTTATAAATTCATAGCTATGTTCTCTGGCCAGGCTTTAGTATATATTTTGTTACGTAAAGTAACATTACGAATAAGCAGTGACGATAATAGTGAATCAAGTAGGAAACAAGTTTGCCGCAAGCGCGCTCTCTTGCAATGCGCTGTCTTAACCGTCAAAGACGGAACAATATCACGTTGTAAAGATTTGTGTAGAATAAAAAGACCTAAACAAAAACTCCGCGGTAGCATATATCTATCGATAACAGATAAATACTAATAAGCATTTTTACCATTTAATTCACAGGCAACATTCAATGACGAAGTTTTTCACCTTGCACTCATTGAAATTGAAAAGCCAGTAAAAGCCAGGAAAAAAATAAATAAAAAGTATGGACTTTATTTGAAAATAAAACCTAAACATTAATTCTGTAGTCCACAGTATACAAAGACGTCGACCGTAGGTAACAAACGTCCAGCTGTCCGGTGAATAACATTCAGGATGCAAATAAAGTGCAACTCTTGAATTTCCGCAGCATGCGCCGTACAGCATGTTCATGTCTGACTGTGACGCCCATGTTATGCCGGGACACATGCGTGCATGCCGCTCTGCACAGCGCAACGCGGTCTGAATAAGCGATTACCGCATCCCGTGTCTACTCCTGTCATTCCGCTTCTTAATCATGAAAGTATAAATATGTGCAAGGATGCATCTACACATGTATGCTCGTGAGTTAGTGTGAAGTCGGATTATAACTTCTCTTGCGGCCAGTACATAATCTAATTCAACGTTAATGACAAGTATAACTAATCTCTTTCGTATTATTTAATTTCCAGGTGTACCTCACAACTTCGGCTGTGTGGAATATATTCTTTGACGTGATACAAGTGAAGAAAGTCGGTTTTTTGAGCGACTTTGCGTTCCAAGAAATGTTTGTACGCTGAGCTATAGTGTGAGTGTTCGAAACACGTTCAAAGTAGTTGTTGGTTCTTGCTGCATCGCTGTTATCCTGCGCAATACGAGAGCCACTTCCGCCTGAAAAGAAGACAGCAGACTATTAACAAACTTTTCCCAAACACATTTCCAGACGTGGTGAAATACTATACAAGCATTGCAAGGATGGAAGATAAAATTATAAAGAATTTTCTAAAGAGATTATTTAATTGACAAACATTTGAGAGATAAAATATTTCGTAAAATTAAGTTACAATAATTATTATAACTTTAATACATTTTGTATGTAATATTATATTACCATACATTTTTAAAAATTTTTACTATAGTTATTTAATTTAATTTTTTTGTTTCCGGTTTTTGGTTTTTCTGGTTTACGGTATAAAACATACCGAATTTCCCTTTTTTTACATTTTAATTTTCTTATATTCTTAACCTTGTTTGCTTAAAAAGTGGTTTTTACCTTTAAATTTTTATTGTGCTGCTTTTTGCTCCGAAAGTAGTTCAGGACTGACATGTTAATATGCACAGGCGAAGTATGGTCAAAATGTGGGTCTGGCTAGCTGTTCAGTGTCGAAAGGCTATCAGCATCTTCAGGCCAAACTCCATCCTAGAACAACGTCTGAACCAATCACCATCAGCGGTGAAACGGCAGGAGTGGGGGCGAGAAGTACGGTCATGGCTACGAACTTGTGGAACATCGCAGTCGGCGGGACGTGTTCCCCTATCTCTGGTCGGCGAGCGGATGTGGGTCGATTACTGGTAAGTCTCTTTCCCTCGTTATCCTTCTCAAGATACTGCCCTCGCGTCAGCTTTCTGTCCTTCAAACACTTCAAACAGCGGCCTTCTTACTTGATAGCGCTCTGAAGGTACTGTGAATATCTCGTTGTCCCAACGCTTTAATATTCTTTTAATTAACTTAAAGTATTTACGTAGCACCTATTTCCCATCTTACTACGCCGCAGGGGCAGCAATGACGTGTCGGGTAGAGCGCTCGCCTCCCACTAAGGTGAACCGGGTCCGATTCCCTGCGAGGTCACTTCCGAACTTTCGCATGTGGGAATCGTGCCGCATGATGCCACTGGTCAGCAGGTTTTCTTGATGTTACCTCGTTTCACACGCCCTTCCAACGCTGCTCCATATCCACCTCGTTTCACTTTCATGGGTTCTTAAGCCCTCGTTTGTCAGTAGCCACCCAAACTTCTCCACTCCACTCTTAACCATAGGGGTGCTATCATAACTTAGAAATAGCCAAATTACATTCACACAACTTAAATGGAAGACAGAATATTCTAAGCAATTTCTAAGTTAAGTGATTTTAAATATTGAACTTTGTAATTTTGTGTTTGTGTTTTTACTGTGCGGCTGTTCTGAGTTGCGCCTTTCTAAGTTATGATAGTTCAAAGTTACAACGTTTTTGACTTACATGGTTCTGTTTTGTGTGTTACTACTCTACGACTGTTCTAGGTCGCGCGTATTTCCAGTTATGACTTTTTTAGTTATGAAGATTCTAAGTTATGTCGTTTCTAAGTCACATTGTACGTTTTTGAGTTATGTTTTTTCACTGTTCAGTTGTGTGTTTCTACTGTACGAATGTTCCAAGTTGTATATTTAGAGTATGACTTTATAGTTACGTTATTTCTAAGTTATATGGCCCTGCCAGTGTCTTTCTACTGTATTTCAGTTCTTAGTCGTGTGTTTCTAAGTTATCACTTTTGTTTCTTAGTAATGAGTATATAAGTTACAACTATTCCAAGTTGTGAATTTCTGAGTTGCGACTGTTCTAAGTTGTGTTTTTCTATGTGATTGGCTGCAATATGTGGATCTGAATTAACATTTAGTCCATCATGTAAGAGAGCTATAGGATTTGTAATTTTATTTACATTAGGGAGTTTAACTGGAATTTTAAATCATCTATTGATGTTACATTACATGGCACTTATTATGTTGTTGCCATTTCCTTTATTTATACATATTATAAAACTCAACGTCTTTCTCTCTGTCTGTCTGTCTGTTTGTGCGCTTATCACTCGACAACCACTTATCCAATTTTTTTTTTTTTGTNATTATGTTGTTGCCATTTCCTTTATTTATACATATTATAAAACTCAACGTCTTTCTCTCTGTCTGTCTGTCTGTTTTACGCTTATCACTCGAGAACCAGGTATCCGATTTACGTTTTTTTTATTCATAGCTATGTTCTCTGGCCAGGTTTTACATAGTATATATTTTGTTACGTAAAGTAACATAAGGAATAAGCAGTGACGATAATAGTGAATCAAGTTGGAAAAAAGTTTGCCGCCAGCGCGCTCTCTTGCAATACGCGGTCTAAACCGTTAAAGATGGAACATTATCATGCAGTAAAGAATTGTGTAGAACAAAAAGACCTAAAAAACTCCTTGGTAGCATTTATATATATAATAGAAAAATACTAATAAGCGACATTACCATTTAATTTCTAAATAAATAAATACGTAAAATTAGAGCTGTTGTTTCCCCATTAAAAACGTAATATTTATCAACTTCATTTAAAAAAACCTAAACAATAATTCTGTAGTCCACGCGAGCGGAGCCGTGAGCACAGCTAGTGTATTATCAATAGAGGCTGTGTTCGGGATTATAGAAGGGTTTATTACTGAATTGCAATCCACCTCTCAGCCGCTCACCAGCCGGGACTGCAGTCGTGCGCGGACGTGCGCGCAGGCGGAGAGGAGGGGCGGAGGGTCCGGAGACAGACTCGCTTCTTCTCGGTAAGATGTCCGGCGGAGCGGGCGACTGGAGGGGACGGTACCCGGCGGCGACCTTGGGGGCGTCGCAGCGGCGTCTTGCAGCCCTGAATGCCAGGGTTCACGGACCCGGGGTCCTCGGTGCCAGCCTCCTGGACACACGAGAGTCTCCCCTCCCCCTCGTCATCAACCTCTTGTAACTCCGGAGGACCGCAGGAGGTGGCTCTTCTCCCAGGGCCTCACGCCGCGGCAAAGGTCACCACCGACGGGGCTCGGATAACGCGGTGGGGTTCGCTTGACTGCTCCCTAACGTCGAAAGCAAGCCGCTTGCCGTGAGCTGCCACACGCAGAGGAGAACCTCAGAATAAGAATGTTTTATTCAAGAAGTGCAACCCGTTCACAGTCGCTTCGCACTTCTCTGAGGCCCTGCTAGATTTATACTCCCAGGAAATTCCTCCGCCTCGTGCGAAACCGAACTTAACTAAGTCTAGAGAATTGCACTAAGAGACAGTTGTAATATTATTTTGCATGAGAACTGTTTCTTACTAGGCTCTACCAACACACACGTTTTCTCGCGGTTTTTAAATATTATAATTTGTAAATAAAATATGAGTATAAAAAATTTTTACTTAAAATATTTTTGGGTTGACAGAGGTGTAAAACGGTTGTGATACAATACGGCATATTTATGAAATAACTAAATGCGTCGAACATGGGGCGATTTTTCAAAGTTTTGATACAAAAAGTGTGAAGAAACCGCTAATAGACCATGCTCTTCATTCTTCACATACGCCTGCTTACGATTAGGATACGAGACATTTCACAATCCTAAGACCAGTTCCCGTTTTCCGTTTCCATCTCTTGTGCGCATTTTTTTATAAGTAAAATAAATTAAGTCGACATTCCCACAATTACCTGTATGTAAAAAAAACTGAGGCGTAGTCTGTTCGCGGTTTCTTCACACTTTTTGAATCAAACCTTTGAAAAGTCACCCCATGTATGTCGTGTTTGGTTGTTTCCTAAATATGTAATGCATCAAAACGGTTTATGATGGAGCAACGCCGGAATGCAAAGGCTGGGGAAACTGGATATCCACGAGAAAACCCGCCGTCCAGCGGCATCGTCCGTCGCGATTCCCAGGTACAAAAAATCACGCGAGCAGCATCGTCGGTAATCGAACCCTGTTCGGCTTCGTGGGCGGTACAGGAAAATGGAGAAAAAGTTTATATTCCTTACTACACAATAAAATGGTGAGGTCACTGCTTTAAAGTCTCTGAGGGGCTAGCTACCGACGGAAAGACTGCACGCCAGTTCATTAATTATGACGAGACTATAATACGAGTAATTGGTTCGACCTTATCAATCCAGCTCCTCTAGGCCTCGAACGCGCTAAAGACGCTTTGGTAGACGGCATCCCGAAGATGCCAGCTCTCGTACCTAGAGCCGTTCTGTGGGTTTCATGCGTGTACATAACGGGACGATAAGGGCGACATTCGTGCTTACATCAAGTGCCCCACCGCCTTTAAAGCGTATGGTATTTTCTTCGTGCTATGGAAACCAGGGGTTCAAGATGTGCTAGTATAACTTCATTGGAAAAATGTCTTTACTCTTTACCGCAGCTATGCACATAAAGTTTTTCAGTGCTGAATACTGAAATGACTTAAACCGTAAAACTTAACTCGTTTTCAAGCGCATCATCACCACGTCAAGGTTAAGCGCGTATAGTTGAGGGCGTTGACCACGAAAATATTTGTTATCTTATATTTGTACCACATACTGTCCAATTTGAAGACATTATCTGAAACTCCTCTCCCTGTGATAATTTTTTAAAATCACATGTTTTTTATAAAATGAAACGCCCAAGTCAAAATTTGTGTGTTTTTGTTTTGGGAAAATAAACTAAACTAATATATTTACAGAAAATTTTGCAAGGGCAACTGAAAGGTTCTGTATAAATTGATTTTCAGGTATGCTTAGCAAAGGTTATTTTACAATTAATTTAGTGGCAGCCACAAATTAAAATATGCAAGAATTTCTTTACTTTCTGCAATTTTTCTAAATTGCAAAAACATTTCGTTGTACTATTTTATAGACTCTCTGAAGTAGTTCCTGGCATCTTATTTCAGTGTGAATTATTCTAATTCTTTTGGTTAATTAGTTTTCGTTATTTTTATATTACTAAAACAGTAAATTTGTGATTTTGACAAGACGTCCCGATTACGTAATTCCCACACTTTGTATAGGGAATGTTAGTTTTCACATCCCCGTTGGTATCAAAAGTCATAAAAAATGGCCATAAGGACACGACCGTCAGTGATGCCATGTCACCGTATGCGAGTGAAATACCGCCACATAAAGTAGTTTGATGAACGAGGTCACACTGTGGGAATGCACGACGCCAGTAAGTAGTATTGGCCGTGTAAATACCGCTGACACGGCATACACACAGGCTAGGTAGTGATCCTACAAAAGCCACTGCAGACGGAGAAAACGGTCAGTCAAACCTGCCGACGACGTGTTGTAGCGGGATAGTGGTGCGTCATCCAGAGAAATATTCCAGTCTGTGGGGTCTTCACTGCTTGTGCAGGTATCTACGAGAGTAGTATGATATAGCCGACTTTGAGGAATCGGGATCTGGGTTCGGAGCTCGGAGCTGTTCCTGCTCTGTCATTCCGGTCGGCCGGTGGCCATCTTGTACGCCATGTTGGATGTCGGTGATCTTTGACCCCGGTGACATCGAAAACCAAACAATCCCGAAAAACTCCAAAAAAATCTATAAAAATTTAATTTAGAAATTATTAAAAATGTATTATTAAAATATTATCAAAAATTTATTATTAACATTTATTTAAAAAAAACTTAAATTTCCAGAGTTAACCTCACCACTATCTCCCCTCACCAATACTCATTCTATCGTGTGCCGCCATCTTGGTTTTTCATTTGTCATTTGTTTATATATTGCTGGAGGCAGCCATCTTGGATTTCATATGTTTACTATAACATCACCTAGGTGGCGCTAGTGTAATAATATTCGATAATGCCACCAGGAGTGCTGTCCATTTAGCCACAGGGTGGCAGATATAATTGTTTATGTTTTTAAAGTATAAGTTGCACTGTCAGCGCACTCCATATTAGATTCTATTTTAAGCAAATAGGTAGGGTTAAGTTCTCGATTTTGCCACCAAGCGAGCTGTCAGCATCCACCCACTCTGTCGATTCAACCGCCAGGCGAGCTGTCGGCACTCATGTTTTTCGGTGCATGCGGTGCGTGCAATGCTAAGTGCGGTGCTAAGCGCAGTACTTGCAGTGCCAAGTGCGGTGTATGTGGTGCTAAGTGTGGTGCAAGTTAAAACAAATACCCCCTATTTTAAAGTAAAATCATGTAGTCCTACGTCTAAGGCTGAAAGGTGGACATTTTATTTACTCATCTCGCTTACAAAAAGTATATATCCAGGTCCCTTTGGTATATTTAATCACTTCCTGGGTAAACTGTAGTTGCACTTTGCACTAAAAATGCCTAGAACTACAGCAGGCTCCCACCATGTTTCACCATTGGTCGATTCACAATTTGGACGATGTACTGAACAGTGCAGCATCACAGCAGGCCCCCCACCATCTTCCCAATTGGTCATTGCGTGACTTGAAATTTGTACAGATTGTCGAGGGATACAAGGAAAATAGTTCCAAAAATCTGATATATGCTCGTTCCATTCTTTTTTGTGAATAAGATGTGCATGATTCCGAGTGCTTCTTCTCTACTGTCATCTTGAGTCTGTCAATAAGTTCACTCGGGTCTTCGGGAAATAAGTTAGGTAGCCAGTATTCTCGGCATCGTCTGCCTTCTTCCTGTAGCTTGTCGCGGAAAATGTGTTAGAGGGATGTGTCAGTGCATCGAGAAAATCACCGTCGTCGTCTTCAGCACTATCACTGTCTGCATGTTAATTTTCATAAATGCTCTCTTCAGGGTCATCTTCAAATACTGTCCTGTATTGTATTTTAAATTTGCTATTCTTTGTAGCAGGAGTTGTATGCTCATCAGTATTTAGAGCTGACGACCTTTTATTTTGAAGTTCGTCGACTTCACGTGAGGGTCTTGAAAGTGTACATCCAACACAAACCGACTCCACTGCTCTCATTCCGTCTTTAGCATTAACTGTTTCATCATAATCCCCTGTGGAATCGGTACCCATCGATGTAACAAGAGGCATTGCCGACAGCACTTGCTGACTACCAGTAGACCATTCCTTTCAGATCTCGGTATGTTCTTTCAATGTATCGCCTTGCACAAAATGCATAGGACCAATGTAGTAATGCTTAATCGCTCGAAAAGGACTCTTCATACAGACTGTTCTGCCATGGCGATCGCAGAATCGGCACTGGCGACAACCAGTTAGCGATGATGCAGGTCGCGGCTCCGTGATCGTTGAGGTCAAAGGCAGGCGTTCGTTGTTCGATGTTCATCTCACGGTGTCAGAACGTCAACTGTCATTTTTTTCTATATATATATTTGAAGTTATTTTTTTCCAGAAAAGAGCTACGTTTGTGCCCACAGAAGGCCTTCCACCATAATATGAATATGTTAAAAAAATACGGGAGCACTCTGAGAAAACGTACATACTCGTTTGCCCCCAGAAGAAAACACGCCGATAATTACATAAAGATAGATTATTAAATTATGCTAGTAGGCATATGTATATTTATTAATATAGCAATTTTAAATAATTTTTATTCCCATATTTATATATACATAATTATATATATAATTTATTACAAATAATTTTATATTTACATATTTAAGGATACATAATAATCTGTTTTTAGGTTTTCACAAGAAACCAAGAATTAATAAATAACATAAGTTTAGACTTTTTTCCTGAAAACTTAAAAAAATTACTAACCAAACTAAAATTGTTATTTTACTTAAAACGAGCCCCCTATTTTGCTATCGCTAAATTTATTTCGTCTGACAAATATTACGCCAGAATTAAATTGAGTTATAATGGAACGCACATTGACCAATAAATGTTGGAAGTTCTCAATTGTTTTACACTTAAACGTGCTCTTTCACAATTTGTAAGATTTATTTGTACACTGCAACATCACGCGTTCCAAATTATAATTTTTAATTTAACAAAAAAAAAAAATTAAACTGAAGGTTTTCTTCTTTTTCTTCCTTGCTCAGTTTGCTAGTAATATCTTGTGTTTCAGATAGAAATTGTGTAATTTTTCTGACAAAGTTACGTACAACCGGAATTCAAATTTTTCATCGAATTTATGTGTGGCTGACAGAAGTTAAATGTTTTTTCCGTGTCAAGGTACGTCATTCTGGCTTGTTGAAGTGGCTTTAACTCATCTGTATAGATCGGAATCTGAAACAACAAAAAATATTGTAGTCTCTCATGGAGTATATGACAAAGTGAAGAGTTTACGAAAACATTTTTTTTCCCCTTTAACGGATGAACTTCGAAAAGTATGACATTAAATGTTATGAATTTCTGTTTGTAATGTTAAAAAGTAAAAATACTCCATTAGCGTACAGGTTTAAGGAAAATTGAGAATTCATCGAAAATATATTTAACCCCTCCTCATCCCTTATGACTGAATTTATATATATCGTGAAATGAGTTTTAAGTGTTTGTATATGTACTATTATGATACGAGATGCACTGCAATGACAGATCGTATTTAAGTGATAATTCATTTTTCGTTAAAACACTTTACACTCCTTCTCTTACAAACCGATTACAGAAAAATTTCCTCTTGGTGGATGCCTACATCCTAAAGGGAAGTAACTTTTATATTATCTTACTTATGTGTTAAACGGTTTGTACTGTGCATTGGTGAGTAAGCCAGTCAGTAAAAATACTTTTTTTTTTAATATTCTTGGTACTCAGATGTACTTTATTAATTATATTCTTTTTTAGGTTAAATATATATCAAACTTTTATGCCGTTCGGCTGATTTGAAACAGATTTGACAGGGATGTCCTTCAGTGCCCAATTTAAAGACTTGTAGCCCGAAATTGACTTTGGTCTCCCATAAGGCCGAAATCCCCTAAAATGGGGTTGTGTTTTTTCGGACACCCATTGAGCTGGAAACCGCTAAAACGTGGCCATGTAGCTGTCATTGCCTTCTTACACCCGGGCAATGCCGGGTTGTTCTCCCAGTTATTTGATAAAATTGACCAACCTCATTGTTTTTGCCTATCTAGCTACAGTCGATAAAACCTACAAAATCAGTTTACGTTACCTTTAACGTTTCTGTATAAAATAGAAATTGCAATAAATTTTTTTTTGACACTTTCTCATTTTTTTTAATTCCCTAATTTTGTGTAATTTCAAATATTGAAATGCCACAGTGTACAAGCGGTTTAATAAATTCAGCTTCATCGAGCAAATAAAGCGCAGTGAACCGTACCCGAAACGAGACTCGAACACATGACATTCAATCCTGCAGACAAGCCGTACGTGATCGGGAATGACTCTAGTTCAGTAAAAGCAGAGCACATCAGTCGTCCTCTACTAAACTTCTACCGTTACCTGACCTTTACGCGCGTAAACAACGAACTGGCGCGACGGGGGAAGTTTCCTTTGTTACCGCACGCCCGGTTAGTTATCAAACAACACGCTCACCACAAAAGCCGCCGAGTTACACGCGCGGCGACCACGTTATGCGTTACGGCCGCAGACACGCATGTCCGTCGGGAATTACAGCCTATAACAAATTTCAGAAATGTTCGTGGCTCGGCGTTCGCATTAGCATACAATGGGCGCAGCTCTTTTACGTAATCGCGAGGCAACGGTGCCGAACTCAGCTATTGCCGGGACCCCCGCTGCGTTCAAGGCGCCTCGAACGGAGATAACTGGCAAGCATCGTGGCTTACCTGGTCCGGCAAACAAAGGCAGGATGGGAGGACGAAGGCGCCGTTTGTTATAAAACGCGCAGGAAAATTGATGGACGAAAGTCCATACTTTAATGAAATTGGAGATGAGGAAAGAAATAGGTCAATGCTTCACAGCTGTAAGCTAACCTTGTGGATAGTCACGAGTCTAGCATTATGAGAGACGCGGAGATACCAACTTTAAGTCTTAATACAACACGTTTTATAGCCTATATTCATGTATATTTTTTGTTTTGGTAGTTCCGCCTGTGTGTTATAAGCATGCATATATAAACTCATAAAAACATTGTTTTTATTACACATAATAAACACAGTTTCCAAATTTGGTGTTTCAAAAGAGAACAATATGTTTGCCTGTATTGACAATATTGTTACAGTTCTGCTTTTCATTAATGAGCCTTGTGTTGAGGACAAGTGTGAAGGACGAAGCTCATTTTATCTCGTCGGATGATAAATACATATGTATACTTAACAATGAAAGGAACTGCTGCAAGTATATAATATGTAATAAATAATAATTCAATCATTTACTGCACTACTAAGATACAAAAGCTTTCTGATACAGCTTTGCTACTTAAAATACTGTCAACGATGCGGAATGTTGCGTACCGGAATCATGTGACAGTTATCTGTAATATTTAAGATTGACTGACGAAAAAATGTCAACACAATATTTAACGCGTGAGTACCATAAGAAATAAAAAATTATTATCACGAAATTCTGATAAACCCAAATATTTGAAGATGAGTAAAAAATTTTCACCATCATAGATACGACGTACTGATAATTCGATTTGTGTTTCATGACGAATGGTTTTTACCGAGTAATAATAAACTCTCGCGTACGAAATTATTTAAATTTAAAAGTACACTGAAAAATTGTCTTTCTTTTCGCATATGTTTTCTTTAAGAATTTATGTAGGCGTATTTTTTCAAATGCACTTATTATATTTATATTCTTGCTTCGAAATAGGAATAACGCCCCTTTCTTAGAGTCCTGAAATAGCACCATAAAAGATGGTTTTCATATAACAGAGCATCATACAAAAAGAACTACAGTAGGTGTATCTCCATGAACGCCAATGAAAAACTCTAACAAACACTACAATTACTATTTAAAAACATTTGTTAGTATTACTACTATTTTAGATGTAACAGATAAACGCGATAAATATATAACTTTTCAGCGACCACATCAAAACGCTGAACTTAACAATTAAAACTACATTTCGTAATATGCCGATATCATTAATGTAATTACTCCAGTCAATGTTAACATTAGTATGTTAATATGCGCTTGCTGATTTAAAAAGTTTTCTGTGAAACACGAACCCAAAATCAAAGAGTTTATTGCAAGCTGTGATGTGGCTGATTACTAAGTCTCAGTACACAGTTGGACATGGCCCTATTGCGATATTCCAGACTGTAGGCACCCCGGGGTACGAAGTGGTACGAAATATTTTGACGGGTAATTTTCGGTGCTATGATAGTTTTGTCGCTGTTTGAACATATATAAAATCAGCGTTTGAAAACTTTCCTGTCTGTAAAAGCGTAAGGTATTTTGAAATTACTATTACAGAATCCTAGGGCTTGTAAACGGAACCGAGTAGATAGTGTTTTGGATAGCAGTTCATGTCTGGAAACGTACCGTGCTATAAGTAAAATGAAACAAAATCGAGTTTTAAAACCCCCTCGCTTCTGCTGAAGGAAATATTGTCGCTGACGTGAATGCAGTTCCAATATCGAACTGTAACCAGTGATGTAATTTTTTTATTATTGGTTTGCAGTTCCAGCGCTTTATTCGACACTGCATCGTTGTTTGGTGCAAGATATGATCGATATGAATGTGTTGAATATATTTTTTTCGCAGCTAGTGTTTGTGCAAGCAGAACTTTCTCGACTGCATACGACTCTTAATGTGATCTGATAGGAAAATTTTGAATGATGTGAAACCTTTGGTTGTGGGAACCTAGCTATTGTATCACCTCTATCCATTTCCCCCAAATAAAATATTGTTTGTGAAAATTGCAACACCCAGAAAAATGGCCCGAATGAATCCAAACTCGGAGTATTTGTAGAACAGTGTACCAGAAATAAGTGATAACGGTTGCAGAGAGATGGCGTACACGTAGGCCCAGTGACGCCCTCTCTTGTGTGACCGGGAAGGTCAGTGTTACGCCAAGCTCAGTCAGTGAAGAGCCATCAAACTAAGTGAAAGCAAGCGCCAGTATGACTCGTCGATGTCAAAGGGTGCCAATCAGCATGTGAGTGAGTTGGAACAGAGCAGAATGATTGGTATACGGGAAACGCGTTGGTCATACCGTGACATTTAGGCTCATACAGGGCATGCTGCTACGACAGTGATGCGTGTGTGGAACCAGTGGATAGAAGAGGGTCGTACGCAGCGACGAGCGGGTACTGGACCACGCAATGTAACCACAGCACAGGATGACCGCCATATGGTCCGCATGGCCGTAGGGGGAACTGTACAGCCTCGTCCACAGTGTTGGCTCGACACTGGAGCATTTCAACGGGTGTGGACCTGTCTACGTCGACGGTTCGACGCCATCTGCTGCGGACTGGACTGGTGGCACGCATGCCATTGCGTCGGCTTCCATTTTCCAGTAACCACAAACGCCTCACTCTGCAATGGGCACGTGAACGCCGTCGCTGGCGTGCTGAGTGGCAAAACGTAGTGTTTTCGGACGAGCCGCGCTTCAACCTGTCCTACAGTGATGGCCGCATACGTATTAGACGCTACCGTGGTGACCGCAATCTGGCAACCTGAATTGCGGAGCGGCATAGCGGACAAACGCCAGGTGTGATGGTTTAGGGGGAAATAGCATATACCATGCAATCTCTACTCCTACGTATTGATTGCAAACTTAACAGAAATCGCTACATCAGGGAGATTTTAGAGCCTGAGGTACTGCCCCTCCTTCAGGCAACTGCATATATAATATTTCAGCATGAAAATGCCCAGCTACATGTGGCGAGGAATGTGCAAGCCTTCTTCAATGAACTACGGGTACCATTTCTTTCTTGGCCTGCACGTTCGCCAGACATGTCGCCCATCGAACATGCCTGGAATGTGGTAGGTCGGCAATTTGTCGTCACGGACCTTCAGCAACCACTGCTGATGCTTTGTGAACTCGCATACAAACCGCGTGGAGGGATATGCCCCAGGAACATATCCAGGTTCTCTGTGATTCAATGCCACGACGTTTATGAGCTGTGATTGCAGCACGTGGGTGCGTCACACCATACTGAATTCTCAAGAACAGAGATCATGTACAGTTCTGTAATCATAATCAATTGTATATTCTCGTGTATCTAATCTGTGGCATAAAGTTCATTTCAATCACATGTATCCTTCGTGGTGTTGCATTTTCACTAATGTTGGTGTATTTGGTAGAGATGATTTCGGACAAATGCAAATTATGCTTGTGTGCCGTCATGTTGAAACCTTATTTGTTGATGAGTATTCAATGACTAATCATCGAATATTTCCAGCAATCCTAATCCTTCTTGTAAGAAGACCGAATACGTGTGACCGGATATGCGGGGTGGAAGAAGATAAGGGTCAGTCAAACGCCTACCGATGACGTCTGATCACTTACAATGCATCATGTGGACACTTAAACTTTCAAAGAATCTTTAAACGGCTATCTACAATCCTTTTACTATTATTCTGTAAGGGAGTTTTTAGATACACATCGTTAGCCACATCATATTGAAATCAGACATGTTCGTTTTTGTCTGTCCTTCATCCCAGTTTATATTTTGTTAATATGACGTGTTTATTTTTCCTTTATTTTAATGCCAAATGTCATGTATCTCGTGATAAATAACTTGATGTTTCATAATGTATGGTTTTTGTTTGTTCTTGCCTTTTGCCAAATAATGTATATTAATAAATGTCCCCGGGGGAAGTAACAAGTATAGTCCATTCGCGGTTACTTCCAAATTTATGAAACCCCAGGTGAAGTTCTACTTCCAGAATATTACTCCGCCTCATGCAAACAAAGCTTAGAAAATTACATCAAATGCCCAACACACCGCATTCGTGCACACTTAGTGTAATAATATTATGCGTAAGAACTATTTAGTACTAGGTATTACCAACACACCTTTTTAGTCCCTTTCTTTATTCATATTAGTTATAAATGAAAGTATTTATATATATTTTATAGTTAAAATATAAGTAAAAGTCGAATGTAACCAAAAACAAGATCAATTCATTTTAACAGAAGTATGAAACGCTTGTGATACTAGGCATATTTAGGAAACAACTAAACACCTCATATATGGGGTGGTTTTTCGAAGGTTTGATTCTTAAAGCGCGAAAAACCGCGAATCTCTAAATAGTATAAAAGAAAGTCGCTAATCCGCGTCTGTCTGTGTGTTCGCTTAGTACTTATAAACTGCTTGATGGATTCTAATGCGGTTTTCAACATCATTTAGAGAATTTCTTGAGGAAGGTTTTGGTGTATAATGCATTTATATTTTATGTAAGAATAGTAGAAAAATGTCGAACCGTTTGTAATCAAGTCGTAAAAAAACAGCTTTTGGGGCGCTTACATGGCTTGCACTGACTAAAACCATAAGAGATACTGCAACTATGTGTAATACAGAATTGTAACTCTCAAAAAGGCCTACAGAAAAGTCCGTGATAGCATATGTTTTAATTTAAGGGTGACCCATAGCAACCATTTTTGTCTTTCAAAGTATCGCTGTAAAAACTAAATTGTTACCGGGCGAAGCCGGGCCGGTTCCCTAGTGGACTATAAACGGACGCCCAGGCCTCCCCGAGGGGCGACGGAGGTACTGCAATCACGGCGTGTGCTGTGCGTTAGGTTGATCAAACACATTAGTAGCGACGACGCAGTGGACGGTGGAACAGTACTTCGCTGAGAAGCGAGTCGTTATCACAGACCGCGACAGTAGGGCAATTAGCCATTTGTCATTTCAGATTCTAGCAACAAGCAACCCCGGTCGTGTTGCGCGGGTTCGCTATTACGAGCCAATAGGGAACGGAAAAAAAACTACCGTATGTAATCGACGATTCGAGTGGGTAACGAGCTAGGAGGGGCATATCACATCTTAACGATAGGCATTGCAATAATAAGTAGACATGATCGCTACTACCGGGATGTGAGCTGAGTGCCACGGCCGGAAAGACATCGTGAGTACAGTCTGAGGGTAAAAAAACTGTACGTCTTGCGCACACAGGGCAAGCCTATTCGAGCTTTGAGCAATGCTCGTTGTATACGCGAACGTGTGGATACTCGTCAGTGCATTGTTTATAACTTGATAAAATACTGTAAAAGATCGAGTTGCAGCGACTCGAAGTACTACATTTGACCATTTGAATGTGCCTGTTTACCGCAACCGTTGATCAACTACGGAGATAAAAATGGTGCATATGGTGGTGTCACGTGAAGTGTGAAACCCTTGCGATTAAGGTAACGGACAGCTCATCCATTACCTTGAGCTTTGGATAATTTGTATCCAGCTATGATCATCGGAAACTCAATGGCAAGTGAGGTAGAGTCCGTAACTGCGAGCACTTGACGCGAATCAGATCATCGTCATCGTATGAAGGGATAAGGTGTCTGCAGGTTGCCTAGCATGCAGGCGAACTTGTTACACTTCTGTTTTATACACTGATATAATCACTGTATGACCCAGCGGAAGCTAATTGTTTTATTTGTGGTTTAGAAAACGGTTTATATAAATTTGTTTTCACTTACAGCATGGCATATTTATAGATGTGGGTTCCTGTTAAAAATGTTATCTTCTCAGTGCACTCGAAAAACATTAGGGAGTTGTAAAAGGGATTTCGAACTGTTTTGAATTCATTGTAAGAACATTCTGGAGTACTTAAAGTAAGATTATCTGCAAGTGAGCAAATATGTTTCATGTCGTAATGATTCAGTAAAAATATAATTCTCTTAATGTTAGCATTTAAAAATGACTTTTTATCTCTATCATTGTTTAATTTCAGTTACAATTGAAGGAGACCTCTTCATAAAGTATTAATCACTATATTACCATTAAAGTCGGTTTCAGTAAGTCAATAAAACGATATTTTGGCTACGGTAGCTA
Source organism: Clitarchus hookeri (assembly GCA_002778355.1). Lineage (NCBI taxonomy): Eukaryota > Metazoa > Arthropoda > Insecta > Phasmatodea > Phasmatidae > Clitarchus > Clitarchus hookeri. The sequence goes on from NQII01003068.1 coordinate 138,765, forward strand.
TTTCATTCATCTGACCAATCGAGCAAGTTGCAGTTGATACGATTTTCGGTCCTAGGTTTTCGTTCTCATATAAATGGTGAAATTCCCTATAAAAATTTAATTTTGGCACTTCGGCTGTTGGCTGATGAGCTTTAGAAGTAGCTGATCTTGATTGGAGCTGTTCTTCTTACTTGTTTATTTTGAATCTATTTCATATGCTTACACAGATTTTGCGTGTGTTGCAACGATAAAGAATATTTCTAGATTAGCAGTCAAAAAGTAAGAAATAAAATGTATTGATTTTAAATTATTAATGTTAACAGTTTTTACGAAAAAGAGAATAAGCGGTGACTGAGATACGAAGGACAATGTTTACGTATTATTTGCGATTTTAACTTAAATGCAAATACAATTACCAAGCTGGAAGATAGTGCGTGAAACATGGACAGAGAGAAAAACTTTGCAGGTTTTTCAAACATATTTGATGTTGCTTTTCTATAATGAGATTAGCTAGCAGTTAACTGAGCACTTCTGAAAGCGCTTCTTAGATGCTGCTTTTTGCTAACTCTATATCACTCCATAGTCATGCTAGGAAATTAACGCTGTCATGAACGTAATGAGTCAAATGCGTCGATAAAGCAGTACTCACAGAGTGTTTTAAAAACACGTATGTTTGAAATTAAAAGAAAAAAAAACAACTGACTCCAGTGATCCCAGTGAAAATATTTCACTGTAATGTCACGCTGATACGAGAACGTCTTTCTATAACTCACTAAACATTTTCCAGTTATGGGTTTCCCAGGGCTTTGATTTTACTATGAACCAGCCGTAACAACAGCGACTATGGAGCACCAGACAAGCTTGATGAACGCGCGTTATTACCGGGATGTAGAGAAAATTATCGTGTTTGGTTGAAAAGAAAAAAAAGGGGAGGGGGGGGGGAATAACTGTAGAAGTCACAGAAATCTCTGACGTCACAAAGGCGCACGCAAAACTTCTCACGTGACATTCACATTCACAAAGCACCCATTTCATGACGTAGTCGATGAAGTCACCGCGACCCTCTTAAACTGTGGCCGACTTAAATACGAGTATCGACGAATCAGAAACTACGCATCTTCTCAACCCCGAGCAAACTTCTCAGACCGAGACCAACCTGGTGACCATGTTTAGAGAGTGGTTATGTTAAAACAGCAGAACTTGAACAGCATTGCCACGACCACACTGCCCCAGAAAGAAAATATTTGTTTGACAGAACCAAAACTTTGTTGAAATAAACAAACCATATAAAGGTAGTGATTCAGAAAAATGTAAATAACGAAATAATTTGTTTGCAGTTAGAAACTATTCTCCTAAGAAAAGGGTTTGGTCGATTAAACTATCTCTTATGTCAGTTATAGCATATCACTTTTGGTGTTCAGCACATTATATTCCTTCAATATTGCGCTTGATAATACCTATGTATTAATTTGCTCATTTATGTTGCTGGTTCAGGGCGAACATCTTTATCGGTGCAGATAGCGTTCTCCGAAGATAAACACAAGAGACTAGCAAACACGTGCTCTTAAGTTCATCAACTTTGGCCGCATTCAAGAACGACGCATTCGCGCGGGGCGTGGCTGGAAGTCACGACGTTCCTCTGTTCGGCAGCAAGTAGTTTGACCCCTGCACAAGCAGGAACCGCTTCGGAAGGCGGTTTTAGCTTACAATAAATATCAACTACTATGTAGTCTTCGTGAATCGGTTGGCTAACACAAGAACCTTCGACGTTGCGGGGTGGCCGGTTTCGAATTCCGGGCTTAGCGAGTGAAAGGGAGGTGAGCAGGTTTTTCCTCAACGACTTCCCCACACGCCACTACAGTAGAATTTCACGCCGATCAGCCACCTGAATTTATTCACGGTAAGGTTCGTACTGTTACGAATTAGCTTTTAAGTCATTCATACGTGAAAGTGTCCAAGGGCGTAGCTCATTAATAAGTCATGATTAGGTAGAGCACAATAGTATAAGATGAGGTTAATTGAACATAGGGATTATACAATATATATTTATGTGACTATTTATAGGGGCAGCTTAAAATTGAATACCAATATGCTAATTAATTATGATAAGAATTAATACTTCACGCCATTACTGTCACAATCTAATTGGAAAATCCCCGCCTTGTTCATGTTGCCGGAGGCTAATTCTAGGAGGCGGTTAAAGACGGCCGGACACACCCACCTTCAGTGGTCTTCTCTCTGGTCGGGTCGACGACAAAAGACGCCGCTCCCGTTGTTACGCTGGCCTATATCGGGTGCGTTGTTTAATATATTTCGGCCTCGTTTACTGGCCGGTGGAGGGGATTTATGCAGCTGTCTTTCGCAAGGTGTTGTTGCAATCACGCTCGTGTCCTGGTTCCATGTTTGAAGGTGTGACCATGCAGGCCGTTCAGCTAAGGCCTGATCACTTCATAACAGTACACACCCATCGCTCTCGTGTTCCATTGTATTGTTTAGACACACACACACACACACACACACGCGGGCGCATTTCACGAGCGAGAAGGTGGAACACGTTTTGGTACGCCTCGATCCGTAGCTAACTTATTTTGCGTATGCCAGTGGCCAGCACGAAAGCGCACTTCTGTGCCAGCTATCGCCCGTTCTCTTCAACTTCACCACTTTTGGAATTTACGTTTGAGAATAACCTTGCCCGTGTCCGCGCGTGTTTTAAAGTAAAAGGTGACTAGATTACCTACAGCAGTGTTCTTATTGAATTAGAAGAAAGAGATCCTTATTTTAAAGCCTTACACGAACTGCAACGTTTAATTTCGTGACAACTGAATTCGTCTTCATATTAGTTTTATGAACACTGGACTTGTATTTGTGGTAAAAATATTTCCATATCCACTAAGGAAAAGGTTTGTCAAACCAAACAAATTTGTTTGGGGCAACTAAATTTCATAGGGGCAATGAAATATTTTGTTGTTGAAACCAAATTATTTTGTAGTTCATAGTTGGTTGCTCCAAACTGTAAGATATGATTGAGTGCACCCAAATATTTATTTAGCTCTACATACATGAAAGAGTTTCGGTTAATTTTTTAAAACATTGAAAGCCCGACCGAATTCTGAACGTAGGTGGTCTGCACCCCAGCACGACATCCTAGCAACCTTAGCCAAAGATACTACTGATGTCACAAGAATGTTTTTAAATATGTGTACTCCAAACACTGGAAAATGTGAGTAAATAAGTATTTCAAGTATCATAGCTTCATGTTATGTTTTCCTGTTAACCCTTTTTTTCGTCAGGATTTTTATACCATATTAAGTATCAACAAATGTACAAACACTGTCATTATCCTAATCGTTACAAAAATTGCAAACAAACTCTAGAGCTACATATATTTTCAAACGGAGGCCAATAAATTAGTGGCCAAACAAATATATACAGTTTATTCAACAAAACATTTCGTTGACAGTATAAATTTTTTACTTTGAACCATGTTTATTATAACGTGTCATTTATTAGATGAACAATATTAATTTTGTGGCATTTCACGTTTTGTGTACTCAACTTGGATCAACTAAATATATTTTTGGCCCTATACAAACAAGTATTTTGTTAGCTGGAATCAACCTAACTCTCAGTATAGCTACATAGTACTGCCTTATCGACCTATTGTTAGTAACCACTATACATGCGGCCATGTTAATCTCTAGTCCCTAAGTAGTATAAAAGAAAGTCGACTATCCGCGTCTGTCTGTTTATTCGATTAGTACTTCCAAACTACTTGATTGATTAGAATGCAGTTTTCATCATCTGTTAGAGAACTTCGTGAGAAAGGTTTTAGTATATAAAACATTTATATTTAACCTAAGGATAGTAGAAAAATGTCGAACCGTTTGTAATCAAGTCGTAAAAAAAAAATAGCTTTTAGGGCGCTTACATGGCTTGCGCTGATAAACCGTAAGAGGCAAATCAATTTAGTGAACTACAGAATTGTAACTCTCAATAAGGTCTACAGAAAAGTCCGCAATAGCATAGGTTTATCTTTTAAGGATGACCGACAGTAACCATTTTTGTCTTTAGAAATTGGTGTTCATTTTCTGGCATACAACTTATGTTTACCTTTGTGCTCAATAAGGATGTCCGAGTATACGCGGCTTTACTACACGGGTGGAGTATACGCGGCTTTACTACACGTGTGGAGTATACGCAGCTTTACTACACGGGTGGAGTATACGTGGCTTCACTACAGTGTGGAGTATACACAGCTTTACTACACGGGTGGAGTATACGCAGCTTTACTACACGGGTGGAGTATACGCGGCTTTAATACACGAGTGGAGTATACGCAGCTTTACTACACGGGTGGAGTATACGTGTATTTACTACACGTGTGAAGTATACGCGGCTTTACTACACGTGTGAAGTATACGCGGCTTTTCTACACGGGTGGAGTATACGCAGCTTTACTACACGGGTGGAGTATACGTGTATTTACTACACGTGTGAAGTATACGCGGCTTTTCTACACGGGTGGAGTATACGCAGCTTTACTACACGGGTGGAGTATACGTGGCTTTACTACACGTGCGGAGTATACGCAGCTTTACTACACGAGTGGAGTATACGCAGCTTTACTACACGGGTGGAGTATACGCGGCTTTACTGCACGGTTGGAGTATACGCGGCTTTTCTGCACGGGTGGAGTATACGCGGATTAATTACACAGGTGGAGTATACGTGGCTTTACTGCACGGGTTGAGTATACGCGGTTTTACTACACAGGTGGAGTATACCTGGCTTTACTGCACGGGTTGAGTACACGCGACTGTGCTACACGGTTGGAGTATACGTGACTTTGCTGCATGGGTGGAGTATACGTGACTTTACTACACGGGTTAAGTATACGCGACTTTACTACACGGGCGAAGTATACGCGGCTTTGCTGCACGGGTGGAGTATACGCGGATTAATTACACAGGTGGAGTATACGTGGCTTCACTGCAGGGGTTGAATATACGCGGCTGTACTACACGCTTGGAGTATACGCGACTTTACTACACGGGTGAAGTATACGCGGCTTTACTGCACGGGTGGAGTATACGCGGATTAATTACACAGGTGGAGTATACGTGGCTTCACTGCAGGGGTTGAATATACGCGGCTGTACTACACGCTTGGAGTATACGCGACTTTACTACACGGGTGAAGTATACGGGGTTTTACTACACGGATGTTGGCCCTCTTAGCGACCATTCTCATGCGTGAGATATCTTTGGCGTGAATAATTTTCTGATGCAGTAATGGCTTGTTCCTCTCGATATAACACTGAGCTGGGAGCTTTTAAATTATCTAACCGCAAGCTTCGTTTATGTCGTGGTAATTGCCGCAAGCGGAACGTACAAAACTGTTCAGTCACCCTCATCACTAGTCTGAGTAATTTTCCGCTGTTTACGCGCGAGGCTAATTACACCCTCATTTCCATACGCGATATTTAGCTACGGCAATGTTGCTCTGGAAGTCCAACACGCATACCGAACCTCGTGATTTTTTTATGTACTTAACCTGTTATCTCCACTCCCAATAACTTGATCTTGTCCGTTGTTTTAAAAGCTTAGTCTGTAGTCTACCTGTAAATAAAATATAATTATATAACAGATATAACATTTGGAACAATATAATTTCTCATACTACTTCCTTGCGATACTTTCCCTTAACATATATTGAAGACGGGCATTTTAAATTCAATAAAAATTAACTTGAAATTTTTTATTAATTTTAGTAATTTAGTAATTTTACTACTTATAGTGAATTTAAGCGTATTCTAGGATATTTATATTTAAAATTTACTTAAAAAATGTTTACCCAGTGATGCCAATTTTATTCTAAAATATAAAATAACGTTTGATTCCATCCGTCATTTTTTGTTAAAAAATGAGAAGTAGAAATGTATTTCTCCCCCCCCCCCTCTTCATAAATTGTTGTGTTTATATTTATTTTTAATTAATCTTTAAAGAGTTTCAATAATATAGCAATGAGAATTCAATTTAAATACAACGTGGGAATCGTACCGGGCAACGCTGCTGGTCAGTGGCTTGGCTTATCTCGGGGGTCTCCCGTTTCCACCCGCCCTCTCACTCCGGCGCCGGCTACATCCTCACCTCAATCACCCTCATCGGCTCTCAAGACCTTGCTGTTAAGGCACCCGTCTACCTGGCGCTTGAACTGCGTTGTAGAGTGTTCGAAATACATGTTTTTCAACTAAACTATTAAGCGTGCGTCCAATGTGCTGATCTACGAAAAGAACACACACTTCAGACGAGAGCTTTTAAGTACTTTCAAAATATCACGTACGTTAGAAACATCAATTCATAGTACTCCAAAACCGCTAAAAAACGGCCTTTCCAAGGCGCTGTAGCTCAAAATGCACGCATCAGATACATACAAAACTACTATAGGGTCCTGCATTGAACCTTCCTAAAGACTTCTAAAATAATATGGTCACCGCTGAAAGTCCCATAGGTACACGCAGCACGACGAGAACACTGCACGCCAGTTCAGAGCCTTGCGCTTAGCGGCGATGGCGTACTTGATGCGCGTGGCAGTGTCGCCCTTATCGCTCCCACGCTTCTCGGCCTAAAAGTGGGAAAAAGTTCCAGGTAGACGGCGGTCTTAAGAGCCACTCAACTCTCTTCGGTCTTCACCCGTTCTCGTCCCCGCTCCTAGGGCATGTCGTCCACTTTTTCCTGTTGGTCCTCGGCCGGTATCCTTGGGCGTGGTTACGGCCGCGAGGGCTGACGTCTTGACGCAATGTACCGTGTCAGCAAAACCCAATCAATGTTCGATTCTTTACAAATCCCTGCGTTTGTTGTTGTTGTCGTTGCGTGTAGATCCCCAGTATTTACTAGATGCGTTTCAGCAACAGCCTCTTGCGACATTTTCGCTGGCGCCACCGCTGCTCGCGGTGAATCAATCGTAACGTCACGCAGGGTGAAATTATGAGATTGCAGGAAATGACCACATCAAGAATTGTCTTTTTTGTATAGTCTGAGTCATCTTATTCTCATAATTAATAAAACAGTTCAAGGAACAAACGAGAAACTGATAAGTATAGGTCATTTTAACGTTTTCTAGATGCTAGTCGTAATCGATGATTTCCTCATAAAAGAGCAATTTTTGAAGCACGACGCTTCTATACTGAGATTATATTTTACAAGCATCAGAAAACATAACCACTTTGGTACGCTATTTTGTAAGAGAGCACTATTTGCAATTCATGTTTTAAATGTTATATCTCGGGAAACAATCAACCAATTCCATCCAAATCTGGCTAACAAATAATACTGTGGTAGAACATTCAAACTTATAGGTAGGGGTAGTGATATTTCGCGAAAATATTTCGAGACAAGATACAGTCCAAAGCACTGTAGGGTCGTCCAGCTTCTTTGATTGACTAAAACATTTTCTGGCCCGTGTTAACTGTTTGCGCACGAATCACAAGGTTCAGTGTCGGAGTTACTTCGTCCTGAGTGGCTTGGTCGAAGACGGACACGGCACCAGCAGCCAATGGAGGTATAACAACAGCTGAAGTGTGTGTATAGTATTGAAGTCTACTGTGTGCTCCGATTTTTACGCGAAAAGTCACTGGCCCTACTGATAGGCTTTGTATGTCATAAGAGTTCCAGCTGCTTACTATCAAAATAGCGCCCACATAAACCTTTAAGCATAGCATGCTATTCATACAAAACAGTGTAACGAATTTCGATCCAACTTTGTTTGCTGGCAGCATCTACACAAGCATCAAATGAGCGAATACATCAACTTATTTGTAGCAGCACACGGAAAATTAGATTTTTCAAACGACAAGTTTTACTTTCGTAGTCCATGGAAATTTTTATAATTTAAAGAGGTAGTTGCGCATTTTCTAAATCAAAGCAAATTAAATATTTTATGTCCTAAACAATTTCAACCCACTTATTTTGTAACAGTTTCTATCACAAACGTACGATATGCAAATAAATCTCAATTTTGTTTTCCTGTAATGAAGATACAACCGTATGAGAAACTGGAGCTTTTCCGGGACCAATCAACCGAGTCCCAGCGAACTTTTCGAACTAGTAGTGTAACAGTAGGCCATTTTTAAAGTGTGTGTGGCTTTACTTGCAGTTTGGCTGCAATATAAATAATTTAGGTAAGATTATCATTTCTGTCAAGCAGTTTTACCCACTTTAATTAAAACTTTGTAGATTTAAAGTATCCATGAGAAGAATCACACATGATTAAGGGGACCATCTTTTGCCGCCTCTCTGTAGGAAAGTGCCAGGTAATAAAATGCATCGTTTATCCCATTTCTCGGGAACCAATAATCTCATTCCCACCAAATTCTTCACACAGGTAGTTCTCCTGTGGGCATGTAAACTTAAGTAGTTCAAGTTGGCGGGGCAATTTCTTTTCAAATGGTGCAATATAAGTTATTTAGATAAGTTTATCATATCTATTAAATAATTTGACATATTTAAGTATTTATTACAAGCTTAAGATATGCCTGTACGGAGCATGTTGTAGGATGCTTTATACGATAGCGCCAAATGCGAAATTCAAGCTTTTATGCCATATCTACGGAACCGGTCAAGCTATTTCCACCAAATTTGCCACAGAAGTAGCGTTACAGAAGACCAAGAAAACGTACATGATTTAAGAGACTCACACACTTGTTTTCAAAACGATGCCCCAGTAACTATTTGAGGTTTATGATCCTGTTTTACCATAACTTTAGACTGATTGCTATGAAAGTTGATGTTCCAAATCCCAGTTCCGTGATGTGGTTGGTTGCACGGCAGCTTACGGTACGAGGTGTTCTGTATTCGAGTCCCAGGCAAGGCACGCGTGTATTTGTAACTGTCTCACTGGTATTGCATTTCTAATGATGTCGCTATCAACGAAACGTCAAAACCCATCCAACATCTAGCTTTTGAATAACTTCATCAAAATTCATGGAAAGGAAAGTATGGTCATTAATTATATCGATAACTTCATGTTAATGTTTAGGGCATCATGTTACATCTCGGGAACCATTCAACCGATTTAATCTAGTTTGGTACGTTGATAGTGCACAAAGTGAGAGTTAAATTTAGAAAGCGATAACGATATTGACCCGCCATTTACGGAGATGGTAGTGCCAAATGAAAATATAAAGCTTTTACGTTAAGTAAATTTCTAAAACCATTCTATTGATTCCGGCAAAATTGGGTATATAAGTAATTATATTATTTTCAAAAGAAGATTTTAGAGTTTATTTGATGTATCTACCATACAGTTTGACCGATTTCAATCAAACTTAGTATGTGGAAAGCATGTATTGCTAATATCAAATGTGTCAGTATACAATCATTTGTCCACCATTTTGTAAGATAGCACCACATGAAAAATAAACTTTTTAGCCCGTATCTCGCGAACAATGTCCACTGACTCTTACCAAATTTGTGAAATTAAGTAGGTCCTGTAAACTGACATGTTTGAGTGGGCGAGAAACTTATTTTCAAAATGGTGGCTATACAAATATTTTAGATTATTATGCTATATCTACGAAACCATGTACCATACTTAAACTTAACTTTGTATGCTAGCGGTATTTATTACAACCTAAAAGATGTCTACCCAGAGCCTCTTTTGTGCAATTAATTAACCATGCTTTGTAATATTTGGGAAAACAATCAAACAAATGCTTTCAAATTTGGCGAACCAGTAGTTCTATGGTAGGCTGTGTAAACGGACATTTTTAAGGGGGCTATACATTTATTTTAAAAATTTCGATATAACTTTGTAGGCTCTTAGTATATTGTTACAGTAATCAAGTTTGTCTACTCAGAGCCTCATTTTCCCATCATTTTGTAAGACAAAACTAAATGAATAAATATAATTTTGTCATTGGATTGGGTAGAAAAGGGCTGATTAACTTCACCAGGTGTTATGCTTTAAGGCTTATCAGGGGACGGCTTACAAACCAACTTATGACCTATCTTAAACTAACAGCCATGCCTTACCTGGGAATCGAACTTAGAACCTCCCGCACCTCAAAACGGCGGTGCACCAACCAACTGTGCCACGGAAGGTCACCCAAAAAAAAAAATCAACCAATTTGTACATAAAATTGACAAACAAATAATATTATGGTGGGCCATGTAAACAAGCATGTTTTATGTGGGTATTTCACTTAATTTCAAAATGGCGGTAAAGTAAACATTTTAATTTAGTTTATAGAATGTGCTAATGCATAACCGTTTGGTTCTCCATAAACACAGATAGAACCACATGAGAAAATTGAGGTTACCATGGACCATACATAAGTTCCCACCGTATTTTACACACAGGTAGTGCTATAGTGGGCCACGTAATCTTCCGTGTTTTAAGTGTATCTAGCTTTAATTACAGTATGACTGCTATACAACTAATTTTAATAAATCAGGGATATAAATTCAAAAATATAACAACTCCATTTAAATTTTATATTTTTAGAGTACCCATTATTAGGGCCAGTGACTTTTCGCGTAAAAATCGGAGCACACAGTAGACTTCAATACTATATACACTTATACACACCTCAGCTGTTGTTATACCTCAATTTGCTGCTGGTGCCGTGTCCGTCTTTGACCAAGCCACTCAGGACTAAGTAACTCCGACACTGAACCTTCGTGATTCGTGCGCAAACAGTTAACACGGGCCAGAAAATGTTTTAGTCAATCAAAGAAGCTGGACGACCCTACAGTGCTTTGGACTGTATCTTGTCTAGAAATCTTTTCCGAAATATCACTGTCCCTGCCCATTATGAGCATCAATATTCTTATAGAGACACTTTTTCGGTCGCCTTTTTGGAAGATAGTTGCTAGTGGTAAAACGTAACAATTATGCCATATCTCGGGAACCAACCAACTAACACCCACCAAATTTTTCACATAAGTAGTAATAGAGTGGGATATGTAAAATTAAATTATTTAAACCGGTCAGATATTTTTTCTTAGATGGCGGCAATACAAATCGTATGCTAAATTTGTTCTATTTATTAGATGTTTGATAAAATCCACCAAATTTTGTATACTGGCAGTATCTATTAGAAGTATCAGCTGTGCCTTTACAGAGTCTGGTTTTAGGGTCCTCTGTACAATAGTGCCAAATGATAAAATAAAGCTGTTATGCCATATCCCGGAAACCAGTAGACCTATTTCCTCCAAATTTTCCACGCAGATAGTCCTGTGGTTGTTCCTGTAAACTTACAAGACTTATGTAATTCACACACTTGTTTTCAAAATGATGGCGATGCAAATATTTGAGGTTTGTGAACCCAGTCCACCAACATTTCAATCTGATTACAACCGTGGTAGATACTCTGAGTTCTACGTCCGTAAAGCAGTTAGCTTATACGTAATTTTTGGTACGAGGTGTTCTGGGGTCGAGTCCTGGGTACGTCACGTGTATATTTGTTATTGTCTTACTAGTATTGTATTTGTTTCAGGTTTTATATTTAACGGCATCTCTGTCAACGAGACGTCAAGAACCACGTAACCTTTTAACCACTTCAAAATTATTTGCACCCATGTATAGGAATGAAGGCTCATTAGTTAAAGCGGTAACTTCTTGTTTTGTTTCAAACACACAATAGCGCGGTCCAAGACAATGAGCCGCAGTAGTGTAATGGCTATACTACTCGTCTCCTACCTAGGCTAAATGGGTTCGATTCTCGGTGGGGTCGCTCCCGGATTGTCGCATGTGGGACGCCCGGCACGGACGATGCCGCTGTCTGGCGGGTTTTCTCGGGGATCTCCCGTTCCCCCGCCCTTCCATTCTGGCGTTGCTCCATGCTCACCTCGCTTCACTCTCATTGGCTTTCAATATCTCGATGTTAAGAGCCGCCCAAACCTCACCACTCTACTCCATGGCAAAGTTAGTCCTACATATAGCGGAAAAATACAAACTGAGTAGAAAATTGGATTTTAAGCAGAGCTTTCGAAATTTCTCATTTAACCGTGAACAGCCTATGAGCAGAAATATAGTAGTCAGTATATATTATGTAACCATATTACTGAGTAATAGTGCTTTAAGTAAGAATGTTTAAGTGAAGGGCGTCCAAAACTACAAAAATTTTCGGTTTTGCTCTCCTTACCAGAAATTTATTTATGACCTTTTTAAAATTAGAATTAATTTGCCGATATTAACGAATCAGAATATTAACGATGTAGGACGTATTCAACAGTGTTTTTCATGAAGTTACATTTCCGCGTTTAATCAAAACCTCTTGCGTACCCTGATCAGGAATGTTACGATTAGTCAATTGATTGTGATGCAATTCCTACCTTACCCTGTTAGGTTAAACTCATCGATTAGAAATCAAACGATGACTGCCCATAAGTTTAGTAGCTTCCACGTAGACACGATGGGGCATTCGAAGTGCATGCCAACTGCCGACCTTGTAGTTATCAACTATTTTTGTCCCTCAACGATGAAAGACACTGTAACTCCGTGTACGAGGGAATTCTTCAAGGCATCGTTCATGCGAACCGGCTGATACAAGTGCAACGTGTTATGAAGTGATCAGGCCTTAGCTGAACGGCCTGCCTGATCACACCTTCAAACATTGAACCAGGGCACTAGCGGGATTGCAATAACACCTTGCGAAAGACAGTTGCAGGAACACCCTTCCACAGGCCAGTAAACGGAGCCGAAAATATTTAACAACGCGCCCGATATAGGCAAGCGTAACACCGGGAGCGGCGTCTTTTGTCGTCGGGCCACTGGAACGAGAAGACCACGGAAGATGGGTGTTTCCGGCCGTCGTTAACCGCCTCCTGTAATCAGCCTCCGGCAACATGAACAAGGTGGGGTATTTACAATTAGGTTGTAATAGTAATGGCGTAATGGCGTAGCATCTTGGTGTTACGTTCAAGCTCCCCCGATCAATAGTCACGTAAATAGTTAATGTATAATCTTTATGTTCAATGAACTCCATCTTATACTGCTGTGCTCGACCTAATCTTGACTCATTATTCAGCTACGCCCATAGCCCCTTTCAGGTATGAATTGACACAAAAGTATAGTTTGTAACAAACTGCACGAGAGGTCAACGCGCCGAAGTCCATTGATGGCCTTGCTTTCGAAAGGAGCGCTTGATGTTGGTGCTTCGTCTAAGTATTGTCAGGGAAACTCCATCAAAGACGCAGGGGATGTTTCTGGATAGTTCTGCGATACGGTGAAGGAGACAAGGGTGTGTTTTTCCATTCGCGTAGTCTCGTGACATTTAGAATGGGTCCATCCATGTGGATTCTACGTAAATCAGCATGTTACGTAATGAAATTATGTTGTTACAGAGATCGACGAGCTGCTGAATAAATCATCATTCCTGGAACGTAGGTGAAAGCCCGTATATACGTACACATTTGGTTATGTCACTTAGGCGTGACGTCAGTAAAAATACTATATGCGTTATTCAACTGTAAAAGATTGCCGCAACACGCACACGCTATTTTATAACTTTATGAAGTAACATGTATCAAAGAACAGAGTAATATTAGAAAAACCTTGGAAACCATACAAGTCATGTATACCCTATGAGCACATTACATACTTTACAAATTAAATGTCCTTGTCTTGCGGATTTTAGCAGAAGACTTATGTAATACATATATTTCAGTTTTCCGAAATTCAGAATAGTAACTGCCGCAATTTTCCTGATTGCCTAGGCGTTCTGTTGATAGAATTATAGTTTAAAGAGTCACCATGATTACGGTTTGTTTCTACGCGGTAAAATAAAATATGAAGGTCACCTACACGCGGCTTGATTCCGTTAGACGCAGTACTTCTCAATTAGACAATGCAATCTACTCCTGAATGATCGCTCCGTTGACAAACAGAAGCTCTGCACCCATGTATCTCCAGCACATTATTAGCTTCTTCAGACTTCCAAGTGTTTCATTCATTTGCAAATGTTCTTGTTAATTAGTAGCTTTCCATTGTCTGTTCAGTCGATAGAACAAGTGCGTCAAGAAAAGTGTGGCAATTTTTACGAAGGCTAGAGTAAAGATATAACGGAATAAATATATAAATGTAAAGAATTACTAATAATTAACAAATGCGTACAAATGTATACTTTTATTCATTGTTACTTCACTATTCGTACTTATAATTGCTACTGACAAATATTTGTCTTTTATTAGTCCGAAAATACAGTTATCTTGGGAGCAGTTGATGTAAACCCTAGGTAACAGTAACGTGGCTATTATTGTATTTATATTTGGCGTAAAAATATTGTGCTGAAAACTAATCAACATACTCAATAAAGAGACATAATTTTTTTTTATATGTCAGTGTATAACATTTTTTTTGTCGCTGATTACTGAGCCTACGAAGCTAAATACTGAAGCAATTGATTAGTAGGCCAAAGTAAGAAATAAATGTAACGTTCGTAAGAGTAATTTGAAATTTATCTAAATAGATTCTTATTTTACAATCACTGCATTATGGTAAAAATAATATTTTTGTAAATTTTTCTACGTGAGCTATGATGTGAATTAGTTGTCAGTAATCGTGACAACTACATCTACGTTTAGTTTTACACTGAGCTCCTTTTTGCAGGAAACCACGTAGAATTTGTCAAAATTAATTATATAGTTTAAATTTGTATTCGGATACTGCAAACAAAGGAACAGCGAAACATGCCACAGCTCTAAAAAGACCTGTTATGCCTAGTATTGCGTTCAATTAGCCTCTCAGATTCTGCATATTTCCAGATATTTATGCTTAACAGAATTCTGGTTTACGCTATTGGATTATTGTAATTTTGCTACATTGATCTTATCTCACTAATAATAACGGATACAGCAGAAAAGTCTGCAGTTACTAAAAATTAAGCAGGACAAATGAAAACTCTAAGTCTGTACATAGTGGAAGACTTTTGATTTCTGTAGTGACTCGGTTTCACAGATTTTTAATTGTTTGCACAATTAACTGCGAATTATACTTTTGATGAATCATCGGTTACTAACAGTAAACATTTTATTTTCTTGAAAATCAGGGTGCACAACAATTGCATTCCTAGTTCGGCTAATGCATAGAGACCGGAAAAATTATTGAGTTCAATGACCTGCAGGCTATATTCTACAGTCTTATGTATAAAAATACCGCTATTAAATGCACATTGGTTGGCTGCTGTCACGGCGGAAGGCGGCGATTGGGCCAGCGTTCTCCAGGAGGTGTCAAACACCGTGTGCACCAATGGCTAAAGTTATATCAACACACGTGTTATGAATTATAGCTTGTCTCAAAATGAATAAGCGAATTTTTCAGGTCTCTACTAATGAAATATCTGAAGCGGTCAAGATTCTCCGGATAACTCGTTTACTCCCAGTAAACGTGCCCAGTGGTGTAGAAGAAGGCACACTCGATTGAATGGCATGTACGTACTAGCTGTCACGAGTCAGAAGAGAGAGAGAGTTCTGTGTATTCTAAATACGGATAATTGCAGGGTGCCATATAGATTCATTCATTCCGTCAATACACCTCAGCAGTTAAACGGTCTTCGGTCCACTGCTATCGATCGATCTTATTGTCAAGTGGAATAGTCATGGAAGCACTGACTCCAATAATCGCTATGGTGGATACAATAAATTAAATACTGGCGACCGGCGACCTCTGTTGCCCGTTGTGTTAACCAGTCGTTGGAAAGCACTGATAACATTTACAGAGGGCATCTGCCGCAGCTGAGGTACAGATACTAGAAATAAACAGAGACCAGAAAAATTCGTGGTTTCATTTCAGGACAACTAAGACCTCAAAGACGTGTACCTTTGTGTTCAGCGATTCGCCCACGACCTATTGACACATCCTCGGGCACTCTGCGACAATTAAAAATCGTGCAACGAACTGCAGTCCCAATCACGGCGCTTCACTCTGCAAGCAAGGAGCCAATGAGCAACTGACGTAAGCTGAGGACTCTCCGGCCGGAAATGAAAGCCCTTGGCCACAGAGTAAGCGAGAATACAGAGTTGAAATAGCAGCTTATCACGTGAAATACAGCCACACACCACCACCAAGATGGCGTCAGTTGCCAGCAGCATGTTGAAACGCCGTTCGCCAATCAGCGACTACTAACTTACTTGCCAGCAGACAGCAGAACCAATAGGACACGTCTCACAGCCCGCGGTAGCCAATAAGACACAGGGTCCGTTCCCAGACCCACGCAAAACCAATCAGAGAATGAGTACGCCCACAACAAAGGAACTGCCACGTCATTTCGTGAGTGAGTGAAGAGATTCGGACGGCTCTTAACATCGAGGTCTTGAGAGCCGATGAAGGTGAAGCGAAGTGGGTATGGAGCAGCGCCAGAATGAAAGGGCGCGGAAAACGGGAGATCCCCGAGGAAACCCGTGAACAAACGGCATCGTCCGGCACGAGTACCACATGCAAAAACCCGGGAGTGACGCCACTGAGAACTGAACCCGGTTCGCGTAGGTAGGAGGCGAGTAGTCTAACCACTTCACTGCCGCGACCCTTCTGGCGTTAACTACCTCATAAAGTCACCCCTCACTTTTTTGGCTTGTTCGCTTGATTTCCCTACTGTACGTTGTAAACCGATTTTGCAAGTGTTACTTTCAATAACTGACCTCAATGATCTCGCAGTTATCTTTGCATCTCGTAAATATTGGTCAAACATTCCTTGAGGTGAGTAGGTAGGCCTGCATGGTTTTAAAGTTTTAATCTTCCATAAATCATCATGGAGACAATGGAGATGCTGTTGTGATGACCTCAGCATTTTTCACATTTAAGACTAAAGGTTTTCTGAACTCATGTATCAGTTACAGAAACGTTCTCCAGGGCTCTGCAAAAGCGTGGTGTATAACTATAATATCTCTTACTAGAACCTTTCTTTAGGTAGCCGGAGAAAGGTTTGATGATTTATTGTTGAGGTTACATATCATTCGCTACTATAACGTGAGGTGTTATTTTATAACCTCCAGGAAAATGTTCAGGGGGCTGTTTGTCAATAGAATTTTTGTAAAACAACGTTTCGCGGTAAACTCCTCCGTCTGAAATTGGGCTTTGACGATCAATATTACGGGGCGAGACGCAATAGTTGGCATCTGCAGTGGCCATCAAAACTATGCTGACGGTTCATTTCTAGTTGAAATACACACAGCCAGCATTTTTTTTGGGTTCTGACAAAGGAAATGCTTTCCATCACGCAATCTGAGTATATGCACCGGAAAGATAAAACAGTGGGTAAAGCAGTAAAATGTATTTTTGCGTCCGTTAAGAAAATATTAAGAAAGAAGAAATCCTTTACTTTTCCATTTGACAGCGTGAAAGATGCACATGCTATATTAAGACGCGCAATTCAGAGAGAGACGAGAGTGCAACATACGGAATACACTTAGCAAAACAGCTGTGCATTTTTACGTGTATATCATGAACTGTCGGCGAGCTTCTATGGATAACACATTATTTAATGCAGCTATGGGTAGAAACAGGAAAAATTCGCGAGTTCAATGACCTGCAGCCTAGACTCTACAGTCTTATGTGCAAATAGGCCGACATCAACTTTACATTGGTTGTCTGCTGTCACAGTGGAAGGCGACGATTGGGCCGGCATTATTCACGAAGTGTGAAATACCGCGTGGGCCAATGGCTAAATTTATATAAACACATGTGTTTTTAATTCTAGCTTGTCCCTAAATGAATACGCGAATTCTTCAGGTCTCTAGCTATGGGCAGTTATGACCGCAAGGATATGATACGTTACCCAATATTTTTACGACGGTGAAAGTTACCGCCTATCATCCTACTCCGCTTCGTCGTATCACTCAGACACTCCCTTGATTATGAGAGATATAAAACCAACACAATACACCTGCGTTTATAGAGTTGTAAGTATTAACAAAGAATGAACAACGCAAGCCTAATCATTTTAATCATTTACCCTGAGTTTCAATACGGATTTTCCCATATTTTCATCTAAAAGACAGCATTGTGCTTTTAACAAGAATAATTTTCATTCTTAATTTTACAGATTATGTAGAAAGTCTGTGGTTTCCATTGTACTTCTGGATAAATTCGGAAAAAAGGTCTTTACAGCATGGCCTGTATCGTTTTCTAGAAAATTAATGTAATAATTATTTAATGACTCGCCGCGATATAAAATGTACGAAGTTAACCTGTTTTAGCAACTCGGCGTAAAAAAACATTGCGCTTTCGAAATGAAAGCTTGAAATATTCTGGCAGAATTGTAAATGATAGGCCAATTTAGTCAAAATATTACAATAAAATGCCAGAGATGTTATATAAGAAGCAAACATTGATGTGAGCTTACTTAGCGACATGTTATATTTCATCTAGTTTAAGTTTTCTTCCTGACTAAATTTTATAGATAAGAAGTAATTGTGGACTTGAAGTTGAAATAATTTTAATTCTTAAACATTTTCAGTTGTGGTAACCGTGTAATTTACTACGTAAGGCTTGGTTCACGGTAAGAAACGTTTACGTAATGGACGTGAATGTTTCAACACGAAGAGAAGGTATGTATTATTTACGACACTATTCATTGCCATCTTGTACGTGTTGTGCAGAAAGCATCCTCGACCTGTATATATATATATATATATATATATATATATATATATATATATATANTATATACACACACACTACATTACGATATTTTACTTCGTATTGTGTACCTAAAGATTTTATCTATCAAAATTGCAGGAGAAAATAACAAAAAAGAAGTAATTTATTGTATTTCTTTAAGATTTTAGTTAGAAAGGTAGCTTTGGTTTTCGTTTCACTTTACACATTTAAGAAATACGTCTAAGCCATGCTACTGACTTAGTAATCACTACACCAAAATCAAGTTAATTTCTAGTCATGTGGGGCCGCGGTGGTGGAGCGGTTAGACTTCTCGCCTTCACCAAGGCGAACCGAGTTCAATCCCCGGCCGGGTCACTCCTGGATCTTCGCAAGTGGGAATAGTGCTGGACGATGCCGCTTGTCAGCGGGTTTTCTCGGGTATCTCCCGTTTCCTCCACCCTTGCATTCCGGCGCTGCTCCACTCTCACCCCGTTTGACCCTCATCGGCTCTCAAGACCTCGTCAAGAGCCGCACAAACCTCTTGACTTTACTCTAGTCGTGTGGGATTTGTTGAACATGTGACGAGCAAGCTCACTATAGACTATTCGCGGTAAAGCAAACACTTTTTGAAGCCCTCTCATTTGGAATAATAGACGATAAACGTATTGCGAAATCATATTGTTAGGAATCTAAATGTGTTACTGATATGTTAATTTGTACTCAAAATGTGTGAGCGAAAATTTTTTTTATATATAAACTGATTTAATTTCGCACACATTTAAACATTATACATTCAGTGGAATATAATTGACTTCCTCATTTGCTTATCTCGCTGCCTACGTAGCTGAGATCCTGCGTGCCAGTCTGTAACGCAGATAGAATACATGCAGCTGAAGAGCAGTGATTTGTCACGACTGTTGGTTTCAAAAGTGCTCACTTCAACACGAACAGCGTACGCGTATTTTCTTTCGCCATATTCGGCGAGCACCCATGGAAAGTATCGGCGTAGCTGCACTGAGAGAAATGTTATAAGTTCCAGCCAACAATTTTTTTTTTTTTAGTGTCGGGCCGAAAATATATTTAATGACCGCGACAAAATATTCAGTTGAGTAATCAAAACTTGAAAAGCAAAGTGAAATAACAATAATGCGGTTAATATAACAGAATGCGCGCTTGAATAAACCAAACCTTCGTGAAGGGCCTAAAGAAATTAGAATGTCAACAAAATATTCGGTTGAATCATCTGTACGTATGCCCTATTTGTTTGTCTACCCATTTGATTGCCTTCCTTAGAAAATACATCTCAAGAGTTTGTTTGTTTTTATGTTTTGTGAAAATAACAGATTAGTGCACTTATTAGCACTAAAGAATGGTGTATAAATATCCCAATAAAAAATGTTCGATAGGAAATTGAAAGCAAAGCTCTAAAACATGAAATACTTTTTCACGGACGTTGTCCAGTATTCAGAATTTATTTGTTAAAAAAAAAACATTAAAATTTTATAAGTAGTATTTTTAGCTGAGATTATAAGGATGTAGCACTCAAGCGCAAACGATATACGTTCGAATCCCGGTCGAGCTTGGGTGTTTCTTACATCAACCGAAAAAGTTCTGTGTACTTCAAGCCAAACAAATCTTCAGCTGCACCTAGCAAATATTTGTTTGGGGGCAACCAAATAAGAAAAAATATAATTAGGTTTCAGCAACAAAAATATTTTATTGGCCCTTATTAAAATTTTATTCCGCAAAACTAGTTCTGTTCGGTTCAACGGAACCTTCTCCTCGGCGTGGGAAGGTTGAGGCGAAGAGTGTGGGGCTCAGCTTCAGTGTCGGCAGGTGTAGCTGGTTGCCAGCCGGCAACAGCACACATCCGTGACTCGACGTGTCAAGGCCGACTGGCGACCTGTGCGCCCCGAGCGTCAGGGAACGGGTCTGGGTTCAAACGTCGGTTGCCCTGTGATTCAGCAGCTCTGCACGTCGCCTCCTGGCGGCGGCGAAGGCAACTGTATCGCGTAGAACTAGCGGCACGTATACTTCAGTTGTTATCCAACACCACTCGCGACGTGCACTATTGCCGTAGGCCGTTCACGGTGAAATGAGCACTTCTGAGCCCCTAGCCTCTGTTTCCTTTCAACCATTTTTTTAAAATCCTGTAAACACATTTCGAAATAAATATTGCCACGTCTTCTATACATATTACACTGAAGAACAAAAAAAACTGGCACACCTGCTAATATCGTGTAGGTCCCCCCGAGCACGCAGAAGTGCCGCAATACGACGTGGCATGGACTCGACTAATGTCTGAAGGTATGCAGGAGGCAATTAACACCATGAATCCTGCAGGCCAGTCCACAAATCCAATCTGTGTCAATTTGATAAAGGGTTGCACGTCTGTCACGTTTAATGATTCTCGTCAGTCGTCGTTTGTCCCGTTCTTTCACGATCTTTTTCCGGCCGCAGCGATATCGAAGATGTGGTGTTTTACCGGATTCCCGATATTCACGGTACACTCGTGAAATGGTCGTACGAGAACATCCAAATGTTATCGCTACCTCCGAGATGCTACGTCCCATCTCTCGTACGCCGACTATAATACTATTTTCAAACTCACTTAAATCTTGATAACCTGTCATTGTAGCAATAGTAACCGATCTAGCTGCCGACCACATCGCGTTACTCTGATTTGTTCCATACCTCTGTTATTTGCATACGCATGCCTATACCAGTTTTTTTGGCTCTTCAATGTATAATACTCAACGTCTCTCTGGCTGTCTGCTAGTGCGCTTATCACTCGAGAACCACGTAACCGATTTACTTGTTTTTTTTTTTAATTCATAGCTATTTACTCTGGCCAGGTTTTAGTATATATTTTGTTACGTAAAGTAGCATAAGGAATAAGCAGTAACGATAATAGTGAATCAAGTCGGGAAAAAAGTTTGCCACCAGCGCGCTCTCTTGCAATACGCTGCCTAAACCGTTAAATATGGAACACTATCATATAGTAAAGAATAAACACTTAGTGAAATTCCACTTTATTAAAAAAAAAAAAATCTAAACAATAATTCTGTGGTCAACGCGAGCGAAGCCGTGGGCACAGCTAGTAAGTAATAAACACAGTGTGTGTATTCCACCGCACTCGGGAGTTAAAGTCTCAGGCTAAAACAAAATATAGTTATTGACTATTATTCCAAATGAGAGGGCTTTCAAAAGTGCTCACTTTACCATGAATAGCCCTATAGTTATAGACCTGAAAAATTCGCGTTTTCCATTCGGGACAAGCTAGAATTCGAAACCCCGTACGTTTGTATTGCTAATGCTATTGGTCCATTCGTTAAATTACACCTCCTGGACAACTGTGAGCCAATAAAAAATACACAGTAAAATGCAGACCGAATCACCGTCTTCCGCTAATACAATAAGCAACCAATGAACATTAAAATCTGCATGATTTTGCATACGAAAATGGAGTATAGCCTACAGGTCATTGAACTCGCGAATTTTTTGGGTCTATACCTGTAGTTCACATTTAACGAAGCTCTGTTGCGTTTAGCTTTTGAAAAATAATTCCTCGTCTTTAACCGCTTTACAAAATACCTTACCACTCGATACTGGACGCTTGATAGACATACTGGATGTACATGGAACTGACTGCCGCACATGCGCGGTATCAGAAATAAATACGTTAAATTACATGAAATTACGGAAAAGTGGCAGAAAAACAGATTATTAAGAATGTCGCTCCCGGCCAGCCATGAAAATAAAGGGATATCTATACCCGCCATCTTCGACGTACAGAATTTTTGTCATAAATTGCAATATCGATGTCATAAGAAATTGTTTCGCAAAATTTCTAAGACACGCTTTGCTCGACTACTATATCGTANAAAAAAAAAAAAAAAAAAGAAAAAAAAAAACTTAATTCTTGCAGAAAGTGAATTTTTAATAATTTTATGAATCTTGTGAAGTCATCACTTATGCTGTGACATGCGAATAATTCCGTTAAACAATCTACAATAGAACTTATGCGAAACATTTATATACCCAAAATGATAGGTATAGTCTATTCGCGATTTCTACACACTTTTTGAATTAAACCTTTGAAAATACACCCCATGTATATCGTGATTGGTTGTTTTCTAAATATGCTACGTATCACAAAGCATTTAAACTTATGTTAACATAAAAATACCTTATTTTTTATTTACTCGAACATTCACCTATACATTATATTATTCTACTTACAATTAATATTAATATAACACGGGATGAAATAGGTGTGTTGGTAATTCTCAGTAAGAATAATTTCTTATGGAAATTATTATTAAACTGAGTGCGTGCGAATGTGGTGCGTTGTCGTTTTGGTGTTATTTTCTAGACTCGGTTAAGCTTTATTCGTATGAGGTGGAGAAATATCCTGAAAGTAGAACAAGCAGGGCTTCAGAAAAACTTGAAGTAAGCGTGAATGAACTATACTGATCCACTTTAAGGTGCAAAGATAGTGACTTCCAATGGAGCATTGTACCCGACTGTACAACATGCAGAATTCATTAAAGCGTAGTACACACCCTTCCAAAACTGTAAAAAAATGTACTTATGTCGAATGCGAAGAAGAATGCCTATATGTTTGTAATACTATGAAATATGTTGCTGTAAACTACTCACTTAAATGTTTTACTTATTCAATTAATAAGGACAGGTTGTAATACAAATGTACGAATATTTTCATTCTTGATTCTTAAGTAAGCATATTTTGCGAAACAAGACACCTTAATCAAGCAAGACCATTATAATAATAACTTTGGTTGAATGTAACAAAATATTTTTTATAATGTTTACAAACATTTTCAATGAACTGATTTTATGCACATCCATTTCGGCCATGAAAGTAATAATTTTCATTACTGAAGTTAATGTCTATAAAATCAAGTATACAAATATTTTTAACATTAGTGCTAATATTTTATTAAATGCAATGATAGTAATTAATACGACTCCCTACATGACGAAGAGTTTCATGAACAATGCGGTTTCTACAGCATGCAAAACCGAAATAAGGAAATTTTTTTTATAAATAAAAGAATTTTATTAATTGATTATTAAAACACACAAATGTCTTCTAGCAAAATAAATTTACAACGTAACAAAACATTTGAATTCTCCTTTCAAACGCAACATAAATAGGTACGGTTGCGACAATTTTGGTAGTGTGTGTGTACTATTATATAAATAGTTACACGTGTTGTGCAGTCGAGGGACGTGTATGGAAGCCACTCTCCTTCTGCCTTAATGAGATAGGGATGAAGCAGCTGTGGAATGAAGACGGAAGACAGAACGGGAGCACCCAGAGCAGTGTCTACCCCCCCCCCCC
>NQII01003068.1:162796-239606 GCA_002778355.1 Clitarchus hookeri
GGGGGGGGGGGGGTTGGAGTGACCCTGGCCAACTTCTTCAAAACAGCGACACATGCCGTTCTTCTTTTCTTTGTGGTGAGAGTTGAATATTATATTCTTTTCTCAAAACACATCTCAGTGCGAGACGAGGGTGCCATGACCCACCCTAGAACGCGGCGTCGCCGTCGCCCACGAATACACGACAGGTTTCCCACTTAAAAGAGTTGGGATTCCTGGACACCAGGAGAAGAACCGGGGGCCATCGGTACTCCACGAGGAAATAGTAGATCTACCGTTACGGTTCTACAAATGCACGCCGACCCGCCACAGAGCCTGCAGCCGAAGTGAAGGCAAACAATGATTTATCTCCTGTTGCTGTCTACCAAATGTGGCTACACGTCCACGATAGAGGTTATGAAATTCTAAATTTAAATAAGACAAAAAATCCCGAATGGCGTATGACTGATCGAGAGACAATGTAGTTTAGGTTTTTTTTTCTGGCCGGGGTCTGGGATTGACGACGAAATCCATAGGAGAAAGATCTGGGATGTCAGTACCGTATCTATGTTTACAATAATTTCGTATAATCATGCGACCGTGTATAATCGCCAGGTGCGTGACCGCGGTGGTGTAGTGGTCAGAATAAGCCTACTCGATCCCACCATGGACAATGGCGTTAAATGCCCTGCGGAGTCTCCCGGGATTTTCGCACGTGGGAAACATTGCGGACGTTGCTGTTGGCAGATGGGTTTTCTCGGGATGCTTCCCGTTCCCCCCATCCTACTGTGTCCCGCCGCTGTTCAACCGTTTCGAACTCATCGGTGCAGTTATGAGGCATATATATATATATATATATATATATATATATATATATCTCATGAGGTCTACGGTGATGCTGATGTTTTTAAATATGGCTATAGAAAAGTTAATGAAGGTCTCATAAAGGAGAAATTAGGCAGAGGTTTTAGAAGATTCCAACTAACGTTTAGTCTAAACGGATCAATAGGTGCACTGAGTGAATAGTTGCAGGGGTAAAGGGAGGGAAGAACAAAACTTATACAATAAATGAGACACGTTTAAAATTTCACAGACGCCAATTTTAGAAAAAAATGTATAGCCCTATAGGACGAAATTCCAGGCTGTTCACGCAATGACTTAAATATTTGGTGGCATAGAATTATGTAAAATTGCATGTCACGTATGTTCGACGTACTTTACTTAAATCCAGTTTAATATCATGGTCACAATCTTCCGACTAGGCTTTCTAAAATAGCTTTTTATCAATAACAAATGCGAAACGTTTTAAGAGACTTAGCGTAAGTAACTGAATGTTTAGTACGGCGCTCCCTATCAGATAAGAAAGCTTTTTAATCCAGTGTCATGTTCAAGTAGAAATATGACGCAAAGCGTGTGAATTTGCACGCAGGTGTTTCACTGTTCACCGCCAGAAGTAGAGTGGCACGGCGCGATATCTGAATGGTCCCTCGTGCGAGGTATTCACTTCAGTGTGTGCACAGTACGCATTATGCTAGCTATTGGAAGCTGAAGTAGCTAGATAGCTAGGTGCGTTTTACTTGGTATCTTCTTCAAATATTCGTTTTATGTCTTTTAGTTTCCTTTAGTAAATTATATTGACTTAAAGCCTTTTGCGGAAATATTGATGTAATGTTTACAAATATGTCGGCCGTTGCTAATGTTTACTTGTTTCCTGTGTATTTGTGGCATATAAGATTGTTATTACTCCCCCCCCCTTCTACCCATACTTGTATCTGTCGATAATCGAACCAGAATGTATACTAAAGGCGAAATGTAAGTTATAGGCATCGGATAAGATAAGAGGTTTGCAATTTCATTAATGACTGAGTTTAGGAAGCCTTTTTAGGGATTTTATTAAATTAATTTCTCACTGTTTAGTATTCGTGTGCACCTGATATATAGATTTAATCGATATACCTCGTTTAGGCACCATGCAGGGCCGCGAGTTCGAAGTCCGAAATCGTGAAAATATTAATTTTCTCTACCTCTTAGAAAATTATCGGACTGATTTTTCTGAGTGATGGGAGAAAGTATATAAAGAGCGCTGACGCACGCTGATGTCATAGTTGATATTCAGACATTAAGAAGTTAATAGAGGAGAAATGGCGAATTTGGCGCAAGGGGCTTGGGGCTTTAAAATCAAGGCGGTTCATGCCCTGTCATTCGGGTCCCCCGGTGGCCACCTTGTCCAAACTCTTGGATCCACGTGCCCTTGACCTTGAATTTTGACCCGAAAATAAAAAAATACAAACAATTTCTAAAAAATATACTAAAAAGTTATTTTTAATAATTTAAAAATTATTAAGAAATTTATAAAAAAATTCATTTATAGAAAATGAAATTTCCGGAGGTCCTTTACACCCTCCTCCACCTATACTCATTCCACCATCTTGGTAGGTGTAGTCCACAATCTTGGCAGGCGTCACAGCCACTGTCCGCCATCTTATTTTTTTTGTCGTTTGTAATTTGTTTATAAATTACTGGAGTCTGTCTCTCACTTTCGTTCGACCGCCAACTTGGTGTTTTTCATTTTCCATTTGTTTTACACAGCTGGTGATGTCCCCAGAACCGCGCCTAGTTGACGACAGACTCCCTCCACTACCCCTTCCTATATATTTAATTTACCAATTGCCCCACCCCTTATTCTTATTGGCTAATTGCCCAAACACTTCCAATATATTTAATTGCTCCACCAATGTTTATCATTGGCTAATTACTCGAGTGTTTTTGGAAACCTTCGTTCCGACCAATCACCGGCCTACTTTAATCGCTAGGGTGGACGATTTTCTTCCCCTTAAAAACTCTTTATAAGACGCACCCCGAGCCCCTTCGAGAGAGCATTCATTTTTCTCGCTATCGTTCCTTTTTCGCTATTTCAAGAGGAAAACCCAGTGACCATTTCGAAACTTGCAGGGTTTCAAACACCTGTTAAATTTACGTTAAACATGTTCTCAAGTGAAGAATAAAATAACAGCAACAGCAACGCAGAAGAAAATGGAGATAATTTTCTTCAGCTTATCGGCACCAAATTGGCACGAGCAGCAACTTTGTCAATGCCATCTGCTAGCACGATCCCGCAACCATCAAACCACACATACCAGCCGCCATCGGCCAGAACGTCCTACAGCGTACTCTCTCCCAGCTTCACAGAGTACCCCATCAGCTCCGACTTCGAATACAGCGGTGTCGAAGAAGACATGGAAGTGTCCGTCACCGGATTTTCTCCATTCGAGTTAGAAGACGTGAGCAAGTACAGTGAACTCAATTGTGGGTAACGACGCGTAATTTTTCGAGATGCTCGAGGCGTTCTGCAAATTTAATTGTCTGACAGTACAATTGACTGACTATGCTGCTGCGATGATTTCGATGGCTGTTATGTGCGGGACACATTAACGTGCAAATTTAAAAAAAAACTGTTACGTTTACAATTTATCCCCTAACTCTACGCTTCCTTGTTCGCTGGAGGAGTTGGTAAAACAAACTCGCGATGTCCATGTTTGCAAGGCAAGAATGTACGAAAGTGTAGTGTACGAACTTTTTCGAAAAAGTAAAAAAAAAAAAAATTATGTGTGCTAATGGCAGGAGAAATGTGATGGGCATAACCACGTTGTGAAAAGGCATGTTATCCCGGGATGGGTCCCCCACCTGCACGCCTTTTGAATGCGAAGTGCACCTAGGCTCGAGGCCGAGACCTTCCACCAAGTCTTCTCGCAACGGTAGAGCACGTCTTGTTGATAAGTTCATTACCGAGAAAAGATATGCAAGTGCATATCCTCTACTGCGCGGCGTAACCTACACATATCCGCCGGCTGTTACCGTAACTATGGAGCGGTGTGATTAAAATGTTTATTTCCTCCTTGAAAGAAGCGTCTTCGATGGCAAGACTCTTGAATTATCACTGCAAGATTGTGACAGTGACGAGTAAGCAGTTCATTTGTGCCGTTCACAAAAAAAAATTTCCCACGAGCATCGGAAACACGAACAAATAAATTTTGGGCGAACGACGTTCAAGCAAGTACGAAAGGGAAAATTGCGAATTTGAACACGAATTTAAAAATGATGAACTTTTCAAAGTATGCTCTGAACGATGTGTTGGCGTTTGGCACAGTTTGGAGGTTACAACGCCACCGGACCCATGGACAGAGGTGCTCGTGTGTGCGTGTGCATATGAACTTTGCTCTATCTTTAGAAAAACCTAGGTAATGAAAACCTCCCATACCCCCCGTAATTTTTTTAGTTGACGAAACACACACGTTCTACCGTGTAAAAAAAGTATTGATGTGCGTGATAAAAATGATTGATGGAAAAAAGTATGTTTTTATGCAATGTGTAGAAAAATCATTATTATGTACAAATAAAATGTCGATGTGTTTAATTATATCATAATTTTTTGTTGTTTACCAATTTTTTTTGCATTTTTCAGTAAATATGTTTATCGTGTAAAATATTTTCTCCCATGTGTTTTATAAATATAATATTTATATTGCTAAGTATCTTGTTCCATTTTATATGTAAATACGATATATTTATATAATGAATAAAATTTTCTTACAAGATTGTTTTTGAAATTATGATGTAAGATATATAACTTTGTTGCAAGTATTTGTACAATATTTTAATTCGTAATGAAATCATTTTAAAATGACGTGAGTGTTTTGATTGCTGCTACATGCAAGCGATACAGAGGAGAGAGAGAGAGATAGAGAGAGAGGGAGAGAGAGACGGGCATAGGCTGGCGGCGTTCTTGTGCGACATGTCAGAATGAAGGTTGTTACGTGATCACATATCCTCTGTCAGCATACTTCTCTTACGTCTTCACACCCTCGAAAGGAAGTTAATGTAGGTCAGTAGTGGTACCATTGTTCCGTGCATATTATTTTTAAATTTAATACCCTTCTTTAAGTAAATATTTGCTACGTATTTCACACAAGTAATTTTTGTAATAGTAAAACATAAAAAGCTAATTATGTAAAGCAAATTTTAAGTATATTTTTAATATTGTAAGTTAATAAGTCAAGCATTATTAGTATGTAATAGGAGGCACTGTTATGAAATACTAGCGATCCGGCCCAGCTTCGCCCGGGTACAATTGAGTTTTACAGTGATACACTAATAAATAAATTGGGAAAAGACAATTAATTTATGTGAAAAGTGGTTAATTTCGGAAGTGGTTTATGGAGTGAAACTGGCCATTTTGCCGATAACATCGCCGTCCCATGCCGCCGAACAACATGGCCGCCAGCCGAGTCTACCAAGATGGCGGACTGGTCCTGGATCCTGCAATCAGATGCCATGCCCCAGAAGCACCATTTATACACTACTTATGTTACGTATGTATACACAATTTATTTACAGCATAATATTAGTTACAAAAATAAGATCAGTTGAGAGCAGTAAAAAAAACTCGTTAAAATTATTAAAATCATTAAACATTTGCAATCTGCAAAGAGTTATACAAAAAAGAGCAGTAGGCAACCATGAAATAAAAATATCACGTATGCCGCGTTATTCTAAAGTTTAATGCTTTTTATAGTTTAGTAACTTCAATTTCTAGTTAACGACGCTTTGCAGTATGAAATCTCCCCTCTTCCGCTCTTGCTCTGAACAGTCAAAAGCTCCTATATTGTTCCGCCCCCTCCCCAACACATATATATATATGTATATATATTTCGCTGTACAACAATGTTGGCAGAGCAACCTATAAGTACAACCTTATCGTCCTAATCTATGCTGTCAACTGGCGTCGTGGTAATGGGGCACGGTCGGGACACAGTATCGTAAGTGGGAATCATAGGCGCAACTAAAGGAAGGGAAATAAGGCCCATTCCTCCTACCTCCCACTTAATGGCGTGTAGATATAATCACAAGTTAGAACAGTATTAGCTGCACAAAATATTTTTCAAACAATACATTTTTCTGTAAAAACTCTATTTACTGTTCACAACTGTCACAGAGTTTCTGCGAGCAGTGACATGTGTCCATGCGCAGTTAAATAGTAAAAATAGTAAAAAAAGTTTATATAATATTTAAAGAATTGTTGTATACTAAATTATTAAGTTTCCACATATTTCACTTAGACAAAACAATTTTAATCAGCAGACTAAACGACTACAGATGGTTGTAATATTATTATGATTGTATAAAATGTATAAAATATATATAAGTGTATTATGTACCATCCCCAAAAATATGTTCTTGCTGCACTAATTGTCAAAATGCTCCTGGCATAACTCCGTAGGAGCACGATCGGAATACGACATGCGGTACGCTGTGTGAAAACAGGCCTTTGCTCTGTTAAGTCGTTACATGTAAACCCACCGTGGATGGGAAACGGTTACTTGCCAGCATGGTGAGCGAAGGCCAGGCGGTTACGTTCGTCTCAACAGTATGCGAGTTGAATACCGCCGTCGACGAGACCGCGGAGATTCTTGGAAAAAACAGCAGTTGAGGGTAAGTTACCGCACCGCAGGGTCTGCGGTTTACTAGCGCCCTGGCTCTGTGCCGCGAGGCGAAGGAAAAGAAACTCCTCGAACTCTACAGGATGATTCTAAAATCATGGGACAAACATTGAGGGGTGGTAGAGATCTCTAAAATAAACAATTATTGTATATGAATATATGGGTGGGAGTGACGCGTTGAGGCACAAACACAAAAATAACACATGAAATGCAACACAGTGTTTATTTACAACGTCGCCGCTAAATGCCTTTTTACAGCAATGTTTATAATAATTGCTCAAAAGTGCTACCACCGACAGTAATGCAAGCTTGGTAGCGTCGGTGGAGTGATGCTGATGCTGATGCAGCAGGTTACTGACGCACCGTTTGACTGCCCTCAACTATCGCCACCATTGTCAGCCAATCACGCCATATGTAGAGGTCGCCAAGCATGCATGACTGTTTGTGGATGCATTTCCAGCAACGGTTTTAACATTTTGTGTATGGAATCACTCGTTAAGTATGCTGCTAATGAACATTTTATGTTTCCGTTAATGTGTTATGTTTTTGTGTTTGTGCCTCAACGCGTCACTCCCGCCCATATATTCCTATACAATAACGGTTTGTTTTCGTGAGCTTTACCACCCCTCAATGTTTGTCCCATGATTTTAGAATCAACCTGTATGAAAGGCAAGAGAGTTCTGACATCTCAATACCTAGTTTTAAACCTGCTCCACTCCTAATATAAATAACTCTCCCTCAGAAGTGGTGGTACTTGTCTTTGTTTTCTGGTTTACAAAGTTAAATCTAACTTTATTCACCTGAAGGTTAAGTAACTGGAAAACTGAAAAAAAAACCCCAATGAAATGTGTATCTATGTATATATGTACACAAAGAAAAAGTTTTATCAAGCAATTTTGCAACTGATTTCTTAGAAAAAGTGTTGCTTATTTCTTATCTACTGCTATTGCAACACATACTCTAAGATTTTATTCGCAAATTTACCACATCAGAATATATCATGAGAAGGAGAAAGTGGTAACTTTTGTTTCAGTTCATTGATGGTAGCATTTCTACATTTGCTCAGCAATGAGTCAAATACGTAGGGAAGTTCCCAACTTTGAATAAAAGCAACGCTGGACATTCCTATATTTGCAGCCAGATATGTGATATTATTTCCACACAGTGTACATGTGATATCATCCATTACAGTGTAGGAAGTTTAATAGAAATATATCGGGCTATATGACGCTTGTCACTTAAAACTTGGGTTTTCTTTAATATCAGAAGCACTAAGTATATCAAAATAAAATGGATTTTGTTAAAATAACGCAGTGTTTCTTAAGATACAATTCAAAACATAACGTTTTCCCGCTCGAAATAGAAGCTTCAGTACAAATGGATCTTCTACCCTTTTAAGGGCGAAGGGAACATACCTTCCTCACATCAGATTATACAGGTTATCAGGTTCGCGGATACGGACTACACAAAACGAATCTATGGTCAAAACTAGGTAGAAAATACTCTTACGTAAAAATACATCAGACGCTTCGTTTACGTAAAAAACGCCATGAAGGGTCTAAAAACCAGTGTAGCAAACATAAGGTATTCCAATTAGATAAAAGGTGGGGTGATGTGGTAATGCTGCAACTAATGTGTCGACCGTAAGGCGTAAGGCAAGGGAACGAGCCGAGTTCAGTAGTGCCAAAGAGGCCACGGAGTTAAGATGGCAGTGGCCATGGGTGCATCCGGCGGCGGAGCTCCGTGCATGCCGCACACTCCCAACATTCAGAAAAGTGAATTTATATGGGCAAAAAAAACTTCAAACACTCGTTATGACGTTTCTACGTTTGGTATGCTGATGAAGCTGTGCTCAACGTGAAGTAAAAGACATTTTATCTACTTTTCATGTCATTTTTCTCGTAAACTGAGGCCTTTGCGCATTTTTACCAAATAATATTTTCTACTTAGTTCTGACCATAGATTCGTGTGGTGCAGTCCGTATTCACGAATTACCTGAAAACTTGTAATTTCTTGAATTCAGGGAAGCTGTTTTCCCTCCATGGGAAATATGCTGCCGTATAACGTATCTTTGTCGAGCTTCTGTAAAACGGGAAAACCGAGATTGAACAAAAACTACTGTTTCGTGCGCAACAGGCATCCAAATGGCGGCGTGTGCTAACCTATTTAACCGAATGAGGGAGCGANAAAAACTACTGTTTCGTGCGCAACAGGCATCCAAATGGCG
Source organism: Clitarchus hookeri (assembly GCA_002778355.1). Taxonomy (NCBI): domain Eukaryota; kingdom Metazoa; phylum Arthropoda; class Insecta; order Phasmatodea; family Phasmatidae; genus Clitarchus; species Clitarchus hookeri. Next base: position 171,497 of record NQII01003068.1, read on the forward strand.
GCGTGTGCTAACCTATTTAACCGAATGAGGGAGCGATACACGACTGGAAGGGGGTCGCTAGAATAGTGGCACCGGTTCTTCTACTTTCCGGTCGATTTGGCAATGGTGGCAGAATTTAGTTATTAAGACTATGGAGACAGATCTGGAACAACTGACAGCCTGGATTCGGCTCGCAAGGCAGGTTAACGAGTTATGGGAACTTCGGGTCCTGGTCACGTGACAGCGTACGCGAGATCGGTGACGGCGTATTGTGCGCTGTAGTAGAACGGTTTGTTTTGTCCAAGTTTCTTACTGCTGTGTCTCAGCTTTATCAATGTAAGATGTAAATACACCTTTCTTGGACTTTCCAGCGATATTCCCATTGCGAACTTGGACTCTTCACGAGTTTGATCAGTCGGTACGTACCATTCACGAGCAGTACTTACTATGTTATTGTTTTAAAATTTTAAGTAAGGGATTCTAGCGCGTGAACCCTTGTTAGGAATAATTACAATAATTCAGATAGTAGTTGATATATCTTACTTAATTGCGTTCACAAATCTATCCATAGCCATGGGTGTCGTTTGAATGGGGTTACGTTCGCTTGTAGTTCCTTGTTAGGGGTTTAGGTTACTTTCCCCTTAATTTTGTTCCTTCCCTTTATTATACTCTCCGCTTCCAACCGCTTCTTCCGTACGTCTGAAATGTAGAAGAGCGTTAGATTTGCGCTGGCATGCATGCACCTTTTAAACTTTCATTGCTTTGTTCTAGATGTACAGTGTACAATATCGCGTAAATAAATACATTACAAAATCAAATCGNTTTAAACTTTCATTGCTTTGTTCTAGATGTACAGTGTACAATATCGCGTAAATAAATACATTACAAAATCAAATCGTTTGCTTTTATAATTTCAGGTTTTAAACAAGGGGGAAGTCAGTGGTCACATTATTTAAATGCAACTTTATCTTATTTTGATATGTGAGCCTCTCCATTCCAGGAAGCCTAAAGGTATAGAATAGTGGTGTAATAAGCAGCAACTGGAAACGAAAGATTAAATTGAATTATTGACGGTAATGGACCTCTCATTCTAAGCCGGTGACACGCGAGCTATAAATTTACACTTAATTCCGTACTAAAACTTACGAAAGTATTACTACTACAGTGTTAACTGTAACGCATTTTAAAACCAGTATTGCAGTCCGTATTTTAATTTTTTTTTTCGTCTGCTAAATATTTAAATATATTTTTTCCACAACAAATGTGATAAATTGCATTTGTACAGAACTGAGTAAAAATTCGTGGCTAACGTGTACTGAGCAATAAGGCAAAAATTAAACACAACTAAAAAAATTCCCAGGCAGTAAAATATTTTACTTGCTTTAGATAATGTAATGAACAGTAAGAATACTTTTTTGAGGTTTCGTTAGCAATTAATTAATATTTATATACGTGGTTGTTTACGTAGGAATCCTAGATAATTATTTTGATCAGGGGCCCTTAATTAAGTTACGACGGCTCTAATCTACACCAACCATTTGATCACGAATAAAAAGGGATAGAATAAGTGTGTTTAAAGACTACAGGTGAAACTATTTAATTCCGAAGAACGTACATGAAAAACTCGTTTCCCTTTCTGAACCTATCGTACTGTAAAAAAAATAACATAACTTTCGTGTACGTGGTCTTTGTATTTGTCACGTTGGCTGTGTATCGAATATGAATGTAGACAACTGTGCTATTAATGAATAATGTTACTGGACCGACGGCAGTGACTAATTAAAAATACAACCGCTAAAGTGCGGAATTTAGCTATCCGTACTAAATATCGTCTTACTTTTAAAACTTTGCGACTCTAAAATTAACCCGATAAAAAGCACGAGTTCTGATTACTTAAAAATTATGGCAGTACTCTTCAAAGAAGATTTAAAGTATTTTGTCAGCAGATGAACATTGAGAAAAACATACGAATTTTACCCAGAACCTAACATTTAGGAAAACTCAACTAACGAGCATTTAGAACTAAGCCAATTACATAATTTTTCTTTAACGCTGTGTGATATCACAACGTAAATTGTAGAACACACCATTTATTCTGCGTAAATGAAGAAGGGTGCCTTGAACTTAATGATGTTAACCTAATTCGGTATTGCCACTGAATTTACACGTGACGTGTATATACACTGAAGAGCCAAAAAAAACTGGTATACGCTTGCGTATGCAAGTAACAGAGGTATGGAACCAATCAGAATAACGCGATGCGGTCGGCAGCTAGATCGGTTACTGCTGCTACAATGGCAGGTCATCAAGATTTCAGTGAGTTTGAACGTGGTGTTATAGTCGGAGCACGAGAGATGGGACATAGCATCTCCGAGGTGGCGATAACATTTGGATGTTCGCGTACGACCATTTCACGAGTGTACCGTGAATATCGGGAATCCGGTAAAAACATCACATCTTCGACATCGCTGCGGCCGGAAAAAGATCGTGAAAGAACGGGACAAACGACGACTGACGAGAATCATAAGACTTGACAGACGTGCAACCATTTCTCAAATTGGCGCAGACTGGATTTGTTGACTGCCCGACAGGATTCATGGTGTGAATTTCCTCCTGCGTACCTTCAGACATTAGTCGAGTCCACTCCACGCACTTCTGCGTGCTCAGGAGGCCCTACACGATATTAGACAGGAGTACCAGTTTTTTTGGCTCTTCAGTGTATATTTCCATACTAACAATGTAGCCTATCTACGTATTGAAGGGGGAAAATATCACAGTGCAATTTAAAAAACTGAACAGCAGTACTATGGTACTAGTGACGTATGACGTTCTGGAAGACTTCCTTGTTTAGTGAGAGATGGTCATCATTACGTTCGTGACTTGAGTTACTGAAATCCACTGGAGGCGTTTTGAATGTCAGCGGTCGACAATGACAGGTGTAACGTTCTCTTCATAATTCTGGGTTGCTGAAGGCGAGGTTTGGTATTATCAGATAGGGATGAGTCGTGCATGACCTTTGGCGCAGAAGCTGCCCCGTCCGGCTGGTTTTTCGTTAAGTTACACTCTTGTGCGTCGGCAAAAAGTCAAGGGCACAGCGTTAATGCCTTCCCTGGAAATACCACCGTTGCCGCGACGGCGACTTCGCGAGTCGTTGAAATGATATTCGCCTCGTTTGCAAAGACGCGAAAATCAGGAAAGAAGACGCTGCTCTGCTAGTTTTATGGCTGGAGAAGTTTATACGATTCACGTTAAGGGGACTGTCTACCTGGTGCTTGAAGTGCGTTGCAGAGTGTTCGAAATACAAGTTTTTTTTCCACGAAACTATTAAACGTGTGTCCAGTGAGCTGATCTACGAAAATACCACACACCTCAAGTGATGCCTGCTTGGTGCTTTTCAAGACGTTACGCTAATTGGAAACACCGTTTCAGAGTAGTTCAACGTACCTGAAAACTAATTTTTTTAAAGCGCTGTATCTCAAAAAGTACCCGTCAGATACATAAAAAAATACTTTAGAGCCCCGCAGTGAACATTCCTACAGACTTGCCACTAATAAACTTCATATCCTAAGCCCCGTTAACACTGGCGAACCGAACACCGTAACGTAACATCGAAAATGTTCGCGGTGGCGTTCGCTGCAAAATTCTTCTGACCGCTCGGCCGCGTCGCGAACGCTGTTCGTCACGAACACTTCAGTTATCCAAACGTTCGCCGAAACACTAGTCGCTCACTGTTGGAGGTCGAGGTAGCTGCAGCAGCGTGCGTGTTTGAAAGAGCGAAGAAAAGGAAGAAAAGAAGGCGGTGGCAGCTGAATACTTACACTGAAGAGCCAAAAAAAACTGGTATAGGCGTGCGTATGCCAATAACAGAGGTATGGAACCAATCAGAGTAACACGATGTGGTTGGCAGCGCCTATATAAGACAACAAGCGTCTGGCAAAGTTGCTAGATCGGTTACTGCTGCTACAATGGCAGGTTATCAAGATTTAAGTGAGTTTGAACGTGGTGTTATAGTCGGCGCACGAGAAATAGGACATAACATATCCGAGGTAGCGATAACATTTGGATTTTCGCATACGATCTTTTCACGAGTGTACCGTGAATATCGGGAATCTGGTAAAACATCAAATCTTCCACATCGCTGTGNAATCTGGTAAAACATCAAATCTTCGACATCGCTGCGGCCGGAAAAAGATCGTGAACGAACGGGACAAACGACGACCGACGAGAATCATTAAACGTGACAGACGTGCAACCCTTTCTCAAATTGGAGCAGATTTCAATGCCTTCTGCATACCTTCAGACATTAGTTGAGTCCATGCCACGTCGTCTTGCGGCACTTCGGCGTGCTCGCGGGGGCTCTACACGATATTAGGCAGGTGTACCAGTTTTTTTGGCTCTTCAGTGTATGTCAGAAGGCAAGAGTACAAGAGCGCGTCGTTGTTGGTGGACCTTGAGTTTCAAGAAGCTTCTGGTCAGTATACAAGAACTTCACAATAATGTTATCGTCAGATTTTGACGCAATTGTCAACTTGGTGGACCCTAACGTTATGAAAAGTGATACGCATTTGAGAAACGTGATAAGAGTCACCGAAAGAGTCGCTGTTATTCTAAGGTTTCTAGGCTGTGGAGATTCCTTCACTAGTTTGCAGTATTTGTTCCGAATATCAAAACAAGTCATTAGCGAAATAGTACCAGACGTATTGAGGGCACCCATTCAAGTGAATTATAAAAAAAAAAAAAAAAAAAAAAAAAAAAAAAAAAACCATCACCATTATTGTTGATTGCGCAGATTGATATGTTAATGTTGTAGTTAGGTTTAATATTAGTTAATTAGAAGTTTTAGTTTCTCGCTCTATAGTAAGAGAAACTATTGTAATATTGAATATATTTTATCTCGAAATGTTGACAGATATTAAATATCTGTCCCTACAGTTAAGCAATCTAGTGGACAATCTAACACAAAATCCCGATGTGATCAAAGACGGCTGGAAAGATTTCGATTAAATTTGCCATATGTGCTACTCTAAGATGGTGTCAAAATATGGCTTGAGTGGTATGTCGGGTAGAACTCATGGGGTGGCACCCCTCNTATGTGCTACTCTAAGATGGTGTCAAAATATGGCTTGAGTGGTATGTCGGGTAGAACTCATGGGGTGGCACCCCTCTCTTGCCGAAGAAGGTTTTTCGTGATTTGCGGCTTCAAGAGGCTGTTTGTGGAAAAACGTGAAAGGACCAAAATTAAATAGCGCCAGAATTGCTTCACGTTTTGTTTGTACACATTTATTGATACAATGTATCGTTACGCCACAAAGTGCAAGAATTGAAATTTAACATTTACTAGTCTCTTATTTTCTACACTAAGAGTAAATCCATANGTTACGCCACAAAGTGCAAGAATTGAAATTTAACATTTACTAGTCTCTTATTTTCTACACTAAGAGTAAATCCATTTAAACAATTATAAATGAGCAAAGTGCGTTTATATGTGGAGGTAAGTAGAGTTATTATGGGGACCTTTGCACATCGGCACCTGGGACCGGAGCGTCGGAGCTGTTCGTGATCTGTCATTCCGGCCGGCGGCATGACTTAACTTTGACCTATCACCTTCATCTCGATGATCTTTGACTTTGACCAAGGTGACCCACCCCATCTCTTGTTCATTCTTGCTTATTTTCTACCTGAACGTATTTTCTCTGTCCGTGTTGATATTATTTCTTCAACTGTTCATATCGCCGAACTGGGGTGCCTTTAGGATCTATCTTAGGTCCCATATTATTTTCCTCGGTTTTTGTTACAAATTTCCATGTTCCTCCACAGAAGCATATAATTCAATATTTGATGATACTTGAAATTTCCACTGTTCCTTATTTATGGGTCGTCCTTGGCCATAACCTGATGTGGGCGCCACATCTCCAGCCAGTTGCATCTAAAAATCGTAATTGCAAATCTTTCGTCCATTTCTCTGTTCTGTTTGCCCTCTTTCGATGAACTTATCTCTAGATAGTATAAAAGAAAGTCGCTTAACCGCGTCTGTCTGTGTATTCGCTTAGTACTTCTAAACTACTTAATGGATTTTTATGCGGTTTTCAACATATTTTAGATAATTTCTTAAGGAAGTTTCTGGTGTATACTTCATTTATATTCACTGTAAGGATAGAAGAGAAATGTCAATTAGTTTGTAATAAAGTCGTAAAATTGTTACCGGCCGAAGCCGGACCGGTAACCTAGTTTATTTATAAAACATATTATTCTAGTGTTAATGTACACCAGGCTCGTACTTGAATGTATATTCACCTCCTGCAGGTTCCTCATCAACTCAGTTTTACATTATGGTGTTAATGTAGTCCGTGCTCTTGTGCCTAATCTTTATTGTCTAGCTGACCTTCGTTCTCCAGCGAAGCAGACGGTTGAAAGTGTCGTCAAGTATTTTNTGTGCCTAATCTTTATTGTCTAGCTGACCTTCGTTCTCCAGCGAAGCAGACGGTTGAAAGTGTCGTCAAGTATTTTTTAAGGAAGTGGGGCTGCAGTTCTATAAATACCAACGTGGCAGCTGACGATCCCAGACTTGAAATTACCCATCACTCGTTGCCGGACTTTTAAACTACCGTGAATATTTGTTTGAAGGTTTACTGACCCATAAAGATTGTCTTAAGGTAACTTTTTTTTTGTTTGCCTCTTTTTTGAGTCGTGTGGATTTATTTTTGGTGTGGATATCGTCCACCTTTATAACGCTTTATAGTCCCTANCCAGTCAGTTGCATCTAAAAATCGTAATTGCAAATCTTTCGTCCATTTCTCTGTTCTGTTTGCCCTCTTTCGATGGACTTATCTCTAGATAGTATAAAAGAAAGTCGCTTAACCGCGTCTGTCTGTGTATTCGCTTAGTACTTCTAAACTACTTAATGGATTTTTATGCGGTTTTCAACATATTTTAGATAATTTCTTAAGGAAGTTTCTGGTGTATACTTAATTTATATTCAATGTAAGGATAGTAGAGAAATGTCAATTAGTTTGTAATAAAGTCGTAAAATTGTTACTGGCCGAAGCCGGACCGGTAACCTAGTTTATTTATAAAACATATTATTCTAGTGTTAATGTACACCAGGCTCGTACTTGAATGTATATTCACCTCCTGCAGTCTCCTCATTAACTCAGTTTTACATTATGGTGTTAATGTAGTCCGTGCTCCTGTGCCTAATCTTTATTGTCTAGCTGACCTTCGTTCTCCAGCGAAGCAGACGGTTGAAAGTGTCGTCAAGTATTTTTTAAGGAAGTGGGGCTGCAGTTCTATAAATACCAACGTGGCAGCTGACGATCCCAGACTTGAAATTACCCATCACTCGTTGCCGGACTTTTAAACTACCGTGAATATTTGTTTGAAGGTTTACTGACCCATGAAGATTGTCTTAAGGTAACTTTTTTTTTGCTTGCCTCTTTTTTGAGTCGTGTGGATTTATTTTTGGTGTGGATATCGTCCACCTTTATAACGCTTTATAGTCCCTACCAAGTAGCTTTAGGAATTTATTTTAAGTTGTCAATTCACGTCCAGCCTGTGCTTGGGTTTTCTTCGGTTCTTAGCCTACTTTCCGAAGGATATAAAGGCCTATGAGTTCGCTTTCCTGTTTGTGTCTGGGTGTGTGCGTGTGTGTCTCTTAGTGTGCGTCTGTGTATGTGATCCGCTTAAACCTTCTGAATGCTTGAACCGAATTTCATCATCTCGGCACACACACACACACACACACACACACATATATACACACTAGCTGTGCCCGTGACTCCGCTCGCGTGGACTACAGAATTATTATTTAGGTTTTTTTTTTAAAATAAATTAGAATTTTACTTATTGTTAATCTTCTATACTATATACATATTATAAAACTCAACGTCTTGGTGAATTTAATGGTAAAACACTTATTAGTATTTCTCTGTTATAGGTAGATATATGCAACCGTGGAGTTTTTTTACGTATTTTTATTCTACACAATTCTTTACTACATGATATTGTTCCATATTTAACAGTTTAGGCAACGCATTGCAAGAGANTATTTTTATTCTACACAATTCTTTACTACATGATATTGTTCCATATTTAACAGTTTAGGCAACGCATTGCAAGAGAGCGCGCTGGCGGCAACCTATTTCCAACTTGATTCACTATTATCGCTTGTAAATTTTTTGAGATGTTTTCTCGTGATAAAAAGTAGCCAATATCACCTTTCAGCCCTCCAACTATTTTTGTGCAAGAAATTACGTGGATCTGTTGCTCTGTTGCGACGTTGCATTGTTATTCCCTTTTGTGTACTTTTTTATTTTCCAATAAGAATTTTTCCAAGAGAATGCTATATTTTCTTGCGATAAAAAGTAGCCTATGTCACTTCCCGGCCCTCCAACTATCTATGTACAAAAAATCAATTCGATCCGTTCCTCCGTTGCGACGTGAAAGAAGGACAAACAATCAAACAAACATACAAACTTTCGCATTTATAATATTAGTTAGGATATATATATTAAAATATATATATAATATAATATATAGGACATCCGACTTTTAAAGTTTTCGACCACACCAAACGCTTATTTTAGAAATGGCGGATATTTAAAAAGTTAAGGCGCTATATTGAGAACCATCTAACCGACCTTAACCTTATTTTATATGTTGAGAATACATCATGTAAGTATTGATTTTAGAGATGGATGTTATTTTTGGTCTACCATTCGGGAAGATAGCACTACATTAATATATAAATGTTTAATGTTATATCTCCAAAACTACTGAACCGATTCTCATCCAATTTCGCATGTAAGTAAAACATTTATTTGTTATACAAAAGCATGCGATTTAAAAGTATATGATTGGTTTCGAAATTGCGGTCTTATAAATATATTAGTTTTATTTACCATATCTACCATAGCGTTCGGTTAATGTCGACAAGACTTTGTGTGATGAAAGTATATATTAAAATATAATGTGTGACGACACATGGCCAATTTTGTCCGAATTTTGTAAGATAACGTCGTAAAGAAAAAAAGATTTATGTCATATCTCATGAGACGATCAACAGATTACTACCACATTTGGCAAACAAGTAGTACTTCGGTAGGCCATTTAAACATCACAATGTTTAAGTTGCTCAGGCATTTTTCGTAGTTACATCCCCCCGTAAATATTTCAGATAAATGAACCCTATGTATCAAAATATTCTACTGATTACATCCGTAGTTGATGCTTCGGAATCCTCCTCCATTATGCAGTTGGTTGCACGCTGGCTTATGGCAGCCTGCAATATTTTCTGGGTTCGAGTGCCGGGTAAGGCACGTGTGTATTTGTATTTGTCTCACTACTGATGCATGTTTTTTTTCTGGTTCCATCTCTGATGCTATTGCTGTCAATGAGATGCCAATGCCTACCTACCCTCTGCTTTTAATAACTTCATTAAAAACTATTTGCATCCATGAAGAGGAAAGTAGGCTCATTAGTTATATTAATAAACTCTTATTTTTTTCCAAATTGATGTTTTATTTCTTTACTTTTTACACTGTAAATCTGAATCAGTGAGAGTTTCACTGTTTGAATCAGTTAACAGCATCTGACTTATTCAACAGTCACTTCAGTTAATTTTAAGTGAAAATTAGTGAAAAAAATTACCGTTTTCCTTCACTTATCGATTCAGTGACATTTTCCACTGATTCTTCAACCATTTAATTCGCTGTTTTTGAGTGGTTTGCTTTTTGACTGATGGATGAGTTAAACCATGTGTATCAGTTCTAGAGTTTGTTTGTAATTTTTCTGACTATTGGGAGAGTAACAGTATTTGTTAGTAAGATAATTTGATGGCTTAACAATGGCAAAAACAATTCTTACAGAATAATTTCCACAAAAAACAAAAAAAAAAAAAACTGTAAAACGTGAAAATATTTACCTGCGCACACACCGTGTTTTACATTCTTGATAAATCTAGTAATAATTCCAAGCAACCAGTCACATTAGCGTATGAAGCACAGGTTCAGAGCTCTGGGACTAGAGGTCGTGGGTTTGAATCCCGGTCACATTAGAGTGTTTCTAATAATATAAATTGTATTGTATGGCCGACCTTACAAATATTTATTTGAATCAACAAAATATTAAACCTTTAAGGCAAAAAAAAAAAAGCAAAAAGAATGCTTTTAACAAATGATTGGATGAAGTATTCACTGATTCTTTCAGTGATTTGTTCTCTCTGAAGCAATCAGTGATATTCCACTTATTCTAACTGGAGACATTTTCACTGATGGAAGTAGCTTGATTTGACTGCAAATCAGTGACTTTCCATTTATTTGAATTTAGAGTGTACAAGCTACTGTACAGCTTTTTTTTAAGTATATTATGTGAAGATGTTATCGTAACTGGGATAAAATTGTACGTTTTCTAATGTATTTTTCCTTAGTGATGTTTAGTGACATAAATATTCGAAATATGACATTTAGTTTGGCCTGAGACTTGGAGTTAACATATCGTCATTTTATTTATTTTAATGTAAAACTCTAAACTAAATTATAAGAGAAACACAGTGAATAAACGAGAAATTTATTTATAGGAATTCGACGAGATCAAAAATTGTTTTTAGCATAAGTGTAACATATTTCCTTGTGTGCTATTTTGAAATGTGTTTCAAAGAAGAAATAAAATAAACGTTATCATCATTCAGTTACTGTGTTTCAAAGCTTAAATTCCTATTCCATTTCTATTTTGTTTGTGGAATGGGATTTGATACTATGTCACAAAAATATAATATATTCTAGACATATAGAGAAGANATTTCTATTTTGTTTGTGGAATGGGATTTGATACTATGTCACAAAAATATAATATATTCTAGACATATAGAGAAGATCTTTTTAAGCATGTAAACAACCGTACGAACACGGCATGGCTGGGGATATTTCGAGTGCTCGAGATGTATATGGGCGGGAGCGCTAAGGGCCACAAGGGCGCATGCATCGGTAGCCTCATCGCCTCTACGTGCAAGGAAATAAATTCGCAACGCACCATTATGGATTATGAAGCATAAATCCTCTCATATAAATGAGCAATAAAAATAGCAAGGTGTTCTACAGATCCGACGTTTCTGTACAATATTTTATATACTGTAAAAATACTGAAAACATATGCTTTAGTTATTTTAGCTCTCGAAAATACGCACTTTAGAGAAATGTTAATTTGTGCTTTGCACACAGTTTTACAGCGTAGAAAGACGGCCATTTTCAAAAAGGATAGACGTAAAAATGTTCTTAATTTTACATTTGTGCCAAACACTTTGTGGAGACATAACAGGTGAAATAATATCTTGTTAATAAAAATAGATTTCAGATATTTTCGCACAAAAACTTAAGACAACAAATTGTTTACTGTTTTTCTTATGCAGTAGTAAAATAAACTTATGTGTGTAAAAATAATGACTAAATAAATTAAGCTTAAATAAATGTCTTATTTGAATTAAAATACATTTAATTTAAGTTGTTTTACAAATGTTGAGGACTCTTCAAATCAAGTATAAATATAAAATATTTAGATTTTCAATTTAAATAAGATCTCTGTACTATTGAAAAATTTGGTTATGACACTTCACACAGTTTCTTTCCTTATTTTTTTTAAATTTTAATACAATAATTTTTGCCAATGAGTTGGTTTATTTTATTTGTATGTCCAAAACCACTTTTTTTACTGTCGTGTAATGTAATGACATAGAAAATCTGCAATATATTTTATGTGCTGCAGATGACGATACTAATATTGTTTACGTGATGAATGGCGTCAGATCGAATTTAGAAAATATGTTTTAAATTTTCAACACTGCTGTGGCTTACTGGCTCCAGTCCGGTCCCCTACAAAACTCGCAAGGGGAATATTACTTTAGTAAAATTATTATTAATGAAGTAGCATTAATTGCTCATATAAATAACAGTTAAATGATTGTGCATCTGTAATGACTAAATGAGATCTCACACGAACAAATTTATCTCAGAATAACCTTCACGCGGACGTTTTTATTGCAACCATTTTGCTTTCAAGTTATCAGTAATCTCGAAATACCACAAAGACATACTTTCAGAAAATGTTCTGTATTTCATTCATTTCAACTCAGCCACGGAGAATTATTATAACACAATAAAAATTATTTGTAATATTGTTATAAAGAAATGTGTCCACACTTAATGGTGAAAAATACATTTACCGGTACTAATATTTTGTAAAGACGTACATTCATTATTTGTATTAAAAAGGATATTGGTTTTTGTATTAACAGATTATTTTCTGATAGTGTTTGGGTCGTAAATGCTTATAATTTACTTACTGTAGGTGTTTTGAAATTTTTTTTTGAAATTTTTTTTTTAAGTATTTGAAGTTGCCACTACGATGTAATACAACTGAATAAATATACAAAATTATTTCTCTCTACGGTAACGTGTATTAAAATAGTGTTTCGCGTGAAATGGTTTTAGAAGCGTGTGTTCGATAAAACGACCCTCCGCCGTGCGTAAACAAAATTTGAATTGTAATTCAAGAACTGAAATTTTGCCAGTGCCGATTTCTGTGACTCGATAGAAAATATTCTAGTAAAGAATATCAATTTAATATTAAGAATTGCGGAAGGATAAAGAATTACACAGATTTTCCCTAATCAAAATGTTTGTACATTACGTTGTAAGCAATATATAAAGACTTCCTACAGCTGCCAAAATGTTTTTACTGGCTTGGCCGTTAGTTCAAGGCGTTGCACAATGTAGCAAGGAAATCTAAAACGACCCATCTTGACCCATCCTTTATGTTGCGCAACCTTATCTGGCTGTTAACTGCTTTCACCGTGGTTGCGTAACACAAAAAAAANTTGACCCATCCTTTATGTTGCGCAACCTTATCTGGCTGTTAACTGCTTTCACCGTGGTTGCGTAACACAAAAAAAAATATATCCTGTATAACACGACATGAAGTTTGTCCTTTTTTTCTTCCGTTTGGTTCAGGGGGCGTGTGAAAATGTTGGCGAACGTAATTTCTAGGTCAATGTTACACGCGCTCAAAGAATGTGAGTTGCCGCGAGTGCGTCGACACTTTCTTCTTTGCTAGCCGGCTCGGTTTATGGGAGGTGCGTGTTTATGGCTGGAGGAATAACATAGACCTTACAAAATGCAAATGAACTAGCGTGTTCTTACATCCTGACTCGTGTCCGGGCCGTGTCAATGCCTTGTCATGGTGCGCGATCAGGAATTGACAAAAGAACTTATTTTTTACTTTTTCCCGAACCCATCCATGAACCTGATCAGTACTTCAGGGAATTTCAGAGCGACAGGACGCCAGGCACTGCTTCCGCGAAACGGCAATCTCCTAAAAATGTAGATATATTCCTTATATGATTCTCCAGCAAAAGAAANCAGGCACTGCTTCCGCGAAACGGCAATCTCCTAAAAATGTAGATATATTCCTTATATGATTCTCCAGCAAAAGAAATAGCATTTGGATTGCTGACTGCGTCGTTCTGAAATACCCATAAAACCTTTTTTCCTTCATTCATAATCCAAGGGAACATAATTACAAATAACTCTCACCATTTGCACACTTTTCCAAGCACTGTGAAACCACAGTTTTTTTTATGAACTCTTACCTCTTCTTCTAGGGCTAGTGCTATGATTCCTAAGAAGCTATCGCTAAATTCTGAACACGTGTTTTTATTTGTTATGAGGACATGTGAACATCAATGAACACAGCGACACCTCAATGCAGACTGGCCTACGAGTTCCATGCCTGGAACTGTTATGGTCCCGAACCACGTTTCACCCGCCTGTCAGAGCTGGGCCAGGACCAAGTGTCCTCTCTCGCCCGAAAGGGGCCCGGCACTGACCCGGCTCTCATATGGGTGGCCAGACCTTAATTCTGATGCTNGTGTCCTCTCTCGCCCGAAAGGGGCCCGGCACTGACCCGGCTCTCATATGGGTGGCCAGACCTTAATTCTGATGCTATTAATTTCTGTATTTCATTCACGATAGCCTGAAATTTTCTGAAATCAATATCTGCAAAAGCTGTCTGCCCAGAAAAAAGAACTAACAATTTAGGATTATCATTGCTCGTCGTACATTCAGTAATGCTAGCAGCAAATCAGACAAAAAAAGCTCAATTATTTAACTTTATATTACCGAGAAGATTCGTAAATTTGTGGCCTCTCAATAAGTCTTCACTTTGTTATTGTAATATATTTGTATTTCTCAAAATATTATTGTGTGGCGTGATCTGCTCGTGAATACAAGTTAAGGGTCATATTTACCATTGTTTCACATGGCGGAAGGATACAATCTGTATTCCTTTATAAATGCGACTTTCCACTTCCGTGCCCCGAATATTAACGTCCGGTGAGATCAAGTTGTTTAGAATACGTCATATTAACTTTGTTATTGACATGAACGCCAATATTAGTTGGGACAGCTTTTTGTGTAATATTGATTAATGAAATTTTTATAATGGAAATTGCTACACGACGGGATATAAATTTTGTATCGTAGCGAAAGGAACGACATTGAATAAACTCCCGCACGACGGCAAAGGTCGGGTATGAAAGTATGAAAGTAAACGACCAATTCACTCCAAACACATTCAAGCAAACAGCTTAAGATTTCCTAATGTTAGGCAGAACTTTGGCTGCAGCTTTACATTGCATTTTAAATTGTTCAATAAAGTAATGAATGCATTTCCAAAGCGTGTACTGTGTAAACTATTACTCTTCCAAACATCCATCAGCAAAGCACAAGATGCTGGTTATTTTCTTGTTTGAAGATGACTTCTAAGAAGGCGTACTCACCTGCTGAAACTGGACTCACAGCCATCTGTTGCATCCGTCAGTCACCCGTACGTCCGGCAGTCACGTGATCTTCAACCAATCGCAGTGCGAATTTTTTTTTCTATCCATCAATCCGTCGAATATTTCTCAAACTTTAACTTTCAACGGACGGACGGATGGGCCACCGCCTTCTGACGGCATTCCGTTGACGTGAATACGCACTTTGAAGTAAAATCCAAGGCGGTGTATATGTGGTTATTTTTGGTGGTAAATTCAGGAATATAAAATGTAAACAGTAATTCTGTAAAACTTCTTATCACGTAAAAAAAAAACTATTTACCCAAAATGTTTCTCTCTTGAAAATGCATTTTCAAGCAAAATATACCTACAACTACAGAAATATTACAATGTTAAGTTGTCACACTGAAATTTTGCCGTACGGAAGGATTGACGGACGACGGATTGCTGTGAGTCGCTTTCAACTGACGGACGAAAAAACACACGGATGACTGACTGACCCACATGTGACTGAAATGAGCTACGGGAGGTTGTGAGTCCACTTTTAAACAAGCAATTCCCTGATACTCTCGAAGTTATTAATTTATACGAGTGTGTATTTACTAAAGGACGTCTATGGAAAAGATGCGTAGGACTATGCAGGTACTAGATTTCTGTTATTAACAAGTAACAGAGAACTGCTCAGAGGGCATTTGTGACTGTGCTTGGTGCACTACGTTTTTCAGAGAACTTTATTAAAATGTTATTAAATAAAAATAACTTTCAATGTTTTTCCCGGTATTGCTAGTTACAAACATTATGTTCCTGCCAATAAATAATCTTCTTCACTTCACTCCTGTGGTAACGCAAATTATTAATTACTCCATAATCACATATAAAACGATACATAGAAAATTCGCGGAATTTCTTTGTTCTTTCAAAAGTATAAAATTTTATCCCAAAACGTTAACGAGAAACGCTAACAGACACTGTAGACTATAAAAATATATTTTAGAATGTTACAGAGATTTACTGTTAAAACTTACAAGGACACGATTAGGGATATTTTAGAATTACTCACTACATGATAAAGGGGCAGCATTTAAATATCTTTCTTAATAATGTATTTTATTGGCGAACGCTCATATTTCGCATTTTATAACGGTTACGGATTCTTGAATGCAAGCATTTTAATACTCAGGTACCTCAAAACTTGTCCTAACGGTTTCCACGATCAAAAAACGTATTAAGGATTTAGGTTTGATATTCTAATTGATATTTTATGAGTGCTTTGAGCGTTATTCAAATTTGAAAACCACAACTCAGGGCTTAACATTTTACTGAAATTTTATTAAAGCGAATCTTTAACAGATTCATTTGAATGTCTTAAAAAAATTCTAAGTCTAGTACAATCCAGATTATACAGGAAATGCATTGATATTTATCAGCAAGTTAAGAACGAAAAACCGATTTAAGTTTGTAAGCACAGTAAAGTTCTTGAATGTCGCATTTATTACAGACAGATTATGCATAAGTATAATTAAAACAAATTGACGGATGAATATGAAATTTTTTTAACAAAACTTTGGTACAGTATGAATTATAATACCTTAAGTTAAAATGACAGCGGTTTTCAAGGGAACACTGCGTATGACTATACAACATTCAGAACTCATTTAAAAGCAGTACACATACAAACAAAATTGTCATGAAAGTAGGTTTACGCTGCGTATGAAAATGGAATACATATATTTTGTCACTCTGTGAAATATTTTCTAGTATTTACTTACATAAATGTCGAAAGAAAGAAAAACTAATAAGAATCTATTTTTAATCAAAATTTAAGCGTAATTCCTTTTGAATGCTTCAGAAAGGACATATTTTGCAAGAAAACCTTAGTCAATTAGGGAAATCATAATAGTAACAATGATTGTATTAAAATAATATTGGTACTTATGTAAAAAAAGTAGTTTTGATAATTTACTATTATTTGTTCATTAATTTTTGTTATAAAAAGTGACAATTTTCGTGGTTGAAATAGATGTGCCTAAAATCAATTATAAAATAAATTTGTACAACTTTTTCCTAATTTTTATTATTTGCAACCAGAGTAATTATTGACTGTTTTGCCTGATATAAGTGAAGGTTAGAAGTTGGCAAAATGCGCATTATAAAGCATCCATAATACAAATGTTCTAAAATTTTGATTAAAAAAATTTTTATAAGAATTGTTCTTCTAAACATATAGATAAGTAAATTCTAGAAAAATATTTTAAATAGAGTTCCCTGATTCCGTTGAATTTTATCTACTGCCTACGTTAACTGTAAAATTGAACCACGGGTAAATAAAAGAGAAAATATGTTCGATTTTAAATATTTTATATAATCGAAATATACAATTGCATTTACGCTGCACGTTTCAATATATCGTGTACATGTTTTAATATTTTTATTACCAGTATGATTGTTTCGTTTATTACTTTAATTTATAGGACTTTCTAATAGGTTTAAAAATTTTCATAAGAAAAAAAAATTAATTTTCGAAATGTATAATTAAAAATACTAACTATGTTTAAAGTGTCTTACATTTTCCTCTAGTATACATGTGTTGTAAAATAATTTTTAAACAAAATAATATAAACTATATATAAATCCTTTTTCTACACAGACATTATTGACATTGATCAAATCTATATTCTAGAAAGAATGGTTGTCATAGTGTTTAAGAATGTGAACACAGCAGTGACAGGTATCAAGCAGACATGCCATTAAATACAGAACCAGATAGAAAGGGACGAATATATCTTTATAAAAAGGAATTTCAATGTGCACATTAGCTTTGGTAGGGATAGGAGAGGTGATGTATGCATAATCTATAACAGTTCTGCATCAATTTTGGGATCTATTTCGCTCCTTAATGTATTATAATGTGTGCAAGTCGCACCCAGTTCTGGTATTTCTTTATTTATATTTATTTTTTTACTTTAATTTTTTTTAAACTTTTCATATAAGTGCCAACAATTTTCATGACTTCATAAAACATGCATTTATTTAATTCATTGCAATAACTTTTCCTCCCTAAGGAGGGTTTAGTAGTGAGGAGAAGGGTTGGTTTCAGGTGGGAAGAATAATAAATTGTGTAACAAATGAAAAATGTAGATCCCATAAGACTCCTCCGCCTTACACATGATTACCAGAATCGAAAAAAAGTGTTGAAGGTGTAAAAGTAGACCTTCGAAAAAAAAAGTCAAGAGACCTTTATGCATAAGAAGAGAACGGGTGCATTTTTACTTAGTATAACTAAATTGTTTTGTTCAATCAAAATCTTATACAACTACTAAACATACAATTGTATTTATTTGCACTAGGAATTCTCAGCGGCGGACCTCTGAAGGAATATTCCATCCCGATTCAAAATTTAACTAACCAAAACTGATTTAATCTGCACCGGAATTCGGAGGCTGTGTTCTTTTGCAGTGGATTGTTTTAAGCGACGCGAGTATGGAGTGGCAAGTAGCGCGGTGGCGTGAGGACGGGAGAACCACGAGAAAAGCCACCAGCTGGCGGAAACGTCCGCAACGTTTTCCACGTCAGAAAATCCGAGGTTGTTTCGCGCAAAGAGGAACCGGGCTCGATTCCCGTCGGAGTCGCTTCTGGGTTTTCGTACTTTGGAATCGTGCTGGTCGATGCCGCTGGTCGGCGGGTTTTTTTTCAGGTATCTCCCGTTTTCCCCAGCCCTTACATTCCGGCGCTACTTCATCCTAACTTCGCTTCACCCTCATTGGCTCTCAAGGCCACGATGTTAAGGGCCGCCCAAATCTCTCCGCTCTAGTCCCCGCCAGGAAGGATCCTTGCTCACTTTAGTGGGAAGCAAGTGGTAGCCGTTTGGACAACCATTATAAACAGTCGTAAACGAAAAACTCCGTTGTTTAAATCAATGAGCATGTTTGCTTACGCAACAGAGTATGTGACTCGTATCCTCCAGGTTAGGTGGTACGTTCGGCCCTAGCCGGCTGTGACTCGTATCCTCTAGGTTAGGTGGTGGGTTCGACCATAGCTGGTTGAATTGGGGCTCGGTCTTTTCCCCATTAGTTTCTACCCGTAGCCCTGGATAATGCTGGTAAAGTTACGTATTTAAGCGTTCCCTACATCTCGCGTATCGGATTCAGATACTGATTAGCAAATGTAAGGAAACAAAAAAAAACCAGAATTATTTGTATTGCCTAAATTATTGCCTCTCACATTGAGACAAAGGCTTGACTGAGCGTTTTTTTTCAACTCATATATTTTTTTAATGAAAAAGAAAACTCCTAACCTTAATTTTGTGTAACTATAAAGATTTGCAAGGGCAACTAAATACTCTTTTGCCGTATACAAATATATATCACGTTATATCAACCAAAATTTTCTTTAAAAGTGGGGTTACATTCTTTAGCTTCTGCCTTGCAACATTTGCAGCGACGATTTAATCTGACTACGAAACGAAATTAAAAAAATTGTCGTTGCCAAATAAGAATCCTGCCTGGCATGTGGCATGGTGCGGCCTCGGAATGACCTTTCTCCTCGTTACAACCGTTACGGACCTTTACACTGTCTTGTCAACCAGTCAACGAGGGGTGTTTTTTTTTTTTTAACCTTTTGCCGGCACTGGCGTTGTGTCGCTAATTTCATTCTACTGAATTACATTTACACTTGTTATTAAACTGAGCGAGGTTCCACAGTGGTAAAATTTCGCACTCGCATTCAAGAAGACCTGGGTTCGAATCCCGGTCTGGCCATCCTGATTATGGACTCGCTGTTGACGAGGCGTTAAGCCCTGCCTACGTAACACTAATCGACTGTAAAATGACGTAATGATTTTAGGATTCTTCTTGTTTACTATAGCCAAATGTGAAATACTGTCCAAGCGTAAACAAGCATTCCCGCCTGAAACTGTTCACATATTATCGTAAACACTTACTGTAATAATATAAGAAGCCATGGTTATTAAAGGCTCTGGCCACTCGCCTCTTACCGCAGTGCATCATACTCAATTCCCGGCGAAGCAAAACCAGGATTTTGCACGTTGATAACGTGGTGGACGTTACCGTAGGGCTAGTGGCTTTTCTCGGGGTTTTCCCACTTTCAGACACCATTCCATTCCGCCACAGATGCACCTACGCCCCGAGTCACCCTATAGGCACCAATGGCCTCGGCTGTTAGCATTGCCAAAGTTACTTCCAGCGAATTTAAAAATTGTGCGTTTTGACGTCTTATTAAATTTTCAGTGCACCTATTAACCTGCCGTCTCTGAAATTTGCGTATATTGGTTTCTCTTTGTGTTGTTCAGAGTATTGCTAGAATTAGCGGCTTTAAAGTAAAACTTTTAATTTTCTAACAGTTTTAGTCTTCGCTTGTCCGACGCATAAATGCAATTCACTAGGGGAACTTTACTTCTTCTGAATTCTTTAGACTGTCAGTCCTTTGTATTTCAAAAACGATCTAGCCAACTCTTGAAGGGTTGGCCAACATTTCTATGTCCCCGCGGCTTGTAATAGAGGATTTTCATTTTAAGTAATTTATTGATTGGCATCCTATGCATGCGGTGTAGCCACATTTGTCTCTTAGCTTTTATTCTTTCGTTTACGTTATACTTCGCTAAATCTTGTATAATTGTTTTGTTCCTGATTACATCTCGCCTCGTCCCCAATATTGATTTCAGAATTTGTCTGTACGTGACTTATAAAATTTTTTTTTACTAGCGAGTTTTCACTAGCATGGTACGGGAAGAAATGTTTGTGAAATGTGATAGTTCTGCAGTTTTTACGACGGTAAGTGTGAAAGAAAATAATATTATATTAAAACTCTGACCATGAATATTAATTCTGCAGGTGGTAGCAAAGATATATTTTTAAAATCTATTGTAAGTTTGTTAGCAGAATCCTGGAGTAGTGAGTCTATGATTATGTAACAGCTGCTTTCCGTTCACGGGAATACAATTGAAACGAACGTTTAAATAATTATGACAAATTTCTACCTGCATATGTAATAATTTTTTTTAAAAAAAGGCTATAGTTTTTTGTGTGTTATGTTGGCAGCAAATTAGAAAAAATAGTGCCGTGTCATAACACAATTTCAACATCTTTTTTAAATCGCAGATGAGATAAGTTTATTTTTGTTTCAACCCCATTAAAGGAATAATAGGCGGAATTTGAATACATAGTTTTGTTCCTAACAAACCGATGTTGTCATCTGATTCACACGTGAATGCCGATATTTAAGACCGCGCCACTGATAATTTTTTACACTTGGTGGAAGGATACAGGGTAGGCGCAACGTAAGAAAAATGTCTAGTATATTTCTTAAATTGTAATGAAAGTGTTCTACGTAGAGTGACTATGGGGGAGAGTGATCACGCTGGCTGCGCAAAACCAGTCTGTGTCCCAACAGAGAACTGTTTTTTTTTTGCCAATGCGACTATCGTAAACGACTTGGGTAGGATTTGATGTTAGAACACTTTATGTAATTTAGTGTTTTGAGATGTTTGTTTATTTTCTCTAACCAAATTTTTAATGCGATTGGATTAAATTCAAATTCGTGAAAGTATTTTATTCATACGAAATGGCTTGTCTTTGAAAAATTTCTAACACGTTCACCACCGTTGGCCATGTTACTTTGACTGTACTTTTATTGGTGTGGGGTAGGTCAATGTTGCAAACATGCGCAGAAGACGAAAAATCTATCTACATAACCTTTAGTCAATAGTTTCTAACCGATGCATTTTATGGAAATAGNACTAGTGTTTCGAGATGTTTGTTCACCACCGTTGACCATGTTACTTTGACTGAACTTTTATTGGTGTGGGGTAGGTCAATGTTGCAGACATGCGCAGAAGACGAAAAATCTATCTACATAACCTTTAGTCAATAGTTTCTAACCGATGCATTTTATGGAAATAGTACCACATATCAGGCTGCAAATATACGAATGTTTAGCGTCGTTACTATATAAGTTGGGAAGTTTACTACTTATTAGACTCTTTGTTGCGCGTATGTAGGAGCATTGTCATGAATGTGTGAAGAAAAAACTTTACACCACATGTTCTTTCTCACTATACGTTTACACATGTGGTAAATTTTCGAAATAATTTCTTAGAGTGCAGACAGATGAAACTAAGCAGGTCTTTAAAAAGCTCTCAGATCGGCGCAGAACTTCCATATCGGTCACACGATCACAGTAAACGTGTTTCCCACAGTTATCGATAGTGCTAAGAAAGTCGACGGACAACTACAGCCCTGAAGGCGGCCGGATCGAGATTAATCGCGAAGTCAGTCATGATCCGGCCCTCAAGGTCGTTGGGCGTCACGTGACCGACGGAAGTGAGTGTGTGTGTGTGTAATTGTGTGTTTGTGTGGGTGTGCAGCACCCACTGTGAATCAATCACACTTGTTGTTTGAACGAATATCCGTCGTCATTTGCAAATGTCACCTCACTTACATGGAGGAAGCATATAAATGATTTTAACTATTTCTGTCTTCAACCTCCATGACACCACGTCTTCGCCTTTTACTGGGTGCATGACGTCACTTACAAACGAAGATTATTTAAACCAGTTTTGCTTCTTTTCTTCATGACCACGTCAACCAACAAATTTCTCTATCTAGCCGGACAACGAATTGCCGTTCGTGACATCGCTGTAATCCGAAATGTTACTCAAGTAATTAACATAAGTTTGAGGTACAACATCCACTGAAATGATACTCATGAAAGTTGTCCACGCCAAAATCCTGTTATGTAGATCACAGTTT
This sequence comes from Clitarchus hookeri, assembly GCA_002778355.1. Classification (NCBI taxonomy): domain Eukaryota; kingdom Metazoa; phylum Arthropoda; class Insecta; order Phasmatodea; family Phasmatidae; genus Clitarchus; species Clitarchus hookeri. The sequence continues at coordinate 194,063 of NQII01003068.1, forward strand.
ACCACCATATTAGTTTTATTTTATTTTCTCGAGGACAGCTGGGTTAGGGATATTTAAAATACCAAGAGCTTATCCCATACTTTCTGTAAAAGCACTGAGTACGCAGTTATAATTATTTTTACGCGATAAAAATATACGCTCACTGGCTCACGTCGCATTACCGCGATGCCGTGCACAGTTCAAACACGCAGCGCATATTATGATATAAGTAATAGTAAGTTTGAGACATCCATTCCTATTCCCATAACATAACCACTCTTGTAGAACATTTTCAAACAATCTTACGCATTATCATTCTTTCAGAAAAAAATTATTTATTCTTTAATCTCTTGAAAAATTGAAATGATCGAACTGTCGGTTTAAGGTAATTATGCTGTTCCCTACTATTTAAGTTTTACGAACGACTGCCGTAAAGTTTGTTTACTACTGATAAATACAAGGCGACACGAACAATTCTGCTTCTTTCTGCAAGTTGGGGGACCCTGATTGATGTTTTATATGCTTTTCCGAAACTTCTTGAGGTGAACGCCGGACAGTTCATTATAGGCCATGGCCACTTGATTTTTTGAGCATTCGATGGTTCCGTCTGTCGACCAGCTACGCAATGCCACGCCTACCTGCCTTTCTTTCAGAAGCAGTCGTTTTTAGCGTCGTGGGCACGCGCCGTCTACAAAATGCAAAAAAAAAAAAAAACCATGACAGGATTTGTTTGTCAAATTTAGAGCTCAATTATCACTGCTGCAATAGTATTTTCCATTAACATCGCCTTACTCCCACTTTCACGAGCTTAGACACTCCAGACATTAGAGCAATAATTATTATATACTCCGGAACTAAGAACATGACACAGTTTAATTAATAATTATTTATAGTGGAACGACTCAATGAAAAACGAAGCTGTTTAGTCTATTCGCGGTTTCTTCGCACTTTTTGAATGGAACATTCGAAAAATTACGCGATGTATGGCGTGCTAGGTAGTTTCCATAAATGTCATATCGCCAGAGTTTTATACTTCTGATAGCATAAAAGTGTCTTATCATTGCTTAAATTGAACTGTTACTCATATTTTACCTAGGCCTACCCATCCCCAGATCCCTTTAACACATCCGAAAACAGGATTGACCTTGAACGTTAGTTGCAAGTTGGGACGTGCCAGCCTGCTCCCGGAAGTTGCAATCAGTATGTTGTCTTTTGTAGCGGATGTACATCCTTTGATAATTTAGCCTTGCTCTTATGGGTAATCGCGCTGCCGCGGAGCGTGTCAGTAGTGTATAATCTTTGTTCGGGAGCAGTGCGTTTCTAAGTTGTCGTGAATCGCAATTGACATTCACAGAGCCACGGGGCGAGAACGTTATTATAAGAGAAGACATATTTCAAGACCTGTTTTTCGGAATATTGGTTCTTTTGATTACACAAGAAGTTTAGCATACTCTCAGCTAGGATCCAAAGAATGAACTTGCCAGCTTATTCAGCTGACATGAACTGCATAGAGAATGTGTGGTCCTTCTTCAAACGAGTGACTTCAAACCGTGCACAACCAACAATGACCATTCAGGCCATAAAAACAGCCGCGATCGGGAATGGGACAATGTGCCTCAGAAAATGCTTAAATTTCTGGTTTTTGGCACGCCTCGTCGGATACAAACGCGCCTCAGGAAATGTGGCGGTCCTACACGTTACTGACGTTTGTCGATGTATCTGAGAAGACCTTGGTTTTGATATAGAAACAGGCGAATTTCCTTTGCTTACTTTGTTTTTAAGTTTATGCCTTTTGTTTGTTTCATACTGGGAGGATGTAAACGAGTTTTGTGTTGTTTTCCCCTTTATGTTCTATTTGGAGTCCACCATGAAATGTAAACTACTTTTATTCAATATAACATCCGGGATTCTGATATATGCTAAACATTTTGTGAGCAGTGTATTATAATATTTCATTTATAATTAATATGAATAAAAGACAGGAATAAAACGCGTGTGTTGGTAATTTATAGTAATAAATAGTTCTTATGCAAAATATTATTACACTGAGTGCGCACGAATACGGTGCGCTGTCGCTTTGATGTCATTTTCTAGACTCAGTTAATCTTCTTCTACATAAGGCGGAGGAATTTCCTGGAAGTAGAACCGTAGCAGGGCTTCAGGAAAGTTGGAAGCAGCTGTGAATGGACTATAATACAAAAATGTAGCGTGTGCCAAAAAAAAAAACAAAAAATAAGCCAGACCTAGCTATTGCCGTACACATGTACGAAGCCAGTCTGCCTGAAGACCGAGAATAGATACCAATTTTCGAAATTTCGCTTCTGTTTATTGATAGAAATCTTAACCGTTGTCATCTGTGTGCTCTCTTTGTCGTATCCTTCAAATTGTATTTATGCCAGTCTGTCTTCATGTTTGTGTTTTATCCGTGTTGTCTTCGTTGTCGTCCAGACCTTTTTAGCGTACATCCCTAGGAGTGTCGGAAATGTTTGCGGAAGGGGGGCGTTTTCACCCCTCCCGTCAAACTATGGACAGCAAAAACATTATGTGGTATAATTGTAGATTTTCATAATTTACATATATTTAATTGATTTGGAGGTTACTAAATAACGTGTTACAATAAAAAAAATAGGGTTTCAGCCATATTTCGGGGATTAATTGACCGAATTCCACCAAATCCTTCACATAAGTAGCACTGTGGTAGGGAATGTAAACTTCATGATTTAAGTGGCTCAAGCACTTATTAAAAAAAACGGCCATTAAATATTTCAGGCTAGTTAGCACTATATATTAAAACATTAGACTGATTACATCCGAAGTCGATGCTCTGAATCCTACCTCCGTGTCACAGTTAGTTGCACGCTAGCTTATGGTACAATGTTATCTGGGTTCGAGTTCCCGGTAATTGCCTCACTACTGTTGCACATGTTCCTGGTTAGGTCTCAATTGACACTGCTGTTGACGAGACGTTATCCCGTTCAGTCCCTAATTCGTATTACGAGATAAAGAGTTGCAGTCGTTAAGTTTTTTTGACGTGCGCTGTACTCGTGACAAGCTTGAATCTCGCGACCAGTGAACAACGTGTAACATGTTCGTTGATGTCGACATTGACCATTCACAAACGAGAGGTGCAGGAACTTCCACAAAGGAGATGTGTCGTAAGGAAGGCGCTCGGAACGCTGGTCTCTGATTACTTGTTACGTACAGCACCAACCATAAATACTATTCATGTGCCCCAGTTTTTTTCTGTCATGAACACGAGGCCTGGGCAGGTTAAGTTGTACCTACCATCCAAGCTTAAAAGAAGTTCATTAAAAATTATTAGCACTCGTGTAGAGGAAAGTAGGCTCGTTAGTTACATCAGCAACTTCTTTTTTTTTCTGAACAGTATTTGTCAACGATAGCCACTTATTCTAGGATTTCGTGTATCGAGCGCCAGCAGGGGAGGTTTACTACAAGTAATCGCTTGGAACAACCCAGATCGCCGGCTGTTTTTTAGCAGTAGTTCCTCGAAGAAGCGCAAGTGAAATGTGACTACCAGCCTGCACTGTATTGTAATGTACGTTAGTTGCTATTGGGTTATGTTGTATTATAATTATATAAAGATACACAGCGTAGATTCCCAAAGGCGTGTTTCTACAACGAGAACCACTGGAAGGCCACGGCACGTTGCAGGCGGGTCGACAGCGCGAGGGGGACACAGTTCCGGGCGGCTCCGAGACGAGCAGGGCTGACGGATGACGAAGGACCGGCAGCCCGGGCCCACGTCGGCGAGGCTGCGTGTTTTCTCTTCCTAGAGACGTAAGACGACGGCTACAAGAGGAAGAGGAGTGAGCGAGGAGTAGCCCCGTCCCCTAGGCTCTCCCTCAAACTCCCACACAAGGCGCGTGTGTTCCCAGCCCCCCTCCCACCAACCACGTGCCTGGGAGCACTCGGCTTGGCTTTCACTTCTCCGCGGCTGGGGGAGGTATGGGACTCCAGAATGTCACGGGGCAGCGCGGAAGAAAGTGCCTCCGACACAGCGCTCCGAGGATCTCCCCTCCACGCCAGGGGCTCTTTTCGGCGAGGCGAGTACATTAGAGTACTTCACGCCTGAAATACAGCACAATCGCTACTCTCGGCAGTCATTGGGAACCACACTGTAAAAAATGATCGGAATTCTTACAAGTAAATTGAAGCTAGTTTTACGGAAGGTTAATATGCAATGCGTAAAATTTAAGTTTGAGAACTGAAATACACTGGACTTAATGAACGTTATAAATAACATACATAATCCAATTTTGCATGCTTTATAAAACGGTGTGTTGCAAATATAGACAAATTTAATTGCAAAGTCACAATAAAACTCCAAATATTATTTTTTGTAAGGAGTGGATACAAACAATTTCTCACTGAGTACCCTGAAAAACAATTTTGTGTTCGCAAAAAATTTTTGTTGGTGGTTATAAAATTATAAAGTTCCTATAGACCTCACGAAATATTTTGTGGCGCTAACTGTGTGTGTGTGTGTGTGTGTATATATATATATATATAGTATTTAGTGGTACTACAAAAGGTTTTTTTTCTGGTTACCAGTGAGTTTAATGACTCTGTAGGCAATAATATCTTCGTTAGTCGCAACAAAAATTTTACGCAGCTTGCCCCAATACTCGTTAGTGTGGCTCGCGAAAGTGTGAGTGAAAGTGAAGAGATTTGGGCAGGTCTTAAAAGCAAGATCTTGAGATAAGATATGGGTGGTAGAGGTGAGTATGGAGCAGCGCCGGAAAGAGAGGTGGGGAAACGGGAGATCCCCGAGAAAACCCGCCAACCAACGGCATCGTCCGCCACGATTCCCACATTGAAAATCAGGGAGTGACCCGGCCTGGGATTTAACCCGATTCGTTTTGGTGGGAGGCGAGAAGGCTGACCGCTGAGCCACTGCGGCCTCGCTCACGAAAGCGTTCGGCGGGTTGCGGGATTCGGTAGGTTGGTGTGCTTCAACAAACATTTAAAACCAGAATCAAGTTGGCTACACCAGGATTTGAACAAGGGTCCTGTATATTATGAGTTCAATGCGTAACCACTTTTTATTGACGTGTGTGTGTGTGTGTATATATATATATATATATATATATTTATACAGGTTGCATATATATATACAGGTTGAATCTAAATTCGATCGAAAAACTTAGGTTACAAGCAAACCACGAAAAAAAAGTTCTATGTGTATGGTCCCAAGTGAATTCTAAGGGCGGTGCACATTTTTTAAGTTGGACCTGAAACATTAGTTTATTACAAATATTGGAGAAAATATTTAAGATTGGGCATTGAGTGTCTACATAACGTAAACTGAACGAATATCTGTAAACATCACTACACCTGCTGCTGCTCTCATAAAATCATTTCATGAAAATAATTACGGTTAACACCTTCATTTCAAATTCATCTCCATGATTCTGTTGCGTATTTGGGATTTAAATGGCAGGTTATTAATCCGCATTCGACAGCTAACGGATAAGTTCAGCTTGTATAAATTCCCTCAACCTCGCCGTTTTCTAGTGATTCGTGTTTTAATTTCAAAATAACGCTTACCAAACCTGGTACGTGGGCAACACGCTCAACACTGTTATGTATCTTGCTCTATACAGAGCGATTCTAAAATCATGGGACATATATTGAGGGGTGTTAGAGCTCACTAAAAAAAAACAATTATTGTATAGGAATATATGGGAGAAAGTGACGCGTTGAGGCAAAAACACAAAAATAACACATGAAATGCAACACATTGTTTATTTACAACGTCGCCGCTAAATGACTTTTTACAGCAATGTTTATAATAATTGCTCAAAATTGCTACCACTGGCAGTAATGCAAGCTTTGTAGCGTCGGTGGAGTGATTGGCGAACAGATTCAAATACGCCGGGTATTTCACGCACGCCACCATTGTCAGCCAATCACGCCATATGTAGAGGTCGCCAAGCATGCGTGACTGTTGGTGGATGCATTTCCAGCAACAGTTTTAACATTTTCTGTAAGGAATCACTCGGTAAGTATGCTGCTAATGAACATTTTATGTTTCCGTTAATGTGTTATGTTTTTGTGTTTGTGCCTCTACGCGTCACTTCCGTCTATATATTCCTGTACAATAATTGTTTGTTTTAGTGAGCTCTACCACCACTCAATATTTGTCCCATGATTTTAGAATCATCCTGTAGAAACTTCCCCTCCCTTGGATAGTTGCAGCAGTGTGTCGTTGGTATGGTATAGTGCGACCAAATTAACAGACGTTCCCGTGAGGGGAAGGTGATGCGCTTCCCCTCCTCGCGCGACGCGTAGCGGGGAAGACAGTTACACTCAGTAGAAACTACTACTGACCGTCTGCGACACATTCCGAAATGTCAGAGATGGTAGTGTGTTTCCCTATTATTTATCATATGACATACGAGGCTTCGATAGTTTAATTCTCCCCGAGTTTACAGATACATCACAGAGACATTTGTTATAATGTGCATTCGAGGCGAATGAAAACATTAAGCTATATGAAAAAAATCGTTTTCAGTGAACAAAGATAGATTTGTTAGAATGACAGGAAAACTTATGCCTGTTGTTAAGTACTAAATACGAAAGAGGAAAAGCTACAGATACAAAGCATCATTAATAATATCCATAGTAAACATTAATTTGAATTCATTTGACGGACCTACAAAAATTATTCGAAGTACACATGATCTTGTATTAACAAGAAATTGTGTTCAACGTATACACAATCTCTATTTTTTAAACCGTTGTTATCATGTTTTATTTGTAAATTATGGTGTTTTAAAATGCATAAACTGGCATGCACGCAAATATGATTTAAAACCTTTCTTGAATATGGTGGTACAAAAATATTAAGACGCCTCAAAATACGTAACTTGCAAATATACATATTATGTTACACATCACTCCAAATACCAGTTAAACTTTATATGTTCACTGTTAATCAAATCACCGTCGTTTAAAATGTGCTTTTTTCTATGAAAGTTCTCAGACTCCTGAAAGTGCACCACAAGTATTTCACTACAATTGCTATCACAACAACTGTCATCACTGCAACTCGCTTTCACTGTCACTATAGCTGACACCACCCACACTTACTAAAAAATGTTCGATTTCTTCTTCCATGAAACGATAGTTTTTTCCCAATATTATGCTTCTCTTTTTACGCGGGACACGGATGGTTTCCAGTCTTTTTCTGAACGACTTTTTACAAACACGTCTGTAAACGCTTCTATCTGGTCGGCTCTTTGCGATACAATTTTTACCAGCTACACGAAACGTGACAGTGTTCCAGATATACAACATGGAATTCAAACGCAGTGATATAGCGGTAGCCCGACTACTTCGCGGCCGCTTCAAGGAGTTCGTCTACATAATACTCGGGAGCTGCTGGGCGTTGGCATATGACAACGCAAAGTAGTTCAGTTCTACAAATTTCTTCTTCATAAACAATGTTGTTTACCTTGAGCCATTACTGTATTTTTGTAGTACAGAGGGTAGCTTTTTTTTTAAGTAGGTACTTCTTTTCTGCCGGCATAAAGGTTTTGAATTGTGCGTCTAACCACGCACGAATCAAAGTCATCCCAAACAATTTTTTTTCTGCTACTCTTCTTTCGTTTGTTTCCCTGGCGTAATTTATCTGTAAGATTTTATGCACTCATTTCCTTACGTATTTCCTTACGTATTGTCCAAATTTTGCCACCAGTTTCCCTGNATCTGTAAGATTTTATGCACTCATTTCCTTACGTATTTCCTTACGTATTGTCCAAATTTTGCCACCAGTTTCCCTGTCGCAGCTGGTGCTCGTTTCGTGACGTTTTCAATGGGAAAAGTACGTCTTCCAGAAACTTCCTCGTTATGAAAAAAAAACCCAATTACGTTACCAATAATTTCTCGCACTTCACTGTGAATAGTAGAACGTATTTTAATCGAACATGCCGTAACTTACTCTTTAGCGAATACCCCCGCAAGACTGCCGTGTTCGCGTTGCATGCGCGCAGACTATACAGAATGTATCGGAGGCGCTGTTGCTTCCCCGTGATTGGCTCGCTAGACCTTCCCCGTCACCGTCCCATCGCATTGAGCAAGGTCAAGATCCGCAACTGCATTATTTCCAGATACTTTGTTGGCGTTGCCGAGTTGTATAGTTCTCTTTGCACCATACGCTTGGAAAGTTTATAATGATTTGATCCAAAGGAAATACACACTCGAAAACTATAGGAATATGCTATCTTTATTGGACAGTCTGGCCAAATTAAGATGCGAGAGAAGGAAAACTAAAATAACGAGTTGGTGGAGGTAATCTTCAGTGAAGTTTAAACACTCGTTTCTCGTGAACTATTTATCCTATTTAAATGATCGATATATATTTAGAATCCCCTTAAAATTATCTATAATATGGCACGTAATTGGATCGAATTAAGATAGAAATTTCATATAAATAAGNTTAGAATCCCCTTAAAATTATCTATAATATGGCACGTAATTGGATCGAATTAAGATAGAAATTTCATATAAATAACGAAAAAAGCTAGAAATTAATTAAAGAATCATCATCATCGTCATCATCATCATTACTATGGGACCAAACCAAACATTTAAAACATTCATCAATTGAAACTGTAGGCGACAGAATTGTTCTGCCGTCAGTATTTCCGCAACATCAATCGGAAATTCCTTGGTGTTCCTATTGTACTTTGTGCAGAATGCCGACGTACCACTCTTCAGAAAGGAAGACAGCCTGTAGGCCCTTTTATCCAGTCAAATTACCGTCTAAACAGTGGACAGCATTTGTTTGCATTTATGCTAACGTAAACACCCTCTTATATACAAATACAGCAGACTGAACTGTGGATTAATTCTTCTTTTTGAGAGAGATCTGTAAGTGCGAGCTGAACGAGTTCTTTGCATCATGCAGGACTTTGAAAGTCACAGTGCGAAATGTAAATAAGAGCGCTAGCAAAAAGTACTCTTTCCAATCTTAACAGGTAATAATTTAGTACATATGCCATAATACTATGCATTTATTGCTTATGCCGTATAATCGTAAAACGTATTGTAGTTGAAGTAAATATTGTCTAATGTATGAACAAACAATGAGTTCGACAGAAAAATGCATAATATATTTTGGGCAGCCTGGTATTTTAACAATAACTGGTAAAACATTTTCAAGATGGCAAGAACTTAGACGAACATACTAACTGCAACGATACACGTTCTATAGCCAGTTAATATCTTATTAAATGTGCACTATTCAATATAATAGCTAGTTTTGTAATTTTTATTATTATAATTTTTTTTTGCAATTTATGGCAAAGTTGGCGTAAAAGGCAACTCATTTGTACCCATAACAATTTTACAAGTTCACTTTTTACAATGGAACCACGATTGGTTAAGTTGGTTTGTCACTAGCCTCACATTTCTGAGGTCCCTTGTTCGATCTCAGGGCCCCGTACGGGAAATCTTCTGTTGGCGGGTTCTCATGTGGGAAGTGTGGTGGACACTGCCATGAGTGGGGGTTTTCTCGGGACTTTCCCGTTTCTTGCCCATCCCCGTTCTTCTGCGTCTTCACCCCCATCTCGTCTCACCACGCGGTCGTTCTTCGGGCTGGCCTGCTCCGATTGGCGCCAGTCACACGTGACCCTGCCTTAGGGAGGACCACGTGTTTCTTTATTTTTCACGTGGTAAACTCCTGGGTGTTGCTAAGGAAGGATACAAAATAGTCATAAGTAGTCTGAGCAGAGCATTCAAATGCTCAAGTTAAGGATGTTTGCCACGAAAAAAATAGTATTTTAAATTTGTACACTTCATACTGTTTCAAGTTTAGACATTACAAGTAATTATTCCTTCTCCGCAAGAAAAAAAAATTAGCGCAAATTTTTCGCATTAATACATGTCAGAATCACAATTTTTATTTTTTAGAAATGTACAACTAATGAAAACCAACTTACGTACAGAAAGATAATTCACACTGCAGGAAGATCCAAAAACAAATTCAAGACATCCAAAAAATCGTAAAAGGAAAAAGAGTTTGGAATTTAAAAAAAAAATTGCTTAAAATAATGAAATTTAACCATATTTTTTATCTGTGGCTGCAAATCAATTTTTGAAAAATTACTTTTGCTAAGCATACCTTGAAATCATTTCAATTGTCCTTGTTAAATTTTCAGCGAATTTATTGATTTATTTTATTTGTATATTCCGATAACAGTAAACTTTGACTTCGACATTTTATTTTGGAAAAACTGTGGAANATTGATTTATTTTATTTGTATATTCCGATAACAGTAAACTTTGACTTCGACATTTTATTTTGGAAAAACTGTGTAATCTAAACAATTTTATCTGACGGAAAACGTAGTCACAGATAATGTGTACAAGTTTAACAGTATGTAGTGCACACATAAAATAACACCCCTTAACCGTAAAACAGATTCGATGCAGTGTTGGTCTAGTATTTAAGCCACTTACAGTTAATCTGAAGACTTGAGATCGAAGTTGCTGATGAGCACCAGTTAAATTTGAACAGTTCCAGAATCCCGGTGCGTTATCTAGTGGTCGTATTATTTTCTCCGGCGCAGCGGGCGACTGCGTGTAAGAACGGCGCTGTCAGACAAGCGAGGGAGCCCACGCTGCGCTAATGCGCTCGCGATACGCCACAAGCGACCTAATGACCGCGGGAGAAGACGCGACANCGAGGGAGCCCACGCTGCGCTAATGCGCTCGCGATACGCCACAAGCGACCTAATGACCGCGGGAGAAGACGCGACAGAGAAATGGAAGAGGGAAGAGGAGATAACAAGAAGTGGAGTACAAGAAAGATGGCCACTTCTCGGCTCAAGGTGGACCACCTCCACGGGCGATTTATTATCGTGTACTGGTCCCGGCTACGTGCCGTCGATCAGTGACGCCGCCGTGCCTACAGTTCGACCTACATACAGGTTGTTACACATTGCTTGTGAGAACGAGAATCGCGGGAGCGATAAGGGCGACGCTGCCTGGCGCATCAAGTGCCCCGTCGCCGCTAAGCGCAAGGCTCTGAACTGGCGTCCCACTGCGCGTACCTACGGCACTTTCAGCTGCTTTGTGTTGACACATTTGATGGTTATGTAATCGATACCACCATCGTACAAAGTGAAGTCGAAATTGATTTCACGGTTCCGTAGATAAAGGATATTAGCTTACAATGTTTATAAAGCCGCCATTTTGAAAATAAATGCGTGAGTCGTTTAAAATTTGTAAGATTGCTTTTTTTATCATAGTAAAAAATGTTCACCAAATTTGGCAGAAAACATTTATTGTTTTCTTTATATGATATAAAAAAAAATTTCGTGTATGATTATCTTACATAATGGCGGAAAAGAAATGGTCTCTATATTTATATTTGATTGGTGTAATTTATATTGCCGGCATTGAGAGTAAGTGAAATTGGTTACGTGGTTTTGTATAGCATACTAAACAGAAATATTATAATGGATGACTTTTGAAAAAAGTGCCAAATAAATTAAAAATTATAAATCCAAAAATGTCAATTTACATGACCAATAAAAGTTATACGTGTTTAATAAATTTGGTATTAATGGGTTTTATTGTTCCAAATATATGACATGAAATATTAATTTGTTCACATAGACTCTGTCAAGAGAAATTTCATTGATGTAATAGAAAATGCCAGCATACAAAGTTACGTAAATGTTTTACGAGATATGACTTAAAAACTTTATTTATTCATGTGACACTATTTTACAAAATTGTAACTAAAAGAAGCAATATAGGGCCTATTGCCATATTTGATGCTTATATAATACTTCATATGCTGAAAGTATTATATAAGAAACTTCCAAACACTTCCAATCCCCCCAACACACACACTCCCTCCTTTTTTCCGTTTTTTGAAACACTCAACAGTCATTAGCCAAGGCAAGTACACAAACTAGTTTGACCTCAAGACCATTCGAAATATCTTACCATAATGCTAGGAAATAATTTTATCTAGTTTTGTGAAAGACAGTAAATGGTATCTTAAATTTTGAGCTGTACTCATTCTAGTATATAGTTGACATTTCTTATCATTTCTGTAAATAGTATTAGTAATTAATATTTTGTAATAATAATAGATTTGCCAATGCTTTCAAATGTGCAATAACAAGGTGAGTAGTTACACAATGGAGATAAAACTTTATTCGATTTTTGTACCGCGTTAATAAAACCTAAATTATGTATTATATTTAAATTTTTAGTTAATTAATATAAGACATCCATCTTATCATGAACGCGGCTACACCCAGGTAATAAAGACTAACAGTGTAAATAAAAAGGGTGTGTTTTCCTTTATGGATGGTTTGTTTTGGTAAAGCTGACCGTAACGCTGCTGTTCTGTTACATAGTTCGAGACATGCAAGTTTTGAGGCCAATCTTATAGTTACGCAAAAAATCATAAGAAGAATTTTCATTTCTTCTAAACTATATTTGGCAACGAATATGATTTGGACTGAATTTAACGGACATGAAAACATATTTAACTACGTCCGAATTAAGTATATTTGAAAATAAATTAAAATTCAATAATAAACAGTTAATGCAATCAGATTAACTAGTGTTTGCAAACAGTCATGAAACAGTAGAGATTTCCGCTGACGAGGTGACGTTTCAGGCTGTTATTTTATCTTTATCTTTACGATTGGCGTGACAAGTGAGATATTTGACCGAAATGTTCGCGTCAATTACTTTTATGTGATGTTAACATAGATTTAAATGTGTTTTCCTTCAAAGCAACATAAATAACATTTATGTTGTTTTGAAGCCAGCTACGACGTGACGGCATATACGAGCTCATCAATACGTCCACAGAATTTCAGGAACAAAACAAGCATTTATATTATATATATATGACTAGCTGTGCCTGCGGCTCCGCTCGCGTGGGCTACAGAATTATTGTTCAGTATTTCTATGGTATAGATAGATATATGCTACCACGGATTTTTTTTAAGGTTTTTTAAATCTACGTAATTCTTTACTACATGATATTGTTCCATCTTTAACGGTTTAGACAGCGTATTGCAAGAGAGCGCGCTGGCGGCAAACTTTTTTCCGACTTGATTCACTATTATCGTCACTGCTTATTCCTTATGTTACTTTACGTAACAAAATACATACTATGTAAAACCTGGCCAGAGAACATAGCTATGAATAAACAAAAAAAAAAAAATTGGATAAGTGGTTGTCGAGTGATAAGCGCACAAACAGACAGACAGACAGAGAGACGTTGAGTTTTATAATATGTATAGATAATTAATAACAGTGATAATAATATCACGTGGTCAATCGAAGTGTTAACGACAGAGTTGCTCAGGAAAATAAATGTTTTTTTTTTTTTCGTGTGAGGAGCGTAGGTGTGGGGCGGATTCTTAAAATACACGCTTAATGTGTTGAAAACAAGTTATTAAGTGAAACTCTTAGAGCTGCAGATTCCCAGTATTTTCTCAAAACACAATCACATTATGTGGCGTGAATTCCTGCAAGAAACGTACATGGCAAAATATTAATTGCAATGTATCGTTTCCTTTACAAAAATCTAGCTTACAGCAAAAGTGGCTGGTATTTTATATTTTTATCTAAGACAGTTAGCACTTTTCGATGCGTTTCCTGACACAAAACCGATCGAATTATTCCTTCAAGGGCAAAATTTCTTCTGTTAGCCCTTATATGCCGATGAGGGTGAAATGAGGTAAAAATGGAGCAGCGCCGGAAAGCATGGGCGGGGGAAACGGGAGAACCCCGAGAAAACAAACCAACCAGTGGCATCGTCCGGCACGATTCCCACTTGCAAAAATCCGGGAGTGACCCGGCCGGTGATTGTACCCTGTTCGCCTTGGTGGGAAGCGAGCAGTCTAACCGCTCAGCCACCGCGCCCATGGAAAAACTGAGGTTAGGATTTGGAGAACCAAGCTTCTGCTACAGTTGCCATATCTTCGGTCCTCTGTCCTCACTGACGTCACGAGGCTCGCACACAATTTGCTGCTACAACATGTCCAAAGTTGTCCCAACAATTAGGTTTTCAAAACTGCCACCAGGTAACAGTAAATTGCATTGATTTACGCGTAGTGAAGATTTGCCATTTTTAACGGTACTGAGGACACAAATACTCTGGTCCCCTAGGCTCTTTTACATGATTTTGCTCATTTGGTATGACAGAATTCAATCTGCAGTTATTTGTGTTTGAGTGGTATTAGGATTCACCAAGTCTACTGCTGAAAAAGAGGTATAGCTTCACAGCAGAGCTTATATTTTAGTGTAACCTTTGAGTATGAAGAGTACTACGGAATAAACAGTGCATTCTTTTTCTGCAGCTCGATTCCTGGTCTGAGGCAAGATAGCTCTATATTCACTTCCACTTCGTGCAGCGAGCGAAGTAACTCACGCCAGATATCATTATTTTACTTCCACAATCATCCTGTGAAAACATCCGTCGTATCCCTTTACTTCTGCAGTGGACGAAACACGCAAACAAGTTGTTCCGTTGCCTGTGTACAGGCGTGTCTGTGCACATCATACGTAGATACCTGAAAANACGAAACACGCAAACAAGTTGTTCCGTTGCCTGTGTACAGGCGTGTCTGTGCACATCATACGTAGATACCTGAAAAATTCGCGAGTTCAATGACCTGCCGGCTAGACTCTATAGTCTTATGTTCACATATGCCGATATCAACTGCACATTGGATGTCAGCCGTCACAGCGGAAGGCGAAGATTGGGCCAGCCTTCTCCAGGGGTACCAAACACCGCGTGGACCAATGGTTGACATTTTATTATTACACGTGTTTTGAATTATAGCTTGTCCCGAAATTAATCCGCGAATTTTTCAGGTCTCTAGTCATACGTCATTATACTTCCGGCCAATTTCGCGCTTCAACAGCTTGTGGCGTGGAGCACAATGCTTCGTGTGTTGACGTCACGTTGGTGCAAGTTCTGGTTAAAAAGTCGGGTAAAACCTTCAACAGTTCCGTTAATTCGCGTAGGCACGCTCGTGTCTAGGAGATGTATTATTATGGTTTTCAAAATCGTTTTACAACGTTACACATACAACGTACATCAAATAACACGCAAAGAAAGTTTAAGGCGTGCGGAGTTACCTTACATTATGTGCAGTTTCCACATTTGTTTTCAACTGACGGCGAAATATGCGCAGGGCGTTTGTCCCGTTACCTTGTGGACTCAAGAATTTATTCAAGGCACCCGCCTGTCTGCATCGTTTCTCTCCTTTTTACGACCGAGAAGCACCACGCGTTAAAACCGCGCCATCGCCTCTACGCGCAAGGCTTTGATCTGGCGTGCAATGTTCTCGTGGTGCTGTGTGTACCTGTGGGACTTTAAGCGGCGACCAAGTCATTTTATTGATGAAAAGTCTGTAGCAAAGTTCAATACAGGCTCCCATCGTAGCTTGGCTCGTGTCCGGCTAGTGTGTTTTAAGATACGGCTGTCTGAAAAAGANAGTTCAATACAGGCTCCCATCGTAGCTTGGCTCGTGTCCGGCTAGTGTGTTTTAAGATACGGCTGTCTGAAAAAGCAGTGGTTAAATACAGGTTGATTCTAAAATCATGGGACAAACATTGAGGGGTGGTAGAGCTCACTAAAACAAACAATTATTGTATAGGAATATATGGGCAGGAGTGACGCATTGAGGCACAAACACAAAAATAACACATGGAATGCAACACATTATTTATTTACAACGTCACAGCTAAATGCCTTTTTACAGCAATGATTATAATAATTGCTGAAAACTGCTACCACCGACAGTAATGCAAGCTTGGTAGCGTCGGTGGAGTGATTGGCAAACAGATTCAGATACGCCGAGTATTTCACGCACGCCGCCTTTGTGAGCCAATCACGCCATATGTAGAGGTCGCCAAGCATGCGTGGCTGTTGGTGGATGCATTTCCAGCAACTGTTTTAACATTTTCTGTATGGAATCACTCGTTACGTATGCTGATAATGAACATTTTATGTTTTCATTAATGTGTTATGTTTTTGTGTTTGTGCCTCAACGCGTCACTCCCGCCCATATATTCCTATACAATAATTGTTTGTTTTAGTGAGCTCTACCACCCCTCAATGTTTGTGCCATGATTTTAGAATCAACCTGTATATTAGAAAGCTTTAGAATAATGTTTACAGTAACGATTGGTATATTCTAAGCACCATTCCGTCCTCGTCTGGGGTATGATGTATTTTCGTAAGTAATCATTTGGGGCTCTTATAATTGTTTCATCAACAAGCCAAGATTTCAAACACACTCTAAAGCAGTTCAATCGCCTGGTGGGCTGAACGCTTGATTATGGAATAACACCGCACGATATTTCCATCAGCGTTAAAAGCAAAGAGGTGGAAAAGCCATTAACGCATTCAGACCGAGTGTACACAATTGTGTAAATTGCGTACGTGTAGGTAATTATTGCTCTGTACTACACACTGCCAAGCTCAATGACCAATGATTAGAGACCTGAAAAATTCGCGAGTTCAATGACCATTGTCGTATGTAAAATAACGCAAATATCACTGTTCATTGGTTGCTTGTTGTATTAGCGGAAGACAGTGATTCGGTATGCATTTTATTGTGTGTTTGTTATTGGCTCAGATTTTTCCAGGAGGTGTAAAATAACGGGTGGGCCGATAGAATAAGCAACACAAACGTACAAGGTTTTGGAATCTAGCTTGTCCCGAAATGAAACAGCGAATTTTTCAGGTCTCTACCAATGATATTACCTTAGGTAAATGATTCGCAAACCATCTTAATGGTCTAGGTAACAATTGGTTCCCGTAATTGTAGCCGAACGTATATCCCACAGCTCATTGGCTGTGACAACGTGACAAGTGTTGTGTTGACTTAAGTACAGCACGCATCATAAATTATATTTTTTTGTTTGGAACACCAGAGGCCGTAAGTTAAAGTGGGCCTGAGAGGGTAAACACCACGATATCCAGCCGCGCACGCCAGTATAATGGCGTCGCTGGCGAGAAACACGACGGGACGCCCGTTCGCCAATCAGCGCTCGGTAACTTACACGCCAGGCGGCAGCCCAGCCAACAGGAAATCTTTCGCAGCTCGCGGTAACCAATCAGACACGAAGCCAGCCTCCCAGTTACTTACCCAGCATACCAGCGAATGAGTACCCGTCTACATTAAAGCGAGCGCCGTGCTAATTCGCCTCTGTACGTACGTATTCTGTGCTATATAGGTAGAGCAGCCGGTTGTTCACGAAAAGATACTCATAGATAGGGGCAGTGATATTTCGCGAAAATATTTCGAGACAAGATACAGTCCAAAGCACTGTAGGGTCATCCAGCTTCTTTGATTGGCTAAAAAATGTTCTGGCCCCTGTTAACCGTTTGCGCACGAGTCACGAAGGTCCAGTGCCGCAGTTACTTAGTCCTGAGTGGCTTGGTCAAAGACGGACACGGCACCAGCAGCCAATGGAGGTACAACAGCAGCTGAGGTGTATATATAGTATTGAAGTCTGCTGCGTGCTCCGATTTTTACGCGAAAAGTCACTGGCCCTACTCATATGAAACTAAGACAGGTATGTAACTGTTGCAAAAGTATAAGCGAATATGTTTTTTTTTGGTAGCTTATTGGTACATCTTGTTCGTCTGGCGTTGTGCAGAGAAATAGACTGCACGTGTGGTGTCACGGTACCCTGTTTTTATCGGGACAGAGGGAAATCCTGGCCTGATTCTCGAGCAGGCGAAGGAGATTCTTGACTACATAATGTTTTGGCAAATGTTTCTCGGCTGCTGCAGTCTGCTTCGCTTTTGCCCTGTGTTAACAATTTGATATGTGCTGGCGCGTTCAGACAGGTTGCAACACCACCGTCGGGCCACGCCAATATCAGAAGCTCCGTTCGAAAGTGCACTACAGATTCGAAAATCCCGTTTCCCATTCCAATGCATCCAATCACTGCTTCATCTCCAGTCACTTCTCCCCTCATCACCGCTGAAAATCTCGGCTGTTAATCACAGCCAAAATCTGCCAACTTTTTCTCTTAGGTTAGCCCCAGTTCGCCCCACCACTGTTTCGGTAATGTTCGAACAGACTCTCTTGTGGAAGTATTAGCTTTCTACTAACAATATTTATAGGTAGTTAACAGTTTACAAATCACTTTTAAAACTTTTTCTCATTTCTTTTACATTTCCCTTTAAACGTCCTTCAATACGCGCGTATAAAATTAATATTCTCACGAACTTAATCACTTAGATTAAGTACGTGAGAATGTAAGACCTTGAAATTTTTACTAGCGTAAATATTTCACCGTTACTTCAATTCTTACTGTAACGTGTACAGGAATGATCTTAACCCGTTTTATTTGCCACGTATTTTAGCAGTGTGCTTTAAATAGAGCGCTTAAGTGGTGACCAGTAGCTACCATTGTGAATTAATCAATTGTTTTTAAGACCTGATGACAACAAGGAATAACAGAAACTTTTCTTTATGACGAACTTCATCATCGAGTTCGCTAAGGCGTTACCTTTCGAACACGAAGGCCTGTATTTCAATCCCAAATAATTAGTTTAAGAGAGCATTTATTTTAAATGTAGTTCTGGGTTATGTTAAAACTCCCTCAATCAGGTTACTGGCATAAAACGGATATGTTAACAAGCACTTTTTAAAAATACACGTTATTGTGTGCAGTTTATGGAAGCCAATCAGTGAGATCACACATGATGAACACTGATTTAATATAATAACATGGTATTCTATATGAACTTTTTTTTGTTTATTTCCTGGCTTTTATAGAATATGGCGAAAAACTAAATTTGGCGATTCAGGAAGAAGGGAGACCAGATATTATAATTCAAGCTGCTACGAGGATACTGAACACGCTCATTTGTATTCCACTTAGCCCAGAGGTAAAAATGAAAAGTCATCTGATGTTGTAAGGTGCTCTGAAAGGGTAACATCAAGAGGTACTGCTGGCGAGGTGTCCTCGGCAATAAGTATTTTGCTTCAAGTTGCTGTAAAGTTCAAGTGTGTCGCATCTTCAGTTGCGCACCGCACACGATTGACTCAGCATTTGCCCGAATCAGTAGGCCTAAAAAAAAAACATCCAGTAAGAATTTTTAACGAAATCAAGTGAACTTGCACTCTGCTGAAGTACTATGTCGTGTGAAACAGGATTCGCGATGAGTTAACAGGTTTGGAAAGGCCAGATGACATTCAAAGCAATGTTCAAGCTTCTAGTGAATTTTGTGATCAGTCACTGTGCCACCACACAGACGGTGGGTAAATTTAAACGTAAAATTTCACAACGTTCAGAAAATACCACAAATAATATAAACAAACCAGTCTGTCAGGGTTCAACACTTTTTCTTAAGTTCCAGAAACCGCGGATGCATTCTTATTCAACAATCTTCACCGTAGATTTTTACGTCACTTACTAGATTATATTTTATGTGTAAAATACATTATTTGCCTGTTTTATTAAGTTTATCCGTGCCATACTGTGTGACGTAAGTCCCAGATATTAACAACGTTTTATATCAACGTATATTTTTCCCAGTCTGTCCAAAGCCCAGTAGCGGCTAAGAGTGGCGAATGGATGGAATAAGAGAAGAGATTTGGGTGGCTCTTAACAACGAGGTCTTGAGAGCCTATGAGAGTGATTGAGGTGAGAATGGAGCAGCGTGGGGATGAAAGGGCGGGGGAAACGGGAGATCCCCAAGAAAACCCGCCGACCAGCGGCATCGTCCGGCATGATTCCTGCATGCGAAAATCTGGGGGTGACCCGGTCGGGGATTGAACCCGGTTCGACTTGGTGGGAGGCGAGTAGTCTAACCACTACACCACCGTGGCCCCGCAAACAGACGGAGTCTCATTCCGACTGTCGTCAGTTCAAACTCAAGCTCTGACACCCAGAAAACTTGAAAACTATACACTCCTAGAGATTAATGTGGAGCGAATAAGCAATCTAGTGTGTAACACCGAAAAGCATAAACGTTCTGTAAATACATGTGAATCAAACAATCATATTCATCAGTCGTAACCAAAAATGCAGTTAAAGAGTTATGAATCTTTACTAATGAATTGCTCGACGGGTATTTCCCACCTTATGTTTTTACTCAGGAAAATTTACTCTAAACCCTTTCTCACCAAAACTGCTGGTATAGTCTACGGCTTAAATTTTCAACGCGATAGTTTACTCCACTTGTTATTTTGAGAACAACACACTTGTAACTTACGTAAGGCTAACACAGTTAATTCATTCTCATTACATAACTTCCGCACGGATAAACGCGATCATGTTTTATACCTCTTAAAACGTCCGTGTATTTCATGTAAAATATTTGTATGTACAGAAAATTGCAACCAAAAACCACTTTAATTATGTGTAGAATCTTATTCATTTTATTTTATTCACACGTAGACAATATTGGTTTTCTTATTTTATATTTCAAATAGCCGAAGACAATTACTACGTACTCTTCTGACCTCATGTTTGCTTCAAAGAAGACAGCTGAATATATATATATATAAACCATTGCCATCACCAAAGCCATCGGTTAAGCGATACATAAAATTTTCTTTTTGAGACTATATTAGGTAAGAACAAAGTTTTCACTAGCATTATGATTTACGACAAACCAAATTATTGGCTTGTCTATTTTGACATTCTGAATATATTTATTTGATCTTGATCAGTTGGCCTGCATTCCTACATTAACTTTATTTTTTCAGGTGAAGATTGGTTTTTTGTCGTTTTTGTAAAATTATTAGGTAGTGCACTCAATGTGAGAGATCTGCACGGGAAGTTACAAACTCCATTAATTCCTCCATGAAAATCTTCTTCAACCCTACTCACGAATCTCTTGTTTATATATGAGGTGCGAGGGTGTCACCTAGCATATCCTTATATAAAGTCAATTTCGCTAAAAAATATATATGCACTATTTTTAAACATGACGTGATATTTGTAAGCAGTTCATATGACCATCTTCGTATTGCTCTACGCAAATGTCTACAATTTCGCAGCATTCTGGCTTTGTTTTTAGACCGTAGATAAAATGGACCACGTGAGCTTCCTGTAAGTTCAGAGCTATAAAACCGGTTTACATTTATTTTTTAATTTAAATTTCCCGTTTTACATTATGCCAGGGAAGTAGATACAAACAACATTTATTATATATTTAAATCCTATTCATTTGGTTTATTCGCTATTTTTCTCAGCAGATACGCTTCTTTCTACTCGCCATTAAAATCATATCAGAATTACTAACAAGACTAGATTTTTTCTGCTTAATATTTATTCTTGTCTAAATATACGGATGGCGTCAGCCATGCGAATCCATCTGAATTAAATACAAAGCAAATATTCGCAAGCGTTACGTCATGGTTCTTTATTTAATTGAGGTTCAGATAACAAATTTCTTACTACCGGTTATTAGTTTAGAAAAGTATTTTTTNTCATGGTTCTTTATTTAATTGAGGTTCAGATAACAAATTTCTTACTACCGGTTATTAGTTTAGAAAAGTATTTTTTTAAGTCAGTGTTTTTAAGATATCGGTGTAAAGTGGTAAACTAGATAATCAAAGAACATAGAAAATAGTTCATACAATGCTTTAGAGAGCCTCCTAAACCATAATAAAAAAATAAATAAAATATAATAATAGATCGGTTGCGCTCGTAGATATATTTCACTTATTAAACATAAAAACTCTTTAGTTCTTACGANAAAATATAATAATAGATCGGTTGCGCTCGTAGATATATTTCACTTATTAAACATAAAAACTCTTTAGTTCTTACGATTTAGGGAACCGTGGGTGAAATTGGAAATCTGAATTCTAAAATTTGTTGTGTTTTAAGCCATAAAGATTTTTTTTGTTTGAGGCTGTGCCATTCTGTTACCACCCAGCAGGAAATGTCTGTGCAATAACTTCAATGGTCAGTGGCAGCAACCAGTCACGAGAGAGAAGAATTTTCACTTATGCCACACATACGAGGTATGTTAAAAAAAATAAGGTGACTGTTATTTTGTGACTTTATCTCGATAAATATTTATGCATTCATCAATATCTATTTTGTCCCCTTCAAAGTAATCCCCCTCAGATATAATACACTTGCGCCAGCGCTTTTTTTTGCCAATCCTCGAAGCACTTATGGTATGCGCATTTAGGTATGGCATTGAAGTCTCCCAGGTCTTTATCTCCTCAATCGTGGCAAACCTCCGTCGTTTCGTGGGTCTCTTCAGTTTTGGGAACAGGAACAGTCTCAGGGGGCCATGTCCGGTGAATACGGTGGCCGAGGCATGATTACGGTGTTGTTAATACAGATTCTTTGATGCATTGTTTGCGATAGCTAAAAATCGCCAAGCACACCAAAACACGTCTGACCTTTATATCTGTCACATACGAACTAAAAATGCAAAATGGCTAATAGTGTCAACATATGTTGGGGGAATGTGTACCAACATAACAATAAAAATAATCGATAATCGAATGTATGTAGCCCTCGAAATTTGCAAAGTCACCTTATTTTTTGAACACACCTCGTAGAAGTGGAATCACGCAGGTATGGGTTCGATGACTTTCGAGTAACGGGATGGTTGGTGGAAGAAGCAGATCAGCCAAGAGCGAGTTTATGTATCATATACAGACAACAGTAGCTAATTGCGAATGAAGTAAAGTGGTAGGGTGAAGAATGAAGATGAGAGGGAGAGAGATAGGGTACGTAGCTTCCGGTATATTAATAGGGGTTTATGGAGCCAATGATTTAGTCAGCTTCAGGTCGTTGGCTGGCTCTAGGTAATCGTAGGACAACATGTTATAAGTGTTTTTTTTTTCAGTTATCTGCATAGGTGGAACGACGTTATTGTAAATATATTATCTTGTATCATTAAAACGATTTTTACGCTTTTTATTCTCCAAGGTGACGGATTATTCAAAAAAACATTAAGTGAGCGTGAGTGGATAAGCCGTGACTGAGTGAAGAGGTCATTTTCTTAAACAGTTTTTCAAAATTTTACTAAAATTTATATTTTGTTCCATGGAAGCCAAAGCAAAATTTGAGTCCTCTAAATCTAATTATTGCATAATTAATGCCGTTTTTTTTAAATTAAGTTTTGATTTTGCAAGATTATTGGCAGATGTAATTAGGTTGCTCTACACCAGCAGTGATTTAAATAATTTCAGTAATCGTTAAAGTTCATATTTACAACGTCATTGCCACGAATATTTCAATACCGATTGATATTGTTGCGAAATGATATTTAGAACCACAGACATGTGTCTAAGGCTCTGGTTTTTAAGTGAAAACATATAGATATATATTGAAGTTAATCAGGGAAATAAACCTAATGCAAGTGTTAGAGTTGTTAGAGAAAGTTGCGGAGAGGGGGATTACACGGACAAAAGTCTAATATTGTGCCAACTGGGTTAGTATTACTGCAGCAGTAAGTTTTTGTTATCTGTGAACCCTCCAGTAACTGATCTTACTGTTAATGTAATATACGGTTTAGCTACTAATGTTAATGTAAAAGTGATTTTGTAACAAGTTACCTCCGTGCTGTACTGGCAACATTAAGGTGGCGTTTTGTTGTGGCAAAATAAATTTTGTGTTGAACTGGTGTTAAAATATGTGTAAAAAATGTTCTCGTAATTTCTTTGCTTTGGAAAAAAAATTCCGATTTTAAAGTACTTATTATTTTGTCACAAAAAAAATATTACCAACAAAAAAAAATTACGGATGGGAGGGGAATCTAACCCACGCCTTGAGTTCCTCGCGTTCTACCAACTGGTTTATTTTAAAATGGTTGTTTGTGTTTCACAATTTGGATTTTGCATACTATATAACGGCTACAGTTTTGCTTTGTTATGTACAATTACTTGCTGTTCTAGAAATAGATGCGTATTTGGGACACGTAAACTACTTTGAAAGTCTTGATAGCTGGTCTAAGCTACATTTAGTGTTCGCATTATGCTTTAAACTTTAAATATGTTGGTTCCATTTAACGAGGTTATAGCCGTTTGCTGCTATCCGCCATCTTGCAACGCCAAGACAGCGTAAACTTGTGTTCGTTGTACATTACTCTAATTTCGCAATAACATAAAATATTTTGTTCTTCGTGATATTTATAGTATAATAAAACATTTGTTTGCGGCAAAAATTCTTAGAGGCATTATTAACATTAGTACTTCAACAGTATATTTGCATGATAGTAATATCAAACTTTGTAAAAGGTTAACTTTTTCACAAAATTATTAGTTTTACGACAGCAAAAGCGTTTAAAGAAATGCCTCTATAGCAATTTTTTTTGCGAGGATATTACCCTTTTTTCTGTATAGGGAGAGAGAGGAGATATGCCAAAATGGTTAGCAAGGGGCAAGGAACCACATATAAAGAAAAGGAATTCTCAGAATTTACAAGGAACATAACTACGGTAATGAATTTTAATGGCATAAGACACATTTGTAGTGTTTATATTTCGTACGCTGTTAACGTACTGTAAATATTGTTCCAGAAGGAAACTTTAAACACTACTTACGAGGATAACATAAAAAAAAAATTCGTCGTTTTTTTTACTAAGCGTTAATGACTGATGGTTGGGTGAAAGTACAGTTATGAAGGCTGCATAAGAGAAGGGTGGGTATTCAGGTCGCAAACACTGTATGCTTGTGCTAAATGTCACTCGACGGAACTCTGCTATTACGTAGGTCTTCTGACCCGTAATCTAGATACTGGCAAGGAGGGCATTCACGTCTTGAAGAGAGGCGGACTGCCTGAGAACCGTTATTTCCCGTCGAAGAAACTATTGTTCTCTTCTCTCTTTTTTCTCTTTGCCATGTAGAAGGTGACTCAATATTTTTTAGCATGATCGTAGTACTTAGAAACTACCAAGTTATGCATTCGAGTGCTATCATTAAAATTACTCATTATTTAAGTTTTTAAGCACCGTAATAAAAATTAAACAAAAAAAAGTTTATAGAAGTAAATAAACATTTTTTAAATATTTACATATCTATGGGTGCTAGAAACCAAATGATAAATGATCGTATTTTTACCTCATATCCGTCTGATTGCATGTACTTCTCTTTTTCAATATTTCAACGGTTTGTTAGATTTAAGTGTTTCTTCTAACATATTTTCTATTTTATCAACAAAATAGTGTACTTGTCATTTGTATAAATCGCTTGTTCAAAATTACAGCAAAATGAGAACTACTAAACCGATTTCATTCAAACAAACTTTATTATAATGTGTGCATTATATACAAGCTGTAAATGACCTAAAATATGCACATATCCAGTAGTACCAAATAATTTACAAAACAACCATATTTCATCCCCTAATTAAAATTTGAACTCTTTTACGATAATACACAACAGGAGCTTGAGCAATGGAAATAACACCAGTCTGATTTAAAACACTTTCGTGGACTGCAAAAGTCTTCCAACATATTACATCACGAACATATATTTGATTAATACGAGCATATTAAGTGGACGGGCTATTTTGGGCACGACGGACTATATTTTTTTTAAGCAAGTTACTCAATGTCAAGGAAGTTGTGTGTCGATATCATTATTGTATACATTGCAGGGTTTGACAAGTAACCCAGGTAGTGGATTGTTGGAAAATGCGTGTCGGAGTTTAACGTTATTTTGAAGTATTTTTAAGGCGTTGCAGTCGGCTTGATCGAGGACACTGCTAAAGCTGTAGCAGTTTGTTAGGTTGTAAAACACGTGAAACACGCCGAAGAAGAATATGCACTAGGCCATGAAACCTATGGCCGTCTCTGTACATTGTAGCGGCCAACTACAACAGTGTACGACAACAAGAATTTTCCCACCCGCTGCGACGACCAGGCACTTCACGTGTGAGTAACCGATGGTATAAGCTGTTCATGGTAGAATGAGCACTTTTTATAGCCCTGTTTAAGATCTACTTGTACGTACGTTCTGTATTATTCCGCCTTATGTGAAATTAACACTGCCATGGGTCTCATCACTTTATTCATGCGTCGGTCAAGCGAAACTGTCAAATTACTAATAAAGTAAATATTTTACCAATCTGCTCATTTTTACACTTCGGCGCATTAAAAAAAAACAGAAAGCGAAAGAAATAATTTTTTGTTATCAATGATGGTTACATAACATTTTTCATTCGACGTTAAGATATTGAACTACTTTCCCTCCATTGTTACAAACTTTATTGGGCGCATGCCACTCAGTGCGCCCATTTAAATACATGCAGGTAGGAGCAGTGACTTTTTTATAAGGTTTATTTCAAAAGTGCTCTCTTTATGGCGAACAGCTCTTAGCATAGTTGCTTGGCTCCAGCTTCAGCAGTTAACTATTGAGACTTCGAAAGCTGTTTATGACGCATGGAAACTGTAGGCACCATGAAAAAAAAAAATGTCTTAGCATGTCTGTGAATGACAATGCGTCTAGAACATTGCAATCGAAATATAGACGAGAACTAAATTAATATAAACATATTATAAAATCCATCCAGACATTTTTGAAACATGGTCACCTAAAGCTTCAGGCGAGACACTTCTTTAATTTTTAATTTTTAATGACAACACGCAGCCCGATAGAATATAACAAATAGTTTATGTTTCATGTGTATTATTTTAAGGCACACATTGAAATGTATTATGTACCGGTGCCATGATAGACAGTTGCAGTTGTGACGTCAGGAGCAGCGGGCTTGCTCGACGAGTTGGTGAGGGGGGGGTGTGTGGGGGGGGGGCAATATGCACACTCCACCATAGGCTCAAATCAGTGAGCAGGCCGGTAAGATGTGGAAATAAAAAATGTGGCATTTGTGGATAATTAAAAAACTTACCAATTTTCTTGATGGTAATTAAAAGAATATTTCGTTTTAATAAACTTTAATTTTAGAAAACTAAAAGTGGTTCAACTTCTGGAGGCGTCCTTACGTCTTAATATGGGGTAGATGGCATTTCTGTTTGTTGTGTGAAAATTTCAGGGGAAGGTTTCCTACAAGGCGTAAATTTCAGCCAATAAGCGTGAGGGTTGTGGTGAGGCGCTCCTAGTGACAATAGCTGTCATTTGTTTTGTTTTGAGAAACAGCGATAATGCCTTTAAGCAACAGCAAAGTAAAGAGCAAACAAAATACCCGTGACAACTTTATCAATCAATGCTGTGAAAATTTCAGTAAACATCCTTGTTTATTTGTGTAAATTACAGCGAACGTGGATTTTTATTTACCACAATGAAAAGTTGCAATTGTTACATCAAAACAATTAGAGTCCAGGCATTAACGGATGCTGCAAAGTCTGTTGAGGGAATTCCGTCCTACGAATGCAGTTTCTGAAGTAAAAATCCAAACAAATGCGCGCACGTTTGCTTGATTGGCCGCAAGTCTCGTGTGACAGGTTGTTCCATAGAAAACTCCTTACTAGCTTGCATGCAGGCTCAGATAGTAGGCCTCGCAGAAACTTTCGCTGGAACTCGAATGGGAAATTATATAGACCCTAATAGCTCAAAAAAAGGGGTAGGGGGGGTTGTCTCATTCTTCTATGTAGTCTATATCCAGTTATAACAACCCAAATATTTTCCTTCGTTTATATGCACAAGTTTTAGTGGATAAATGAACTGTTGACAGCATTGCTTGCCTGCGTATGTAATGCATGACTTACTTATTTCGCAAAATAATTCTCTTTGTTAATGGGCGAAAATGAATTCAGTTGTCCTTCCATATGAAGGACTAATTTCACTAATTATGAGTAGTTTAAGGTGTAATTGGCACGTTCCCGGGGTTTTATATGTACTATAGTTTATATTTGACTTTTAAAACGATTTTGAACATAAATATCACATCACGTGACATCGGCTCAAGACAAAAAAAAANAGTTTATATTTGACTTTTAAAACGATTTTGAACATAAATATCACATCACGTGACATCGGCTCAAGACAAAAAAAAATTGTTTGTCATTCAGTTTTAAAAACGTAGTAATTTAAAAACTCTGAATGCATTAGGTATACGGTAAANAAAAAAAAATTGTTTGTCATTCAGTTTTAAAAACGTAGTAATTTAAAAACTCTGAATGCATTAGGTATACGGTAAATACAATATACAAACTTCTTTAACCATATCAAAACATTAGTTTCTCAATAATATCCTTGCGAAATCAGCTAACGGTACCTAAGTTTCAATGTGTGAATTCTCTTGGCCAAGCTGTCTGTTAAGAAGATAGTTCTCGCATCTCTCCCTATATCAATCACATCAGCAGAAACTGAGAGATCGTTCTCAATGTTAGACCACATTAAGTCGAGGATGTCTTAATCATAGCATTTTAAATTGATATGCCAAGATGCTTAACGTATTTGCAAATTATGGGCATCACAGGATACTGCATAAAATGACCCACTGCTAACATATATTATTAAAAATGTTATAATTAAATCATTTAGTGGATACAAACAATAATAATATTATTGGTATTCATTTCTTGACGTATATGCACCTGCTGGGGAACATTCTAATAATAAAATATTTCATAAATTTTAAACACTATTGTTTAAGTTACGTAATATGAATAAAAAATCACTCCCGTCTAAAAGCGATTCTTTAACAGAACACTAGTAAGACGTTATTAACACGAACAGAATCGCAATGGCGGTATCATGGCAATATCATGTTTATGGTGCCTGTGTGTGTGTGTGTGTGTCCGCGAGCGCTCTGCAGCAGTGGCCTAGGAAATAGTACAGAACGGTTATTCTCATAAACTCTTCCTTCTCCCTCCACCACTCCTACGTCAAACCTAAAAATTACTTTCAAACGCACAAAGTATTTCAGTAAAGCTTCCAATGCTGTTTAATGAGTTTGACAAGCATTTGGGATTGGCCACTCCTCGACTGTACAGTAGCTCATTGGGGCGTGAAGTTTTATTGAAAATAGCATTGCGTTTGAATCTCAAGTAAAAATCTGACGGTCGTGTGAGCTTAAATATTAGATTTATTTCTAGTTCATTGTATAAAGCTAAGCCACCCTCCGAGTAACACTTCGGCATATAGCGAGGTGTCGACAAGCCGTCATTACCAAAATGTATTAGTTTTTTTAGCCATCTTATTTATATAAATCAAATAACGTTAGTTATCAAAGTCCTTTTTTAATTATTTCTGTTTATCATTAATAATAATAATAATAATGGGGTGTGGGAGTGCACCCAGGGCAAGGCAACGCCCTCCGAGTGACGGTCTTTCCAGCTGGGACCCGTAGGTGACCGTCATCTCCGGGCATGACAGAAATCAGACCCTAGAATGGAGCGGCGCTAGAATGCAAAGGCGTGGGAAACGGGAGTACCCCGAAAAAACCCGTCGACAAGCGGCATCGTCCAGCACGATTCCCACATGCGAGAATCAGGGAGTGAACCCGCCAGGGATCGAACCCGGACCACCGTGGTGGGAGGCGAGTGCCCTGGACACTGCGCCACCACTGCCCCTTGTTTATCATTATCACATTAGGGCGGTGGAGGATGGGAGAGAGGTGATTGTAGTACGTAAAACTAATATTTTAATGAGTGCCTCAATTTGGATTCGACCTCGGTACCCTTCGAATTATCAGCTGCCCTGCAACACGCTTTGCCTGAATGTCGACCACTTTCGATGACCATTCAAAACTTCGATCAGCTATAATAAAGTGCTTTTCCAAATGTTCTGTAGAGAATCGTGGGATTTATTTGATGAGAGTCCACCTTAGGCTTAAACTTCTAATCTGGATATTTCGTCGTGTAAACGTGGACCAAGTTCACCAACCAAGTGTATACATAATTTATTTTACTGAGATGGCTAAGGTCTGTAGTTTGTGTGTCTACCATTATTGTCAATATCATCGATTTTTAGGTGGACGGAATCGATCAGTAAGTCGTTTATTGTCGTTTGCGCCGAATACCAGTTTATCAACAAATAAATTATGGATTGTTAGTCACGCAAAATCTCTAGCCTCCATTTTGCTACGACAAGTTTCTTTTGATTAAATGGAAAGCTAAAGTAAGGCACCAGTTATCAGCCCCGTTACACACGAGTTATAATTCTCTGCTTAGTTTCCTGATTAACTTACAAAAGTGACTCTGCAATCATTTAAACAGTAAAATATTTGTAATCCCGCATCCCAGTCTTATTTATAAATACTTTTACTTTCCGAAATGCATATCAGAAAAATGTCACAAAGGTTTACCACAAAATACTTTTTTTTTTAATGTGAAATTATACGGAATAAAATACAGAATTATTGTTCGTGTGCACCGGGGCTTGGTGCAAATGCGTACATTTCACGTGAACTTCAGACTCCAACCCAGTTCCACTATCTTCACTCATGAGTTCGGCTATCTTCGCTCATGAGTTCGGCTATCTTAGCTCATGCGACCAGTGACAGCAGCCACGTTCACAAATGCACTGCAGTTTGAAATCTCGCGAACAGTACGCGAAGGCCTGTCCGACTGCGAAAGACGAACGATGCAGCGAGCCACTGATGCCGGCAATGCAATCCACCAGCTTCGAGAAAACGTAAAGTTACACAACTAAGAGGCGCGTTCCCGACTGCTAACTTGATTGTGTTACGTCATCTTGAACNTCGAGAAAACGTAAAGTTACACAACTAAGAGGCGCGTTCCCGACTGCTAACTTGATTGTGTTACGTCATCTTGAATCTACGACGGGGAAGAAACAAATTGCCCTGTCTGATGTTTTCCTGCTGTGTTTTTTAACACGCGTGATGTCGTCTCTACGGGCGTTCATTGTCTACGACGTAACGGTTTGCGTGCATTATCGTACGAAGGTGATAAAGAAGGGGATATGTGTTCTTGTGAAAAGGTCGCCACCCTGCGTTGTTAAGAAGTCCGTTTTGCTGAGTTGCTCGCAAATCCGATTGTTTTGCTGGTTATAGTGATTCGAACGTTTTGAAATCAGAATCTGAGAAAAATGAATTTTCTATTAAACTGTGTACTTTCTAATGTGATTTCTGACTGCAGTGTTTACAGAATAATATAAAGTTTTTCTTTCCCATGACGCATGTATTTGGTGGCAACAGCAATTGGCCTTTTTTTTGTTTCTTACGCTCTGGAGTTAGAATTAACACAGTAATGATATATGTGATTTTGAACTTTTTTTATCCTGTGCCGCATATACTCTATTCACAAGTTCACGATACTCGTATTTTTTTTTTAAATTACGGCTGGAGAATATGTTATTGTCAATTAAAGAATCAATGCCGAGCAAACCCAAGCGTTCAGTTATTCTTTAACTATTTACCAATACGGGATTGTATTTATTTTTCTCAACTTCTTGCGGAACCACGTGGAATTTCTGCCATGTGATTGGCGGTGTACGAGCGGAGTTTTATAAACAATCTATAATGGAAGGCGATGTCTATCCCCGTAACACGACAGCTAGAAACAGTGTCTTGGTATAACGGATTCTGTTCCACAGGAGAAACAATCTTTTAAATCGCATATTTCCACTTCCTCCACATCTCCTTCAGAAAGCAACGAGCAAGAGTTGATCAGCTTATTACATCACGAACTCGCAGTTACCAAACGAAACATTCTAAAGGAAATTCATTTGAAGGTGGGCGATGCACTACATACAGACGTGCAAAGCTCTGTATCTTAGACACTTAGTAGAAAGAGAGCGCCTAAAATATTCGCGGTGTGCTTAAAGGCTTTTGGAATTCCTCGAAAAAAAAAACTCCGCGTGCCAACAGAAACGTCCGCCATGTTTCCCCACATGCGGCATTCCGAGCTTGGCCTCGCGGGGAATAGAACCACTTCCGTTACGGTGGGGTGCGAATGGTTCGATCATAACACAATCTGGCCCGATCGCAGTGTATAATCAATTCACTGTTATTTCCAATTTTTTCTGAAGCCCTGCCAAAGTTCTAGTTTCAGGATATTCGTCCACCTCATACAAACAAAACCGAACCAAGGCTGAGGAACTACACCAATGGGGAACGCACCACATTCGTGCGCACTCAGTCTAATAACATTTCACATAAGAACTATTTTATACTAGGCATTACCAACACGCTTTCTCTCTGCTTTATTGACGTTAATTATAAATTAAATATTATAATTAGGGCCAGTGACTTTTCACGTATAAATCAGAGCACACAGTAGACTTCAACACTATATGCACACCTCAGCTGTTGTTATACATCCATTGGCTGCTGGTGCCGTGTCCGTCTTTGACCAAGCCACTCAGGACTAAGTAACTCCAACACTGAACCTTCGTGATTCGTGCGCAAACGGTTAACACGGGCCAGAACATTTTTTTAGCCAATCAAAGAAGCTGGATGACCTTACAGTGCTTTGGACTGTATATTGTCTCGAAATATTTTCGCGAAATATCACTGCCCCTAATTATAATTTATGGATAACCTATAGTGAAAGCTCAATTTAACAGAAAATAAGTTAATTTTATTTTAACGTAGGCATAAAACGCTTGTGATACATGGCACATTTACGAAACAACCAAACACGTCATACATGGGGTGATTTTTTAAAAATTTGATTCAAGATGTTTGAAGAAACCGCGAATGTAGTATTCTTGTTGACAGGAGCTGCTTTGTTAATACAGAAAGTGGCTTCTCCAGATAAACATTCTGGCATAGATGCTGGGTGGTTATCGAGTAAAATTTCTTAATCAAATAAACCTACCTTTTACCTTACACTCCTATGACCCACACGAAACACTTGTGTTTGTGCTGAAAAACTGTTATTTATTCAAAGTGATCCTAAATGAGTTACACTGAACAATGCAATACGCCTACTTGTTCCCATTTCCTGTGCATACACTGTGAACTAAACTCGGGGCTTCAAACGAGTTGCGCTATTTCGATGGTACAGCAAATCATAACCACACCGTCCACAAGTACGCTGCAATTTGAAAAATTTTATGTTCCTAGTCCAGAGTCCTTTACTCCGCGATAAACGTTACAAGAAGACA
Source organism: Clitarchus hookeri (assembly GCA_002778355.1). Classification (NCBI taxonomy): domain Eukaryota; kingdom Metazoa; phylum Arthropoda; class Insecta; order Phasmatodea; family Phasmatidae; genus Clitarchus; species Clitarchus hookeri. The sequence continues at coordinate 227,026 of NQII01003068.1, forward strand.
ACAGATACTGACGCATGCTATTCGTCCTGACAAGGAAAATCTCAACTGTTGCTGTAGCGATAAATAGATTCAACGTTAATGAGGCAGCTATGGTAAACGAATATAACACACTTCTCAATACGTTAAAAGTTCTCTTTCTATTTGGCCAGTTTACTAGATGTGAAATGCAGATAACAGCAATGTATGAGCGTAGAAGAACGACAGCTGACACCACCTCAAAAAAAAAAAAATATTTTGCATCACGGGATAACTCCTACTGGGAAATTACTTTTCAAAAAAAGTCACTTTGTTCTCTTTTCCGATTTGAGAACATTGGCATTCTAAATTTAGAGGCTTTGTGAGCTAGTTTTCTATTTGTTATTTTAGTCTAAACTAGCGAACCGGCCCGGTTTCGCCCGGTAACAAATTTAGTTTTTACAGCGATACTTTGAAAGACATAAGTGGTTACTGTGGGTCATCCATTAAAGATAAACATATGCTATCGCGGACTTTTCTGCAGACCTTTTTGAGAGCTACAATTCTGTAGTACATTAATTTGATGTATCTCTTGTGGTTTAGTCAGCGCAAGCCATGTAAGCGCCCTGAAAGCGGTTTTTTACGACTTGATTACAAACGGTTCTACATTTCTCTACTATCCTTACATTAAATATAACTGTATTATACACCATACATTTCCTCGAGAAATCCTCTAAATGATGGTGTAAACCCGTATTAAAATCCATCAGGTAGTTTGGAAGTACTAAGCGAATACACAAATAGACGCGGATAAGAGACTTTGTTTTATACTATTTAGAGATGAATGGAGTGGAGTGGAGTGGAGAGGTTTGGGTGGCTCTTAACATCGAGGTCTTGAGAGCCGATGAAGTTGAAGCGAGGTGAGTATGGAGCAGCACCGAAATGCAAGGGCTGGGTGAAACGGGAAAACCCCGAGAAAACCCGCCGACCAGTCGTATCGTCCGGCACGATTCCCACATGCGAAAATCCGGAAGCGACCCCGCTGGTCAGAATGAACACGCATTTGCTTGACAATATTTGTTTCTCAGGCAATGGCATTCAGTTGTTTGATTTTACGATTCGTAGTAATTTTTCTTTCTGGGAAGTGCTGCAGCATTGCTGTCCCTAACGTGCTCTGTGACCGTGAGTTTTAGTGTGTCACTTTCACGTGGCTAGAACGACGTGCGGGCCGACTTTCCAGTCCAAAACCCGCCATGATTCGAAAATTCAAAATCGGCACCACAGCAGTCACAAGAGACTTCGGCGTCCCGGGAAATCATATCTCCACCTCCCCCCTCCTATCAAGGTGTAAATTTGACTACACTAAATTTGCAGAGGGTCTGCATTCGCATATTCTCAGAGTAGGTTTACAACCAAAATAACTTCACAGTACAGGAGGGTTATAACATACGTGATACCACGTTGTACAATGAATATAAATAAATTATCTTGAGGCCTAACGAAAATGGAAAAAGTAATAAAGATAACCGCGAAAAAATAGGAAAAAGATTAAATATTGAAATACGATAATAATGGAATCGTAATATGGACAGTATTTTTAACGTCCAAAATTTTATNATTTTACGATTCGTAGTAATTTTTCTTTCTGGGAAGTGCTGCAGCATTGCTGTCCCTAACGTGCTCTGTGACCGTCAGTTTTAGTGTGTCACTTTCACGTGGCTAGAACGACGTGCGGGCCGACTTTCCAGTCCAAACCCCGCCATGGTTCGAAAATTCAAAATCGGCACCACAGCAGTCACAAGAGACTTCGGCGTCCCGGGAAATCATATCTCCACCTCCCCCCTCCTACCAAGGTGTAAATTTGACTACACTAAATTTGCAGAGGGTCTGCATTCGCATATTCTCAGAGTAGGTTTACAACCATAATAACTTCGCTGTACAGGAGGGTTTATAACATACGTGATACCACGTTGTACAATGAACATAAATAAATTACGTTGAGGCCTAACAAAAATGGAAAAAGGAATTAAGATAACCGCGAAGAAATAAGAAAAAGATTAAATATTGAAATACGATAATAATGGAATCGTAACATGCACAGTATTGTTTACGTAAAAAAATTTGATAATTAAAAAAAAACAATAATTAAAGGTTTTTTGTGGCACCTCCCTTGTCGTGATACCCGCGGTAAACACACCCTGCTGGTCCCCTCCCACCCCTCCCCGTCCCTTCGAAAAGGTCTGCTCAGAACCGAGTTAATGGTCACGTGCTTTGGGGTCAGTTACCCTTTGTCTTCAGTGTATATGCATACACGTGCGACGCGAAAACCCGAAATTATTCTGGCCGAGGTGTAACTGTTTACAACTTTTCGAAAACTTCAAAACGGTAGATTTCTTTGCGCAACACGGAGCAAGGTCTGTGCTCCGGAAAAGGGACCCAGATAAACCCACGGGTGTGTCTTAATAACATACATAACCTCGCCAGCAGTTCCAGAGCAGAGCACGGCGTGTTTCGACGCAGAATATATTCTGGAAAGGAGGTTCTCCTCGACATTCGGCATTTGTGTGTGAACTTTCGTGTTTCTCGTCCAGTGGTCCCCGTGTTTCTGTGACGGCCACAGAAACACGTGAAATAAATGAGGTCATTGTCCGTACGAAATTTATTGCTCGGCGAGTTAACTGGAATTCTGGGACACCACCACAAGAAAACAAGATTTCCGAGCATTGACTTCGGAGAATATTTGGCTTAAACCATATGGCAACTCCATGCTTTTTACAAACAAGCTCATTTAACGTAGAAATAAAGTATGAATACAAAACTTTTGTAATGCTACACAACAAACTTTACATTATTTAATTTTCTGTAACGTGTAGTAACTATCATTATAATAGTCATTGCATTAAAACCAAAAGTCATCATAGATTAAAATTAATATGTGTTACTAAATATAACAAAAACAGCACTTCTTAAAGATAAATACACCCACTATCACGTATTAAATTTATATTGTAAAAATTAAGTAATGTTAAACTTATGTATTTCACAAAATATAGTGTACAATTGTGGCTTTATAACGTCATAACTTTATTTATTTAATTTTAATGTTAGCTAACACAGCATATACAACATGTTCAATAGGTAAAATAACCTTTACTTGGTACGTTAGAAAAGTACTTCAGTAAGAAAATATTTTATTGCTGCAAATTATATTTACTAACCACCTGCCAGAAGACATTTAGAAACGTTTCGAGCATGATTTTAGTATATTTTTCTATAAAAATTACTTTTGTGTGTGATCACTTACAAACGTAAATATTAATACCTCGGCAGTGCTAACAAGTAACATTTTCCCGGCTTGTGCACATGAGTCATGTTTAGTGTTGTTGGAAATTTGAAAAATATGTAACAAAATCGTTTAAAACTACGCGAAAATAACATTTGCAATGTTGTAGGTTGATGTTGTAGGTTGCAAGCAGCCCCTAATCCCCTCCCCCCTTCGAAATATAGCGACTTTAAGAAGTAAGATTAATTTACAATTAGTATAAACATTGCCTGTAACTTTAAGATGCGATCGCCAGTTTATTGAAGTGTAATAAAAGGGACATTATTTTTGTAGTGATACAATTAGTACTCTTACAAATGTTCATAATAATAATTTTGTGGATTCACGAAACAGTCTTTACTGTTTAAAAAAAATGTTACTCAGCTCAATTTATAAAAAATTATTTCGTGTGTTTCTCTTTGCGTTTGTGCGTTGATTACATATTGCCCCACAAAACTCGGTAATGGACAAAACAATCAACGTTCAAAATAAACGCTTATGTACGAACTGAAATCATCGGTGTTATTCAGTAATTTGTAGTTGTTATTGTACATAAAACAGTAACTGGCTGTAAATACCTAAAGAGTTTATGCAACTTTCAGAAAAGTAACAAATCGTTGTTAGCTGCGAACAATTTTAAATATACATTTTTTTGGAGATTCTTACCGTTCCAGATTTTTTAATACCGCTATAATCAACAATTAAAAATAAAAATGAAAAAAAATAAAGAATATAATTTTTTGCATCAAGAAATAGTAAGTGCAGTGGGGGCATGATTTTAAAACCAATTTTGTTAATCACTGAAAGGTGGTTGTACTTGAACATTTTATCAGCCACTTACAAATTTATAGGAACTTGGCTAGGACAAGTTTCACAACTTGTACCCCAACCGAATCTTCTGAGATGAAGACCATGTGGATTGGGGAGAATAACTTTTAAAGTGACGAATGTCGACTTTTCTGTAGGCAGTATGTAAATACTTTTCAATGTCATTAACTGCTATCATGTCAATTTTATTTTCAAAGAGAACACTTAAAAGAATTCACTAAGTTTTGGGGTACCAAATTTAGAACGCTCATTAAAATCCGTACTCTTGAATAAACTAATTATTAATAGCACTTATCATTGTACAACTACAACCGGGTGTAAAATCGAAATCATAATCCTGAAAAACTCAAAAACTGATGAGGATGTAGTGTGGGGTAAATACGGTCTCGCATAAGCGGACGCGGTTCCAAAAGTTGGTCTTACCTCAGTCACAGATAATGTGCCGCGGTATTGATCTGATATCTGGGTTACAGTGATTTTACAGTTAACGGTTATTTATTAAGTGCTACTAGTTAAGCACAATTAATACATTATCTTTACTGAATTAAAATTATGAAACACCTTTTTTTCGATTTCATAACCAAGCTAACTTTTCCCTAATTTTTAATGAAACGGCAAGACACAATAAATGGTCACCAACATACAATTATTTTATATTTACTAGTATTTTGGGATTGTGTAAGATGCCCGAAGCAAGTAATAAAAAATCACAAAATAACACTTTATTGCAATGTTCTCGCTGACACAAGGCTTGTTGAACGAATTTTGCTGCCTTAATTTCCTGGTCAACTGTTATAATAGTAAAACCCTAATTAATCAGTAAACTTAAAATACGGTAATTGTTAAGTCGAGAATGTCTTTTATATTCCGCTAGTATGTACAAAAACAGTTCCTTAGAAATCATTCCTCTACAACGTTACTTTTAATGTGTTTTCAAATGGCAGTAGGTTTATAAATATATGTCTAAATGTTGTGAACATTTCATCCTATTATGCAATACTGCCGCATAAAACGCTCGAACTTACTCTATAGAGAGATTAATAATCTTTTATTTTGGGTTTGACTTTAAATTGCTTTGGTGTGCATGCTTTACAAGTTTACATATCGGGTGTTCGAGTTTCGTATCATTGTTTCTGCCTCCATTGCTGAATACGCCATTGAGGTATGTTATACATTTAAAAAATATTACCGTAGTTGTATCATAATCATGGGCTATATTTTTAAAAATCCTCTGTCAAGTTTGTCTNTACATTTAAAAAATATTACCGTAGTTGTATCATAATCATGGGCTATATTTTTAAAAATCCTCTGTCAAGTTTGTCTCAGCTTTATAACTGGCGAGTTTTAGATTCAGTTTCCCGAAAATTTTCTGTTTTTTAAATGATGTTCCACTGCAACGAATTGTTCAAAATGTAATTAACATAAAAAAATGTACCCCTTCAAAAGTGGAAAATAGATATTCAAGTAAATCCGTCTCACTGCCAACAAGAGAACTTGTGAAGTCAAAATTCNTACATTTAAAAAATATTACCGTAGTTGTATCATAATCATGGGCTATATTTTTAAAAATCCTCTGTCAAGTTTGTCACAGCTTTATAACTGGCGAGTTTTAGATTCAGTTTCCCGAAAATTTTCTGTTTTTTAAATGATGTTCCACTGCAACGAATTGTTCAAAATGTAATTAACATAAAAAAGTGTATCCCTTCAAAAGTGGAAAATAGATATTCAAGTAAATCCGTCTCACTGCCAACAAGAGAACTTGTGAAGTCAAAATTCNCCCTTCAAAAGTGGAAAATAGATATTCAAGTAAATCCGTCTCACTGCCAACAAGAGAACTTGTGAAGTCAAAATTCTCACTCCTACTGGTCTTTCTTGTACAGTTCGTAGAAGTAATAACGTCGTGGTTAAGGTTGGGTTTTATCTGCTGTAAACAAAATTATGTGCTAGCTGTACAGACATTCACACACTGGACTTGTACAGATTTACCGTTTGTTGGCTTTTTTTTCGATTAAGATGATGGGAAATTTTGTAACGCTTGCCATAAAAGCGTGTTCGCGTGGTCGGTGACAAAATACTACATTGAATTATATAGCCGCGTGTCCCAACGACGTTGGTTAAATTCCCGTCGTAACATAAAATAACATGACAAGTTATCCGGACGAAAATTGTCGTGAAGTCGCAAACCACATATCACGAACCAACAAAATAAAAGACAACACTCGTGTGACTTGAGGAGCAGTTCTCTAGCACAGTCTTATCCCGAATCCAGAAAAGGCAACTCACCGGGGATGACATAAATTATCAGCCCCGATTCTAGTAACGCATTTAGCTGCTAAACGTAAACTGTGTACATTGAAATAAATAATACCTCGTCCTTCTTCAAGATTAAAAGAACGGTGTTTGGTTTGGCACTGATAATATTTTATATATATTTTTTTAATGGTAACATCTGAACTAATTTAAGCGCTAAGCGTGAATATGCAGAGTTCGTTTACCATACCAAAGGCTCCCAATAGAAAAATATGACGGCCCTTTAAAATTTAATAGTAATAACTTAAAATTATAAGTAACTAGCGGTGCCCACGGCTCAACTCGCGTGGAGTACAAAATTATGGTTTAAGTTTTTTTTAAAATAAAGTAGAACTTTACTTAGTGTTAATTTTTTACTACGTGATATTGTTCGGTCTTTAACGGTTTAGACAGCGTATTGCAAGAGAGCGCGCTGGCAGCAAACTTTTTTCCAACTTGATTCACTATTATNAACGGTTTAGACAGCGTATTGCAAGAGAGCGCGCTGGCAGCAAACTTTTTTCCAACTTGATTCACTATTATCGTCACTGCTTATTCCTTATGATTATTTACGTAACAAAATATATACTAAAACCTTGCCAGAGAACATAGCTATGAATTTAAAAAAACACGTAATTCGGATACGTGGTTCTCGAGTGATAAGCGCACTAACAGACAGACAGACAGACAGAGACACGTTGAGTTTTATAATATGTATAGATGAATTTTCACAAAAATACAATGGCGTTTCGAGCATAACCATCCGAACTGTTATGGTGCTATACTTGTTAGTGCGTTAGTGCAATTTAAGTTACTGGAATATGGATCGCATGATTGCGAGTTTATAAGGTCTCTGAGACATTTGGAAAACCACTTGAACGTACTGTGAGAATAGTTATTTTTCAGGGAAACTAAGTGTGTAAGATAACCTCTGTAAGCTTGTTTGACTTTAACACGGAAGGTTGTAGGTTCATTCCCTGCCGACTCTACTGGAGATGGTTATTTCTGAGGCAGTTTTTTTCCGTTTCAAATTTCAAGAAAAATGCTAGTACAATTCCTGAATACGGAAATAATCCATTCCTCATCAATCTGATTAAGAACTTTATTTTCCTATTCGCTCATAAAGTAACAAACATGAGATGTTTTAGCAAAAAGCGATGTATCTGTCCTCCTTAGGATCTAGGTAATTACCGAACCATAGAGCGATGAATGTTGATTCGACACTCAACACCTAAAATTTCATCAACACATCCACATGTGAAACAATTCAATTAATGTAAGTGGCTATACTTAAGTTATTTATTACACATTTGAAACGTTTACTTCTTTCTACGCCATCCAAATATAAACTTTTTTTTATCTATTACTCTACGTTTCAAACGCAGTAAATTATTAGAAATTATTTGTTCAGAAAAAATGCACCTGCCACCACCCTTTCTCAAATATTGAATATCGTGATCATCACCGACGATTGCTCACTTCATCGTATGATTAAAGAACTAAATGTACATTTTAACGCAGAGATTTTACTGTACTTGTAGACATGTGTTTCTTAACGCAGTATTATATTGAGGTTTGGTGGCATTTCAGTTCTATACACAGCAATAAAATAATTAAGTGAAATTTTATTAGTCGTATAACTAAATTTTGTCAGCAGACGTCACAATTCTGCATGATTTTGCGATGAAACCGAGAAATATTGCCGTTCAGGGCTTTGGTATATCATTTTTGTAATAGTGGCCCTACGTTGTTCTCACTCACCTGAGGCAGGGGCAGGATGCGATGAGAAAGGGCTGTTTACAAGCGGAGCCGGTTGGCCTACAGCACACACAGCCCTGTCGTTCCCGACCAGCCTGAATAATGAACCTGGAATACAGAAGAGCGTTTTTTTCTTTACGCTGGCATGTATGGTTCTATGTTACCTGTTCTCTGTTTATTTATTTGTGTTTACCACTGATCGTAAATAAAAACATTGTTAAAACAAAAAACAAAAACAAAAATAATGAGTGGAACGAGATGAGGCGGGTATGGAGCAGCGATTGAATGCAAGGGCGATTGAAGCCTGAGTATCCCGAGAAACCCCACTGGCCACCGGCAACGTCCACCACGTTTCTGACTTACAAAAATCCTGGGGACCCCGGTGGGACTCGAGCCCGGGTCACCTCGATGCTAGGCCGGCGTTTTAACCGCACGGCCACCGGCGACCCACATTCCAGTATTAATCACTGAAAATATTTTGATCATGAACCACGTGTTACTTTTAAAGAAATTAATGTTTTGGCATTTTCTACGGCTTCGTTAAATTCTGACTACCTCACCGTAGAAGTGATTTTTTTTTAACGCAAACAACCTGTAGGACGCGTGCAGAAGTGAAAATTAATATCGATACATTAAAACTGAGGCAATATACAGTGAAAAACCTGCAAATTAAGTGAATTTTGTCGTTTCTCCGTCCTAGGATGTAGCTCTCTATGAACATCAGTAATATAAGAGCTGGAGTGACGCATTTCAGGGCAATGGTCACCAAAAATGTCATTATATTATATTTGTATTAAAAACTGTTCAACTTGTTGACATAACCACAAGTACTGTTTCCCCGTATGAAAATATTTTGACCGCATATCATGGAATGTCGGAATTGCACTTTTAATGATTTTTGGACCTACCAACAATTAACACTTACCCACCTAACAAAATTAGATAATTCGCATTAAAATATATGCCACCGTTAACTTCATAAAATCTTTTAAATCAAGCTATGATAAAATATAGCAATTTAAAAAAATCTTAAAATAAAAAAAAACCTAAAAAATTTTTTATAGCAGTTTAAGATATTTGTGAAATTAATTTTGGTTTGAACACCTTAAAATTCTTTAAGGCAAGGCATTTCAGTAGCCATTGTTGAATTTACTGTCGGTATTTCGGTTTATTTTATTTGTACGTCCCAAAAGCACTGAATTTGCAATATTGACATGAAACTATGCGCTCTATAATTTATGCGAGGAAAGAGTACTAAGATTTAATGTCTACAAGAAACCCGTATTTAATAATAATTTAAGATAATAATTTTTTTGGTGGCCAGTAGTGCCCTTAACACTTTGAGCTCCAAGCATGTTTACTGCCAGCCACAAAAAAAAAGAATAGAGTTGTCTATACAAGCCACCGTCTATATTTGATTGTGCAATTCCAATTACCAGCTTACTGATGGTCCAAATTTCACCTCACAAGCATAACAGTAACGTGTTTAAACAATTGGCTGGCCAACGACTTGCTGAGCTGCACGTGTTCGTAACGACAGTGCCTTGTCGTGTGTAACACGATATACAGGGTGTACTCCAACTAGACCGTTAAACGTCAGGTGCAAGTTAGTCACGGAGAAAAGAAGTTGAGAACACATTCACGACATACGGTCTAAAGAAAATCCCAAGGGTGGTACACATAATTGAAAATAGACTTTAAACACTAGTTTATTACAAACATTGGATAAATATCTTAAGCNCCCAAGGGTGGTACACATAATTGAAAATAGACTTTAAACACTAGTTTATTACAAACATTGGATAAATATCTTAAGCGTGTGTTGACAATGGGTAGCGGAACAAAAATCTGTCAACACCACAACACCTGTTCTTTCGCTGTCATCGCATTATTTCAAGGGAATAACCACGGTTACCGAACTTGTTTCGACTTAATCTCCAACACGCNTCTTTCGCTGTCATCGCATTATTTCAAGGGAATAACCACGGTTACCGAACTTGTTTCGACTTAATCTCCAACACGCTGTAGCGTACTTGGGATTACCAAACAGCATTTCATAATTAACTTTACACATCGTCCAGACACTCAGTATTCCATATTTCGTAGCTGTAATGAATTAGTGCTTGAGGCACAATTTAAAAGGTATGTACCGTCGTATGTAAACCATAAGTTTTGAGTTTTAATTTTAATTTATGATTAGTTGGCAGCCAAATAATCTATGATAATAATTTTTTTAACAAAAAAATACATATGTATATATATATATATATATACATATACATATATATAAAGGGTGATTATAAATCATGGGACAAACATTGGGGGGTGGTAGAGCTCATTAAAACGAACTATTATTGTATAGGAATATATGGTCGGAAGTGACGCGTTGAGGCACAAACACAAAAATAACACATGAAATGCAACACAGTGTTTATTTACAACGTCGCCGCTAAACGCCTATTTACAGCAATGTTTATAATAATTGCTCAAAATTGCTACCACCGACAGTAATGCAAGCTTGGTAGCGTCGGTGGAGTGATTGGCAAACAGATTCAAATTCGCCTGGTATTTCACGCACGCGTGCAGCCGCACAGGATAGTCGAGCGACGAGGTCTTCAACGGAATCAACTGGAGTCTCGTAAATGAGGGCTTTCAAATGCCCCCATGGGAACAAATCGAGACTCGATAAATCTGGCGATCGTCGTGGCCGTTAATGTGTTATGGTTTTTGTGTTTGTGCCTCAACGCGTCACTCCCACCCATAAATTCCTATACAATAATTGTTTGTTTTAGTGAGATCTACCACCCCTCAATGTTTGTCCAATGATTTTAGAATCACCCTGTATATACATACACACACACACACACACACACACACACGCACATAATGTTTCGGTAAAAGCAGGCTAAAAAAGAAACTGGGAATAAGGGGCAAATCACGGAACGTTTTGAGATAGCGAACGTGTGCTCCAGGAGGCCAGCTAAAGAAGACGTGGGCGTAGAAGTGTGGGCTACCCATGTAGTATGGAAGGTTCGCCTATCGTCCGCGAGGTGGCTCTGTAGTCCGTACTTTACACAGTACGTGCGTATATGAACCACAGACGAAATACTCCCGGGGTATTTGAACGGGTGTTGCTGACCCTCGCACGCCGGTTGCCATGCTTGCCTTGAGGGCGGTGGACGTCACCTTCAGCAAACTCTTGCAAGCCGCGAACTGACACGTTAACACCGGCCCGTCCATGCAGTCGTCCTGCACAATCTGCCGGCACCACCTGTACACGCGCTGTGAATCCGAATCAGTGATGTCAATCAGTGAAATGACGTTCGCTGACCGGCAGTTGATGAGCTGCCGCCGACCGACGAATCCGACAAAATAACCGGGGACAAGTGATTTAAAGCAGCGACTTCTTGACACCCGGTGAGAAATCACAAATAAATCAGTGAAATTCAACCACCGTGTTAATCAGTTACCCTGGCACTTATTATCGTTTTCTCAATTCTCACTTTTTTAACTGATTCGGCTCGATTCTCACCGCTTCAAGTTTTAGAGTGCACCACGCAATGCCAATAATCCACGTAACCTATTATTACACCTGTATTCCTGTCAGACATGATTGCGTCCATATATCCTTTCGCTGGCATCGCAGACCCACACGTTCCCAATCTCAAAACGTCATATATATATATATATATATATATATATATATATATACATATATATATGTGTGTGTATATAAGGTCTACCTTTGATCTTGAATGACCGGCAAATGTCATGTTAAACATCTTCATACGCACTGTCGAGGGGTGTTAATAAATAGTATCATTCCATTTAGATTAACGTGGTTGACCTTTGTATCTTCTTTACCCTTCCACGTACGGGGACACTATCACTATCAAGTTATTAGAGGCTTGGACCCAAGCAACTTTTGTCTGAAACATTTTCTTCTACCACTGAAATTGGCAGTATTATTCAGGTGGCCTACCTTAGGTGCCTCATGCGGTATATATATTTATATATATGCAAAATTACAACTAACGTGATATATTGCTTCGTGTTAGTTCAACATAATAACTGGCAAAGCAAAGGAAATATATACGAGCTAGTTTGGTATTTGAAGACAAATGAATAGGTCACACCATCGTTGCCCGAGTTGGACTTCGGCACGGTCCTCGATGTGTTAACTACACTGTGATAACGAGCTACTGTAATGGCCACTGGACGTCCAGGTGGGTGCCAGCCAGCAGACCAGCGGACTTCCAGCCAGCCCAGGCGGGCGGCCCGAGTGGCTACTCTCGTCAGGAATGTCAGGCCAGCCGCGGGTGACGTAAACCTCCGTGGAGAAGCCTTGCCGCGAGGACGGGCCCACCGCGCGCGGGTCAAGCAGACGAGCCGCGTTATGAAACACTCCCTCTCGTCTCCCCCCCCCCCC